>JAMBLF010000273.1:0-331111 GCA_030578115.1 Leucoptera coffeella | reverse complement strand
AGGTATCGCTGAGAATCAGCGTTCCATCCAAAATAGACTTTATTACGAATGCAGAAAAAATATTTTCCATTTGCACATTTCAATAAAATGCAATAGGTATGCATTTTGTATTTCATTTTTGGCATGTTTTTGTACTGTAAACAGCTGTCAATATCTAATCATATTATGATGATGCAAAATTAGACTTTATTGTATTAGAATTTTAAAACTAATTTTCAATTTTATGCATTTGTAATATTTAAAATGCAATAGGTATTAATTTTATATTTCTTTTCATTTACGTGGCGTGGTCACTATGTATGTAGGTATATTGCGTTAAAACTAATCGACTTATTTAATCGAATAAAAAGAGAATGATTAAAATGTGCATTGCTAGATCTATATAAGTATACAAGTACATATATAAAAACATTAATATAAAATTAACTACTGAAATATAATGATAATATATTTTTATATAGGTTGCGAAGGTAATTTATAGTGGCAAAGTGGAAGGAAGATTATTATTGAGTCAATCCTTTCTAGGCAGGTGTAGGTAGCGTGAAGAACAGAAGAGCATGTATGAAAATGTTTAGGAGTGTGAGTGAAGCAAGAGCAAACAGGCGTAAATATACGTATGTACCTATGTAACGAATAATAATAATAGTCTAAGTAATAATAGTTTTTTTATTTAATCTAAACATTTTTTTCTAAATTAGAAGCGCTGAAAAGCGGCTGTAACCCAGTGGGTAAGACCTCGGACTTCGTATGAGAAAGGTCCTAGGTTCGAATCCCAACTCCGGCATGTACCAATGAATGAAATTTAAATATGTGTTTTTCATTTACGTACAAATTCACAGACGCTAACGGTGAGGGAAAACATCGTGAGGAAACCTGCCTATTTCTCAGGATAGGTAATAGTCAGTGCCTTTATACGGCGATACGGTTCACTACCTATCACGTTGGGTGCTGTCTATCTAGTGATACGCGGGATTCGAATGACCCATTACCTAACATGCCTTCGAAATTTCGGAGAAGGGGCATTCAAGCCTCTGACTACCCCGCCATAATAAAAACGGGAGTGTGTATACACAAGTCGTGAAGCGTATGTTTTATGTTTTTTTCTTTCTATCGGTACACTATTTCGTTTAAAAATCAATTCTATTATATATATTTCGAAGGGCATATTCGATAGAAAGAAAATTTTATTATTATATTTAGTAATATATATATATATATATATTATATATATATATATCACTAGCATACACTTCACAGTGAACCTTTACAATCTTCCTCAAAAATGTGAATATAACAAGTTCGGATTTTATCTTTTAGTTTCTACCTAGCTAGGTACTACGCACCTAAAACACAAGCTCACGCACACTTGCGCGATAAGGCGCAGCGTTCTGTCTGTGGTCGAGGTAGTCGCGCGCGTCGCTTGATTTCGATTTATAAATGAATAGGTAGGTATAACATTCATGGGAGGAATGGGGCTACGTGATTTCTGCCACCCCCTCTAGGGAGAAGCGGGCGTGACGCGTATGTACGTAATTCTATTTCATAAATATGTATACGTACGTGTATGCGCTCACTGCTAAGACAGTACCTAACTTTTGCCGGTCTGCATCCCTCAGTCGCCTTTTACGACACACTACAACGAAGGCTGTCAAACAGTATTGGGTGAAACACGGATTAATTATCCATTTAAATTCTCTAATATATTGTAGGTATTCCAGAATACTCATGAGGATTTAGGTATTTATTTAGGTGAACTCTTTGACCAAATGTAACTGCCTATAGTAATCTAATAATCTCAATCTAATAATATAATGCAAAAGCAAATTAAACGGGCTTACTATTTATTTTGGGCGATGGGTTGGCCAACCCCTCACACGTGACAGAATTATATTATCTGTGCCCGTGACTTGATTGATATTGATGCTGGCATACCACTTTATTAAAATTTACATACCTACTTAATTTTATAGAAACACCTTAGTATTTTATTATCTGTGACCTTATGAATCGAAAATAAACCATAAAAATGAGCAAACAGACATGCTGTATTTGTAATTTTATATATTAGTTAAAAGTACTGAGAAAAAGGGGATGTAAGGAGTACCTGTAATTGGCAACCATGTATGCAAAGGTGTTAAAAGAGGCGAAAGTGGCATGCCAGGATCAGGAGAAATGGGGCTACGTAATCTCTGTCACCCCTCTAAGGGGAAGCGGGCGTGACGCGTATGTATATATATGTAATTCTAATTCATGACATAATATTATGTATGCGTACTTATATGCGTTCATGACCATTATTAACATAGTCCCTAGTCTCCTTGTCGGCCTCTTACAGCTTAATGGAAAAAAACCGGTATATATAATAATATCTGTGAGACCTGTGACCAAGCACAGGAGCCTGAATTGTGAGTACCTATTAAAGAGTCCGTGAATCGTGATCGAGCCACATCGAGGTAAAATCGTCTGACGACGCAACGGATACTTGTACGCTAGAAATAGACTCTGCGGTGAATTTTACATACCTACTTTATTTTATAGAAACACCTTATAAAATAAACCTATAAATTAAGCAAACAGTATTTGACATGCCCTGCCTATCAGATCCTTTATACCTACTCGTATGTCATTCAAGTTTTTTTAAGGAAGGTACCTATACATAGGTGGCGGGGTAGCCGAGTGGATTAGCGCCTTAACTCTCTGGGTGATCCAGGTTCGAATCCCGGCGGCACCAATGTTTATTTCTAATTTCTAATAAATATGTGCCTTGCGTCCACACTCTGGTCCGTCCTAGCCGTAAAACGTGTTAGGTGAGACCAATTAAAACAGAGATAAAAAAATTATGAAAAAAATTATCGGCGGAGTATCATATACCCTACTCAAATTTAGATGGAGCTATTTCACTTTATTTAGCTAGCTAAATCGCTCTAGTATGGACAAAGAAAAAAAGTGACCTCTATTATTGAGAAGATGCACGATTTATGCACGATTTCATGCATTCGATGTCACGCCATCTGTTTTTTCCAATTTCGCTTCAAAAATAAGCGGAGTAAAATAAGAAGTTAGCACTTACCAAAAAATTTGTATGGGATGGGGTATCTGTACTGTATAGTATTATATTATCTGTGGCACGGGTATAAAATATATAGCCTACTGCACTATTTAATGGATGTTATTATACATATAAACCTTTCCTCTTGAATCACTCTATCTATTCAAAAAAACCGCATCAACATCCGTTGCGTAGTTTCACAAAGATTTAAGCATACAAAGGGACATAGGGACAGAGAAAGCGACTTTGTTTTATACTATGTAGTGATATACAATAATAACTGACCTTCCTCCCTACAGCCCTAGTCCAATCCTACGAGCACCAAGAAGGCGCGGACGTAGAAGTGTGCGCCGAGATGGCGGTGAGAAGACGAGAGCTGGCCGAGGAGTTGGGAGACGCGGCGGCCGCGAGGAACGCCTACATCCACCAGAGGGCGCTGGCTCGCCACCTCAAGAAGAAGGCCCGCAAGGACAAGGAGGCTCCGCAGCCTACCACAACGGCTAAGACAGCGTGAGTTACATACATACGCTTCACGACTTGTGTATACACACTCCCTTTTTTATTATGGCGGCGTAGTCAGAGGCTTGAATGCCCATCTCCGAATTTTCGAAGGCATGTTAGGTATGGGTCATTCGAAGCCCGCGTATCACTAGATAGACAGCATCCAACGTGATAGGTAGTGAGCCGTATCGCCGTATATAGGCACTGATTATTACCTATCCTGAGGGATAGGCAGGTTTCCTCACGATGTTTTCCCTAACCGTTAGCGACTGTAAATTGTGTACGTAAATGATAAATCAAAAAGCGTGAGTTATAATAATAATATTTGGACATTACTACACCAATTGAACTAGTCCCTTGGTAAGTACATTTAAGACTTGTTTTAAGGGTACTAATCAACATATATTAAAGAAATGTATACATATTATATATAAATAAATAAATACATATATTACGTTCGGGTGTCTAACTGATCGCGCCACGGAGGTCGTCAAAATGAGTTAGTCATTTAGTTTGGTGGATAGTGGTGGTTGAATATTATGGTGTATAATTATGTGTGCGTTTAGTTAGGCTTGGCTTAATTTTATGTGGAAATGTTTTATGAAAGTGGTTGAGGTTTGTGAAGCTTTGTTTTATGTGACTGTTTTGGTATCGTGAGGTGTGAGGTTACGTGTCCAATGGATATTGATTAGCAGGTAAAACGTGGGTTTCGGGTGAAAAAAGATCATCGAAATAAATAACTAGATGACGGTTGAACCTCTTATTATCCCAAAATGCTGAGGTCCTGAGTTCGTAATTAGTGTGTGTGACTTAACAAGAATGCTTAGTTACCTGCTGTTATTTCCGGCATGTGATAGGAGGCGAATAAGGCACTATGGCTGAATGGAATCTATTGGGCGATTGGGTAGCAACCTGATATATTGATAGTGCCATGTAATAATAAAATTCATAACTTGACCTAGGATATTATCGTGTCCTCGAGGTTCTGTCCAGCCCGAAAGAAATTAAAGGACGTGAATATATGTTATATTTTATGTTGGAATTAGTATGGGTCGGGTTGGCTAAAGAATTTGGATAGGAATGTTTCAGGCGAACTATCTGGGACTTAACTTCTGTAACGGTGTTAAGTTGTTAGTGGAACAGCAGAAGTGTCAAATATTGCTATTATTAAGGCAAAATTAGACTATTTTGCTAATGTAATAACAAGGTCACACAATCACGGAAGTGTTTGAACAACGATTTAGCTAAAACGCATTTGTAGTCTTGGGGCCCTGCTGTGTTAGTAGTATTGATAACAGAACTGCTATGACGCAATCAGAACGTCGAACGAAAACCGTTTAGCTTTTCATTTACCTCCCTAGGGATAATGGTCGTAAAGTGTATTAAGTGTAGTCTTAAAGAGTAAAGGGGCCTTAAAATGGCGACATTGGACTTACGAATCCACTTCACACTATAACTGAAGTGATTGAACTGATATTTTGCAAAAAACATTAGTGAAATATTTATTGACTTTTTTGCTGCCGTGGGCCAAATAGATATAATCATAATATTTATTTTGATCATTTATAATACTATAGTGTCGTACATAGTGTTTTGATGCTCCTACGTCTACCCATAAGGTTACTGGTGTTGAGTAAATACTTGGATGCTAAGGAACTGCTGTTAATTATATCATTAACTTGCTTACCAAAATAGTTTGGTCAAGGAATTGATACAGCGAGTATTATTTTTTTAAACAGCAAGGGTGAGTAAGTAGTATTTCTTTGAGTAAATATAATATACACATTAACGGTTAATTATAATATACACATAACGCCCGTTTCCCCGGCAAGGGTAGGCAGAGATCACAAATCCCATCTGACCGATCCTGACAAACCATTTTCACTTTATTGACACTAAAACTATCTGACTATCATGTCGTATAGGGCCGGCCCACGAACCAAATATAAAGAGGACCCGGCGTAAGGAGCGGTCCCGGTTACGCGATGCGGAGTCCAAATGGCGTGTTTTAATTGGTCCAGAGTCTAAAATTGTGTAGTAGAAAGAAGATACCTGATTTGATTGGCCGATGCCGTATTTTCATTGGTTGTAATATCGCCTCTCCATCACGCGTACCTCGTTTCACCCCGCGTAATGCCACATTAGTATCCATACAAACATTGTGTAAGGGCCAATCTTCTTATTAATTACTCCATGTGCCGGCCCTACATAACCGCCTTTACACTTCACTTACATACATATATTACCTGTCAATCTACTTCTTTAGAGTAGATGTTTGAGGAACATGTGGAAATGGAAAATGATATTATTGATTTTGTTACACAGTATTGTATAATATTGGGTAACCAAAATTATATTAACATTTTACTTAACATGTTAATGTAATGTTGTGAAATATTAGCTAAACCTGCCAACACCTCTATAACTATAGCAACTACCTCCAAACATTATTAAATATCTGCAATTTAACAAGAATTGTTGCTTACAGTAAATATTGCTTATCATATAACATTGTTTTTATTGCAGACTGAACAATGAATCGAAGCGAAATAAGAACGGTCAGATACAATATTGTCCACGTTGTAGATCTGATAATCATTCTTTTGGGAATTGTAAAACCCAAAGAAGAATCATATGCTTTCGTTGTGGCAAGCCAGGGTTCAAATACCATCAATGTCCTGATTGTCACCGTTCTAAATAGTGTAGATAATATACTTTCAAATGTTTTAGTATCTAGTTAAAGATATATAAATATTGTTATCACTACATAGTATAAAACAAAGTCGCTTTCTCTGTCCCTATGTCCCTTTGTATGCTTAAATCTTTGAAACTACGCAACGGATTTTGATGCGGTTTTTTTAATAGATAGCGTGATTCAAGAGGAAGGTTTATATGTATAATAACATCCATTAAATAGTGGAGTAGGCTATATATTTTATACCCGTGCGAAGCCGGAGCGGGTCGCTAGTCTGTTATAAGAGATAGAGACATAGCCTGTTTTGATTAGTATTTGAAAGGCTGTAGTAGACGTAAGATGTTTCGTCCAGTTTCGAAATACTATAAATAATTAATGTTTCTTAAGTTTTGGATATGTGATTGCATTTGTAGTTCCTGTTACTAGTACCTAAAAAGATATTTAGGATGTATATTTATGAAACGAATATTTACGTTAGGTTCATAGTAAATTAAAAAAATGTACAGGGTTATAGACATATAGTTGATTGATGTGCGTGTATTAGTATGTTTGTATATTAAATTCATAGTGAATTTGTTTTTAAAGTTTTTATAAGAAGTCATTTAGTTAATAATAACTAAATACTATATTTGTTTATTGTGGTCTGGTTAAAAAAGTTCCTATGATACACGTGTTTTCGTAGTTCTAAGTACTTGCAATATAAAACATAGAAAATAATATAATATTGTTTTTATTTCTCAAAGAAAGACGTTCAAAAACTGACTTATTTTGTTGCGCAACAAATAAATGTATTATTTTTTGAACCCTTTCCTAAATTAACCCTTACATTACAACAACGTGACTCTAACGTCGTTCATAGGTGAATAAAACAATATTAATCCTCTAATACGACAACAATATCAATTATTTACGCTTTTCAATTACCTTCATTTCTTTTTCAGCCCAAGTGACAGTAAAAAGGACGCATCGGGCGCAGTAACCAGTAATTCGTCCCAGAACAATTACTACCAACAGCAGAATAATACGCCTGCATCGTATGACCAGAATTACGCCCAGGGATACCAACCGTGGGGTTACCAACAAGCAGGACCGTATCAGCATCCCCCACATCCCTGGCCTCAATATCCTAATTACTATTGAAGTACAAAAGGTTAATATTATTGAGACTCGCGATGTTTAGTCATTTTACAAGAAAACGGGACTTATCGCGTATATTTTTTATAAAAAAAAGTAGCGACCCGCTCCGGCTTCGCACGGGTATAAAATATATAGCCTACTCCACTATTTAATGGATGCTATTATACATATAAACCTTCCTCTTGAATGACTCTTTCTATTAAAATAACCGCATCAAAATCCGTTGCGTAGTTTCAAAGATTTAAGCATACAAAGGGACATAAGAACAGAGAAAGAGACTTTGTTTTATACTATGTAGTGAAGTGTAAAGTTTTACCTTTGTTACCAGGCGTTTCGGCGATGTTGCAATGGTCATGGTTACAGGTAAAAATATAAGTGATAAGTCCCGTTTTCTTGTAAAATGTACTTTATATAAGAGCTAGTAAAATGGGTGTAATACTAAATCTTATTATTAAGTTGAATGTGAGGTTTAACCTCGTGGTTTTAGCGGATGGCATGCGTGTTATGTTGTGTAAGATAGTGAGTAACGGTTGTATTTGGGTTTTTTTGACGTAAATAGGATTGTCATTATTGTAATGTCAGTCTGAACTAAGCGTGTTTTTACAGAACTGTCAAGGTAGCGTAAAATTACAATAAATTAAAGAATACTTGTAGAAATACTTCAAAATACTCAACACCTGCTAAAATTTATTTCGTATCAACTTTTAATGTCTATACAAACAAAATGTATATTTACTTTCAATATGAATGTTATATGTATACACCTAAGGTTCGTTATAGTCACTATGTACACCGCGTCATGATTTACCACCTGTCATGTCGTGCTGTTAAGTTTTAGTGGCCCAAGGTCATTGCAAAACTCAGGTCAGTGGTTCCTTAACCTCTGACTACCACCAAAGGGATTACAGTGATGCATTATGTAGGTATATTATTAATATGTAACAAGCAGACATCGAAATTGTAATTTGTACGTGTTTAAATAATATACACATTACGATTTGTGTTGAAAATTCATTGTAAATAATCGTCCGTACAAATACCAAATTGTTTGCCTTAAAGTAATAAAGTAGGAACATCATTTTGTAACCTTAAAAGATGACTTAAGGCATTTTCATATTAGAATTGTTATATGAAAAACTGGATTGTCAAGTTCGTAAAGGTTTTAAATATAATTTGTTTTTCCTAGTGATGATTTTGTTTTATTTTGTCCAAGGTAATGAATAGACTTGGTTAGGGTTTTACGTTATTACATTGTCATAGTGATATAGAACATCATGTGAAAATCTACCTGTTCCCTGAACGTGTATTAGTCAGTGCTTGTAAATGGCGACACGGCTTACCACCTGTCACATTGAGTACTGACCACGAACCAAATATAAAGAGGTCCCGGCGTAAGGAGCGGTCCCCGTTACGCGGTGCGGAGTCAAAATGGCGTGTTTTAATTGGTGCGGAGTCTAAAAATGTGTAGTAGAAAGAAGATACCTAATTTGAATGCCCGATGTCGTGTTTTAATTGGTTGTAATATCTCCCCTCCATCCCGCGTACCTCGTTTCACCCCGCGTAATGCCACGCTAGTTTCCATACAAATATTGCGTAAGGCCCACTCTTATTAATTACTCCATGATACTGACTGACCGATCACCATGTCGTGGCTTGGAGGCAGAGAATAACTGAACCTCTAACTACCCCGTCAGGGTCAATGGCTGTTAAATCCTTTAGAGGTAATAGACAATGTTTTATTACATTTTGTAGGTGGCTACAAAATCTCTATTGAAATAGAACAATCATATCCGTTAACAGTTTTAAGACCACAGTAACATTGGTAAGGAAGGAAATGAAATGCCAAGTTAGAAACTAAGGTGATTTTATTTGCCTTAATTATATTTACAGTAATTTACCATCAAAACCTCTAATGAACATTGGCCAACATACACACTACTCTTTAACACTTTCAACAAAGAGAAATTTATGGATTATACTAGCAAATCTAAACCAATTCTACCGTAATAAATTCTTAAATATTTTAAAGTAACTTTTCTACAAATACAAATATTTTCATTGGCAGTATTGTTAATACATCTATCTGATAATAACAAAAATTCACCAATCAATGCATAAATTTACAGCAATAAATAGCATTTAAATTCAAGAACACAGAGATAACATGAGTTTACAGCTTTTAGCAGTTCATTACGTAATTCTGGTGTATTTTTAAACACTGCAATCGATTTTTGCAAAATGCCTACATTTGATAAGGTAACTTGACAATTCACTATTCGGCGCAACGTGAAATTAACGTCAGTTAACTACCAAAAATAACACATACAATGTTTTAATGCCAAACAGATATTTGTCACTGGTAAAAGGTGGGATGAAACCAACTAAAAGTTTGAATTTATCAATTTTATGAATTTCTAGTAGTTCTCTATTGAAAAAAGTAAGAAATTAAATTTTATTCACGGCACTTAATCTGACAGTTTTGGAGACATCATCATTCTTTAGAATTCATGAGAATTGGCAGTACGTAACTCACACACATTCTAAACATTACTCTACCCGTTCCAATGTATTCCATAACCTCAATTATATTAAATCTAACATTTATTTACACATACAAGTTCCCAGTTGCGTATTTTAATACTTCACCATTTCTAATGATGATTTCTGTATCATTCCTAAATACCAGATCCAAGGTAACATCCCGTTTCTGTATTGATTTATTTATCAACGGAAAGTCCCCTTTTTCAGTATTTTGTATATTTGTGCGACCAACAAATCAACCCCCTACATATAAATTTGCAAACCAATAAACGTACTTTACTAATCTAATGAATGTATATATTTAATGATTGAACAACGTACATAATCATAGATAATATAACTATGTTAAGTGATAATGCATTATTGACTGTCCTATTATACAACAGTGTAACTATATAATTAAGAAATATAGAAAAACCATCTAAAAACATCATGCACGTAATGAGACATCAAACCTGGTACTCTACTTACAACTTATCAAAACTTTTCAACTGAAATCCATCAAAATTGAATACTTTCATGGAAGAACATCTTATTCGATATTATATTCTATAGTTCATTCGCACAAAGACTGAAACCTGAACGAATGAATGAACGAAATCGATTCTAACTCAGTCAGTTTAACTGATGAGGTATGTGGCGTTCCGAAAGTGAACGAACTATAGAGCTATTGTATTATATTATATTTATTACTAATATTATTATAATATATTTATTACACCCATACCAAACAAGAACTTCATATAAATAGAAAGCAACTTCCAAATAATTCTAGGTAATCTTGAATCAGATAAATGGTGCAATATTTGATAATATTTTAAGTGCTGCTTTTAAGTCTTTTACCAAAATAACCTTAAAGTAAATAGAAATCAAAGTAATATACGCACGATATATAAACAGTATATATATATTTATATACTGTTTATATATCGTGCGTATATTACTTTGATTTCCATTTTACTTTGAATTAAAATATTATATAATAGTATACGACGAAAACTATAGCCTGCTTTTTTAACAAAACGAGTACCAAATACTATAATTACCTTGCCATTCGTTTACGTAATCAACGAAACGAGAATCCATTAATCATATCAAAAAAGTCATTGAGAAATGTATGAATATCTTCAGTACTAGTTTTATAAAAAAACAGACTATAGAAACAGATATATCTAGTTCCATATTATATTTACTTAAGTAACGTAAGCTTTGTTGTGCTTCAGCGTCGTTTGCCGACGTCCAGAAACCGTCATCATGAGCAGGCCGCTTTGGCTGCTTTTACGGCTGTGGAGAAAGAAAAATACATATTACACTACATGACCAACACTACAATGTTGCCAAAGTAATGAATACCTAGGTAATACTCCAAAATGTGAACAAATAATTAATTATGTAACCAGTGACCGTTTGTCCCCGTTGTAAATCAGATAACCATTCTTTTGGGAACTGTAAAACCCAACGTTGGATCGTATGCTTTCGTTGTGGCAAGCCAGGGTTCAAATACCATCAATGTCCTGATTATCACCGTTCTAAATAGTGTAGATAGCTTTTCAAATCTTATGTTTTAAAAAGAGTAATTCTATGGTCATCTCGAACCCGCGTGTTGACCAGATAGTGATACAAGCGCTGACTATTACCTGTTTTGAACAAGTAGGTTTACTCACAATGTTTTCCTCATATTATGTAAATATTGATTTTCAACATTGACACATTGGCAGATCATTTTTTTACGCGCTCCCCAATCCCATATTTCCTTACCCCTCTGTATGTAGGGATGAGCACATATCAGTTTCAATCATTCTCCTATTCTCTTCTTACCTTCTCTTTCCTTCCGGCGCAGCTTCTTTCTTCTCCTATCAATGGCCGCCAGCTCCGCCTTCACCGAATGATACACCTTCCTCAGCTCGGACAGCCGGGACATGAGGGTGCTGATGCGTTTTGGCCCGTCCCATGTCGGATCTGGGTAAAGCGGGATACATTTAAATGACAGTAGATTAAAATTGATACACATAGAGATCCCGCCACATAAATTGGCAGTAGCCAAACTTGGAACTAAATTTGACGTTTCCGCCATTGCGTGTTATTTTGTACGAAAGGTAAATTTAGTATTACCAGCGTTGTGTTTTTTGCCCACTTTTTGTAATTTTTATGTTTGTTAAGGGTGATTATAATAAATTGATTTCCGGAGTTTCTTGTTAGTTCTTCTACAAGCTAGGGTCTCCGCTGATCTAACCTAGGTAAAAAATATGTAAAGACAATGCTCAGTGTCATGTTTGAAATAATAGTTTTAAGAGATTCGCGATTTATACTCATGATATAAGATATAAGGGTGTGTATAAGATTGATTGCAGCTGTGGGAAATCCTACGTCGGACAGACTAAACGGTCTATTGCGGACAGAGTGAAGGAACACATAATATATGTAATATTTAATATGAAGGATAAGTCCCGTTAATTATTAATCATGTTTGAAATAGTTTAATAAACATATTTTGACTTTGATATATTAATTTGTTTTATTTGAGTTTATAGCTGTGCAACCAAAAACCGTTACAAATGAAACCTATAATGTATCGAGCCGTATGGCACAGTGAGTGCTAGTTTTGGCGTGTTTACTAGTAACACTGAATTACGCGACTGTGGCGACGCCTCCAACTGCCACCTTATGTGGCGGGATCTCTACATAATATATTGGTCTCGTTACGTTGGATGCTAACTATTGTGGTGAGGTATGGTGGTTGAGTGGAGATGTGGATATAAATTTAGGTACGTCTACGGTGATCGTAGCACTTATATATAAAATTACCATATATGGAATCTGTATATAGTATATACAGACAGTAATAAGGTATATACTGACGAAACCTCCGAACAGGTAATTGTCAGTGTTTGTAAATGGCAACATGGCTGACCACCTGTCACATTGAGTACTGACTGGTCAACACGTGGGTTCGAGGCGTCCATAGAATTACTACCTTTGCAATTGCGGAGATGGAAACCTGAACCTATGACTACCCCGCAAGGGCTAATGGTCGTAAATGTGTTTTTCGCGTTTGTTTGTTTTTATTTTGTTTTGTTTTTTGTTTATATGACAGTAGAGTAGTTAAAGTTGATACACATACATATGCTGGACCTGTCACGTTGGATGCTAACTATTGTGGTGAGATGTGGCTATAAATTTAAGTACAGTCAGTGCTATAAGTGCAGTCCCAGTCCCAAGGTTTACATTTATAAGAGCATAAGAAAATATTTTTCATTTCGATGCACGCGAACGTATAGTGGCCATGACAATGCATAGTGGCGCCAGTTTTAAAATGTAAAATATTGTCTTCTTTCTTATAAACTTAAACCTTATAAAAAGTTGCTGGGACTGCACTTTTAGCGCTGACTGTACGTCTACAGTGATCGTAAAACTTATACATAAAATTATGGAATCTGTATATACTTATATTACTTCACAATTGCGTACATTTCTAACATGTTACTGCTACAATATGAGAAAATACGTGCTACCTAATACAAAATAACTTTAGCAAGAACCAGATACACCACCAAATAAAATCTTACATCAATCCTATCAACAGTCATCTATGGTGCGTCAACAAAGACAGCAGCTCAGTGAAAGTTGAAAATACAAATAATTATTTTCGGCTGAATGTTTAGTCAATTGTGATGCCAAACTGGCTAAATATGTTCGCTTTGGGATAAGATTTGGATCCTCAACTGGAATTGGAGCATCGATTTCGTTTTTCTTCGGTTGTAGCGGTTGGTGGCGTTGGTGTAACCATGGCGATGGAATAACAAGAAGTTCAAACGCCGTGGCATCAGTGTTTGTGCTTCAGCCGACATAACCTTAGTGGTGAATGGCTTAATAAAGAATTAAAAATAAAACCTATTAACCACAAAGGGTAAACAGACATCCACTCACCCAATTCCACATAGAAGTTGTACTTAAGAGGCGTGTGGGGCTGGGTTGCAAGGGACTGGTCATCGGTGTCCCTTCGAGGGCGTCTCCCACGACCTCTGCCCACCCCGCCCAGGCAAGAGGACTCTGAAGCTTTGCGGGAACGAGGACCTGGTACAAATAAACATTGAATAATTATTTACTAGCGACCCGCTCCGGCTTCGCACGGGTACAAAATATATAGCCTACTCCACTATTTAATGGATGTCATTATACATATAAACCTTCCTCTTGAATCACTCTATCTATTAAAAAAACCGCATCAAAATCCGTTGCGTAGTTTCGAAGATTTAAGCATACAAAGGGACATAGGTACAGAGCAAGCGACTTTGTTTTATACTATGTATTATTATTATTTATAGTCCAAAATACCATACATACATACACATCACACCAGATGGAGAGGGTAGCTCTATCTCCAATTTGTCTCGATCCTGACAGACCACTTTCGCTTAAGTGACACTCATACACACTCGGCGGTTATAGGTACTTCTAACGTCACCCTTTTTCAATTGTGCGTCTGTCTGACTGTCATATGTCTTATTGGGCCAGCCCCTTTCCACTTCACTCACATATATTCCTTTTATACATATTTTCAATCTATTATCATTCATCCGCATAACATGTCCAAAAAGTCACTTGATTAGAATAATTATATTGCTTGTATGGGACGTAGAACGAATGCTAAATAGTTGCTATTCTTCCCGGCATGTCGAGGGGACTAAAGGACTATATAATAACTAAACTATTGGGCGATAAGTTAGCAACCTGTCACCAATGTTCCACATGACATCACAACCCCAATATTCATGCTAAAAAGTAACCTAGGAGATATTCTATCTTTGAGGTTCTGTCCACCCCGAAAGGGATTAAAGGTCGTGAATATACATACCATGTGGCTTGTCGAGGTCCATGGACGTGATGCTGGAGCGGTGGTCTTCGTCATCATCCTTGTGGTCCATGGGACTGTCCATTTCCGATATTCTGCGCTCCCTGTAACAGATCACATACATACATGTTTAGAGAAAATGTATAAGTTCTACATATTATATAGATAATAAAAAAATCTGAAACACTTTTACAACTTGTAAGAAATTAGAAACTTTGGTGGTGGTAATCCTATAACCCATATATTACATACAAATATAATAATAATATAGTTATTAATATATTACTCAATTAGATACAAAGGTACAAATACTATTTCATCATCATCATCATCATCAGCCTGTATCAATCCACTGTTGGACATAGTTCTCCCCCAAATGACGCCACTTCTCCCTGTCAGTGGCCGTTCGCATCCATTCGATGCCGGCCAACCTGCGCAGGTCGTCTTCCCACCTTGCCGGGGGGCGCCCCACACTACGTTTACTGAGACGCGGTCTCCACTCTAGGACTTTTTTGCTCCAGCGACCATCAGTCCTTCTGCATACGTGACCAACCCACCTCTACTTCAGCGTGCTAATTCTTTTCATAATGTCGGTTACTTTAGTTCTCTGGCGTATCACCTCATTTCTGATGCGATCTACCAGAGAAACCCCGAGCATCTTCCGTTCCATAGCACGCTGAGCGACCTTGAATTTGTGGGCTAGTCCCGCAGTGAGTGTCCAAAACTATTTAAATCGATAAATATATGAGAATACTACGGTGAGGGAAAAATCGTGAGGAAACCTACCTGTTCCCCGAACAGGTAATAGTTAGTGTTTGTAAATTGCGATAGGGCTTACCACCCTTCACTTAGAGTACTAACCAACTGGTCATCACGTGGGTTCGAGGTGGCCATAGAATTACTACCTTCGCAATTGCGGAGATGGACACCCGAAACTCTGACTATCCCGCAAGGGTCAATAGTTGTGAACGTCTGTATCTTTTGTTTGTCTTTATCATTTATTATATACAGCTTGTGACAGTTTCCAAATCCACTGCTGCATCGTATACTGACCTTTTCACTGCATCAAGGTTTTAATTTTTTCCATGTTTGAGTTTTTGCAATATGTAAAAATAATTAAATAAAATTCCTTTTATTCACACTAAACGCAGCATATACACAAATACAGAAAAGAATTAATTATATAATAATTTACATTAATGGAACCAAGCGCACATGGCAACCCCGCGCAAGTGTGAATAGGATTTGTCTCAGCTGATGTTGATTCTGTGAAATTCACACTACCAACGCTGATATGTAGTGGAAGTGTTTTCTTTTTACCTTCTGGGCGACATATCCACACTGCTTTCTGGTGACGTGGGCGCCGAGTGGTCGAGGTGGTTCTCTTTGTCCCACCCGCTCTGGTGGGGCTGAGATCGGGGGGCGGTGGACGACCCCTCTTTAGACGCCTCTACTCGTCTCTCGTCTGAAATAGTATAGGACGTGAAACAGTGAACAAAAATACAATGCCCTTTAGAGCACAAGTTTACGCTATATGTATTACTAGCGACCCGCTCCGGCTTTGCACAGGTATTTTTTAAAATATATAGCCTACTCCACTATTTAATGGATGTTATTATACATATAAACCTTCCTCTTGAATCACTCTATCTAATAAAAAAACCGCATCAAAATCCGTTGCGTAGTTTCAAAGATTTAAACATTCAAAGGGACGTAGGGACACAGAAAGCGACTTTGTTTTATACTATGTAGTGATTTTTAGTCCTTTCCTAGATGGGACGTAAAATAATGCTAACCAGCTAGCACGGAATGTCGTAGGAGGCGACTAAGGGACCTAAGCATGGATACTATTGGGCAATAGACTCGCAACCTGTCACCAATATTCATCAATAATTTGAATCACCTAAAGGAATACGTACTATAAATACATATTTAGCGAAATGCACCTACGCTATTGCTCGGAACGCCGCCATTTACAAGCACTAACTATTACCAGTTAGTGCTTGTAAATGGCGGAATGGCTTACCACCTGTCATATTGAGTAAATGTTTGAGTCATGTACTGACTATCTGGTTACGTGAGCTCGAAGGGGCCATAGAATTACTACCTTCGCAATTGCGGAGATGGATACCCGAACCTCTGACTATCCCGCAACCGTAAGTCGTGAAAGAGTCGGTTTTTTATGTATGCATGTAGCATTAATCATCATTAGCCTGTATTGATCCACTGTTGGACATAGGCCTCCCCTAAATGACGCCAATTCTCCCGTATATGCAATGTAGCAACCACACTGAAAGGCAATGGAAGACCTTATCACAAACGCATTCACGACCATTAACCCTTGCGGGGTAGTCAGAGGTTCAGGTTCAGGTAATTCTATGGACAGCTCTAATCCACGTGTTGACCAGATAATCAGTACTTAGTGTGACAGGTGGTAAGCCATGTCGCCATTTACAAGCACTAACTATGATCTGTTCGACGAACAGGTAGGTTTCCTCACGACGTTTTCCCTCATCGTATAATTCGATGGATTTCGTAAATGTGTTTATATTACGAAAATGTACATAGAAATTCATTAAACTTCATTTCCATTGGTACATGCTATGCCGGGATTTGAACCCTGTACCCACTGATACAGAGTCAAGCCCCAAACAACTGAACTACGTTGAATTACGTTATCACATACATACACGACATACGACTGAAGAAATTCTTGCTGGAAAATGCGTTTTACTCTGTAAAAGAGTATATGACGAAAGAGTACTGATGTACTTATCGTATTTTAAATTTGTTATAAATTAATTATTTTTATATACATATTATTATTATGTTGTGACATTATTATTATTATTTTGTGACATTATTATTATTATTTTTATATATGACGATCATTGTAACTTTGGACATGTGTTAATTGTATTTTATTTTTATGTGACATTGTTGCAATGTAATAAATAAATCTAATCTAATCATAAGTATCGTATTACCTGACGAATTAGTAGCGGAAGCGAACGGCATATGCAGTCTGTGGCGAGGGGGCGCTGGCTCCGCGTCAGGCGCCGGGGACCCTGGGATCGTCTCCTCGCAGAGCAGCAGGGAGATGTTGCTGTCCTCCTCCTGGGAGGGGGGAGGACGCACCGGGCCCCCACCGCCCGCTACGACTACGCTTGCACCTGGAAATGATAATTATGTTTATATTCCTCTATATTGTTATAGGTTAATTATATAAAAATAGGTTTCTAAGAATTAGGGTCAGGTTAGGTTTCACCACTTAGTAATACCATATAAAGGCGTTGATTATTGCCCATTCCGAAGCATAGCCAGGTTTACTTGCGTTGCCCTTCATTTTAGAAGTAATGTTTCGAATATACAGATATATTTGCCCATGTCCATATTACGCTCCGGGCGAGGTTTGAACCGTGCACCTTCGGTTCTGGATCGTTTGTCCATCAGCAATCCAATTCAGCTTCTTCTCATATTTATACGTATGAAATAATATACCTTGTATAAATTGACTACCAACACAAACAATATTTTTCTTCCATGCACTGGTCCAGGTGTAAATAAAATGTTAACTGGCGTCCTTCCCGGCATGTCGTAAAAGGCGACCAAGGGAAAACGTAACTAGGGAATCAATTATCAATCTTGTCGTGGTTTCGGTCAACTAGGTTAACATATCCCGAATGCAACCTGATCTAAAAGTGACTGAATACAGTATGCAAGGTTCTGTACTCTTAGAAACCGATTTTGTATGCATTTCTCAATGTATTTCGAATGAACGCTGACTCACTCTGCTTGCGCTCGTTCTTGCAGGCGTCCTCGAGCATGAGCAGGGACTCGGTGGCGCTCCACTCCCCGGGGGACTTGCCGGCGTGCAGCGTGCTACAGCGCACCCCGCAGCGGGACGCCTCCGAGCTGGTGCCGCTCGCCCAGCCCTCCGTCGACGCCTTGTCTATCACCAGCCTGGAAATAATGGGAACATTTAGATTTAGGGGATTATTACGTTAGATTGGTGTTAACAGTGAGGGAAAACATCGTGAGGAAAACTGCCTATCCCTCAGGATAGGTAATAGTCAATGCCTATATACGGCGATACGGATCACTACCTATCACGTTGGGTGCTGTCTATCTAGTGATACGCGGGCTTCGAATGACCTATACCTAACATGCCTTCGAAATTTTGGAAATGGGCATTCAAGCCTCTGACTACCCCGCCATAATAAAAAAAAATGGGAGTGTGTACACGGATGTCGTGAAGCGTATTTCTATTTATTTCTTTTTTTCTTTTGGTGTTTAGTATAATGTTGCTGGCTTATTTGGTAAATCGTGAGCAGAAAATACAGTGTAATGTGTAGGCCGTGCGTTATTGATAAAAACGTAGCAGTGAGGGTAGTCGGAGAAAATTCTGATAGGACGCTGCGATGGAGACGAAAAAATATGAATCGTCAGTCTGCCCGTAACCATGGCTGCTGCAACGTAGCCGAAATGGCGGGTTAATAATAAAGGCATCTTCACTACATAGTATAAAACAAAGTCGCTTTCTCTGTCCCTATGTCCCTTTGTATGCTTAAATCTTTGAAACTACGCAACGGATTTTGATGCGGTTTTTTTAATAGATAGAGTGATTCAAGAGGAAGGTTTATACGTATAATAACATCAATTAAATAGCCAGAAGTGCGAAGCCCGAGCGGCTAGTTGGTGATAATTAGCAATTAAAATTGGTAAACATGATTTGAAATGTAGACTCTTTAGTAAGGTTTAATTTTATTTTTTATTAAAGACAATTCAAATTTCATATATTAGTGTGTAATGTAGTATTTAATGTGAATTTAAACCGATATCGTGAAAAAATGTGGGTTACACCACTATAGCGTTGATAGCCTCATTTATAAGATATCTATAACGTTGGGTGCTGTCTATCCAGAGAAACGCGGGTTTCGAATGACCCAAACCTAACATGCTTTCGAAAGTTCGAAGAAGGGCACTTAAACCTTTGACTATATATAATAAAAAGGGAGTGTGTATACACAAATCGTGAAGCGTATGTTTATGTTGTCTATCCGTTACATATAGCATTCCTATTACGACTGGAGCAATTAAAAATGGTAGACATGGAAGTAAGTATAGCAATATGAATGACGATAGAGTACAAAAATACTTAACAGGTAAATAATTTCAATATTATCAATCATTAACGAGAAAGATAATTTATAACAGGAAGTTTTCTCTTTCTTATCTTTTGGAATTAGAGTATAAAGTAGGTGTCTTTCTGGAGTGTCTCATACGGTGACTACGGAATTGAATTATATAAAAAAGACCATATTTGGTAGCAACCGCACTATAAATACAACTATCCTAACCTAACTATAATTCTATAAAGAATGTAAACTAATTTAATTGCAAGTCATCAATGATGAATGTGCTAACGCTGTATGTATTACCGCTACAATACAAATATAAACAATCATGTAACTATACTAAACGTAACCAAGAAGAAGTCGTAAAGACACTGTCAAAGGTTTACTTGACCCCAAAAGGGACCTCTCTAAATATCTGCACTTAACTCACCTCCTATCAGAATCATCAGAGTCCGAACTGTCATTGTCACCAGGGAACGGCGGCAGTGGAATCTGGGCGATACTGGCAGCCGCCTGGTTGATCTGGCTCGACAGCTTCTGTATGGTATCACTGAGAACCTTATTATTCTTCCCAGGGTTAGCCAGCGGGAGATCAGCTACACTCTTCCTCCGTTCTAAGATGTTCAATGGACTCTGTATCCTTGGAGATGATTCCTTAGTTTTAGCCTTTTTAGCTTCGGTGAATTTCGCATCAATAATCTTAGAGGGTTCTCCAAAGACATCTACGTCTGGAGTTTTTCTCACCTTTGCAGTTTCTTTTGGTACTGTTTTTGGGGATTCATTCTTCGGTTTGGTCTCAACTAACGGTATCTTCTCTTCGGTTTTCTTCGGTGATTTAGGTCTGTCTTCGGGCGGTGGTGAGAGAGACATTTTAGCGCTATTAATCGCTTTAAGAAGCTTCTCTGCTATTTTTGGTCCTTCGGAGTGGAGGAAGCCCGGTGGTGGTTCAGGGTTGACGTCAATCCTGGCTGGACTATCTGGCTCTGACTTCTCCTCCTCTGATTCTTCAGGACTGGGGACTATTTCCATTTTCTTGGGCGATTTGGGAGGTTCAGTCTTCTTCTCCTCAAGTTTGGCTGCCTTCTGCTCTGTCGGTGGAAGAGGTATGGTGGAAACTTCTATTGCCTTTGGCAGAGGGATGTCACAGAGTCTTATCTCTTCTATTTTGATCTCCTTCTCTTGTTTAACTTCTGGGTACGGGTCGGTTTTGGGTAGCGGGATGGACGCCACATCTATTACTGCGGCTGACGGTTTTTCTGGTATTGAAATGGTGACTGGTTCTGTCGCCTTAGCTTCTTTTTCTGGAGATTTCCTTGAGGACTCAGATGATGTGTCTGGTGTTGTATCCCTTTCACGTTTAATATCCTCTTTCAGGGGGACATCTGAATCATCAGAAGACTGTTCATCATCAGCGGGGCTATCTGGCGAATCATCTATCAGCTCCCGAAGCTTCGTGACCTTGCTCTTCTTGGAATACGTCTCCTGGTTCTTAGCCGGAGTGAATCCTTCGAAGATAGGGCCTGAACTTCCATCTCCCGTGAAGGAGTCATCGTCTATCGTGAAGACCTCTTTAGTTTCCTCTTGAGCAGGAGCCGCGGCGTCCCTTGGGAACTCTCTATAAGGCGACAGAGACGGAGACCTCAATGCGGGTCTGGTTCTGAGGTCCTCTGAGATTTCCTCACTCAGAGACTTCTGGAGCGCTGAAGAATATTTACTAGGGGATATGTCGTCAAATATCCTGTGCGGTCTCTTCTTCTTCTCATCATGGAGTTCCAGCTCAAAAGGTTCTGGTTCCTTGAACTCGTAGACATCTTCCTTTATCTCCTGAGCTCCCTTGGGTGGACCTGGGGATTCTTTGTCAGACTCCTTCTTGACTTCTTCTGGCTCTTGCTTCACTGTTTGCAGACCTTTGAGCTCTGACCTAATCTCGTTCAGATCATAGTCTCTGCCCTGGTGCATGCTGGTGGTTCGTGGTTTCTTGGTCTGCGCGATGCTGGAGGGGGGAGCGGATCTGGTGGGGCGTTTCCTTGATTGCTGATTGGTTGAACTGTTGCTACTGTCGCTTAGGGTTTTCATTTCCTTAATGCGGGATGAGGCTGTTTAAAAGAAAAGAATTCTTATAGTTTCGGTTCTTACAAACACGTAGAGATAGTAAAATTACAAGTTAGGGTTGAATCCACGTTCGAAATTATATATGCACGTTTTTGACACACTCGTTGGCACTCTAGATTGTTTTCAAAGTAATCAAAGAAGCAAGTGACTACTATTGACAGCAAAAGTCAATACTATTACATACTATTGACATAACAATGTGTGACATAACATAATTTTCAAAGCCGCTTGTGACTTAAGTTTGATAAATGAATAATGGAACTCTATTGAATATCAATAAAAATATGCTCTTAAGTATAACATCTAAACAGATACATATTCTTATAAACATAAAGACCCTTGCACTTACATTTCCTCGTAGAAGGTTTTCCTTCCGAATCCTTGGACTTCCGTTGATCCATTTCGCTGTCTGAGTCACTGTCAGAGTCAGACCTGGCCGAAGACTCTGCAATGGAACAAAACTTTTAGAAACATTTAGTTCTTAGTCGCTTCTTACGAAATACACATCTCATTGACAGCCCGTTGTAAGGCATTGCAGTGGATATATAGTACATGTGGCGACCTCTAGAGCGCCACACACAGAGAGAAACCTAAGTAAACCTAAGTTACAATTAGTTAAACATAATTACCACAGATGACGCTGCCAAGAATAAAATAATAATTACACAAATCAATTTCCTAGAACGCGCAATTGAAAAATTTAAAGGAAACAAGATATATACAAAATTTCCAACTCAGGCCATTAGCCTGGACAAACACCTGCCCAGGTAGGAAGCTTCCTCTTTTCCTGTAGGACACAGTGGATCCTACAGTACATATATGTGTCAATTTCACGTCCTTTTGTGTTTTTTTCCATGGTAAATACAACAAACATATTATAAATTGAAACAATTATTATGCAATCATAATTAGAACCGTACTAATGACATAGAAATAAAATGCTAGCTATACTGCTTTTACATACAAACATATCACGATCCCCTGTAGAGGGGTAGGCAGAGATCACGGATCCCCATTTGTCCCGATCCTCACAAACCACTTTCGCTTCATTATCACTCGTACACTCTTGTATTTTGTATAACTGCTTTTCTATAACTAGAAACTTACCTTCATTTCTCTTGGCTCGAGAACGTCTCGTGTTACTGGTATTCTGAAAGAGATAATAATGTGATGTTAAATCCTGATTATGTTTCATATCGAGGGTTGCCTCGCCTGGCCTTAGTAGCCTCCTACGACATGTCGGGAAGAACGCATTTTTTTACGTCTCACATTAGCAGTGACACACGTGAATCCGAATGCATAAGTGGCGCTAACTACATTATACAAAATAAGTTCGATGTGGCAATAAATAGGAAAACTAGATATTTCGATAGATATCACTACATATTATAAAACAAAGTCGCTCTCTTTGTCCCTATGTCCCTTTGATGCTTAAATCTTTGAAACTACGCAACGGATTTTGATGCGGTTTTTTTAATAAATAGAGTGATTCAAGAGGAAGGTTTATATGTATAATAACATCCATTAAATAGTGGAGTAGGCTATATATTTTATACCCGTGCGAAGCCGGAGCGGCTCGCTAGTATGGAATAAGGTTCATATTTTTATATACACATTCCTTTTTTCACATATGCCCATACCTTTTTGCTATGCGTCCGTTCGTGCTGCGACACATTGAGCGCGATCCGCTGCGGCTTGATCCACTCGTCGTAGCGCGTGTTCCAGCCCGTGTAGTGTACGCGTAGTAGCCCTTCCGCACTTAGCTCCGTCACCTTCGCCTCGTACGTCACCTGTGCGCGGATAGGCATACGGTTAAGGTTATAGAGAAGTGACACATCATATTCCTTAGATAGGCATAAGGATTATTTATAGAGACAGCTTATACGTAACATATATAATAAACAGCTGTTGTTGTAGCCATCTTTACGGCAAGAAAATTTAATGAAAGTAATAATAGTTATATGAGAGTTATATTTTCATCATGATTACTGTTATGGACATGAACGAATGTCTTTAGCCATTCAAATCTTACGTTTGACCAGGTGCCAAGTCCACTTATGTTTTTCAGAAATTGTAGTTCAATATCACTTTAATAACGGTGTGAAGTTGTTAGTGGAACAGCGAGGTTTATAGGCAAAATTTGACACTTTTGCTGCTATCAATGGTGAAATTTGACGCGACTTTTTTAACACTAACAACTTAACACCATTACTGAAATACTATTGAACTATTTTGCTAAAACGCATTAGTAGACTTGGGTTCCAAATAGCTAATACTGAACGTTACAGATTACTTATTCATCACCGTCTTTAGATACGAGTACAAACTTTTTATACAGCCTTATCCTCACACTTCCTAGTCAGGTAGAATTTCAATGCTAAGAGACAATCAGTGTCAGGCAAATGTTTCGACTTTCAATGAATGTACTCTACTTGTACTTATGTTGAATAAAAACATTTGACTTTGACAACTTTATCTCGCTGACTACTTTTGACTACAAATCTTACAATAATCGAACCTAAAACCTCATAAGTCTATTTATTCACATACCTTAGATTCCGATTGCGTAGGCCCATAGTAGACCTTCAGTTTGTCTCCAACTTGTGCCTTGATGGTCGCTCCCCCTCGCGATGGAGTCTCGTTGGATGCAGTCCTGAATAACGATGAAATGATTATTCAATTCAAAAAAACAAAACAAACAAACGCGTTCACGACAATTAACCCTTGCGGGGTAGTCCGAGGTTCAGATCTGTGGTTGAGGTGTCCATCTCTGCAATTGCGAAGGTAGTCATTCTATGGCCACCTCGAACCCACGTGTTGATCAGATAGTACTCAACCTGGTCAACCATGTCGCCATTTACAAGCATTGACTATTACCTGTTCGGGGAACAGGTATTTTTCCCTCACCGTAGTATTCGACGCATTTTGTGAATGTGTTTTTAACTACAAAAATGTACATAGAAATTCATTAAACTTCATTTGCATTGGTAAATGCTTGTGATATAAGAGAAGATGTAGTGACGAAAGTAGGGTATGGTATGTTGAGTTGGTTTGGGCACGTGGAGCCATCCGCTGATGAAAGGAGGGTTACGAAAGGAATATATAAATCCAAAGTGGAAGGAGGAGTTGGACAGAGTAGGCCGCGTAGAATTTATGCAAATCAGATTGAAGACATTCTCCTTAAGTGTATGTAGTGCAAAGTGTTAATTTGTGTGAGTGAAGCAAGAGAGATTTGTCAATATCGTTCCCGGTGGCGATCGATAGTCTCTGCCTATCCCGTTGTGGACCTAGAGTCGTGAATACGAGTATATAGTTCAGTAATTACAGAACGGCAGGACCAAAACAACGATATCCTTTAATCGCTTCTTAAGATATGCCTTCGTTACCCAAAAATATAGATAGAGATCAGGGACCCCATTTGACCAGATCCTGATAAACCACTTTCGCGTCATTCACACCCTTACACCACCTCATACACACTCGGCGGTTTGTACTTACTCAGTGCTATTCCGCTTCCGTGGTCGCTTGCTACTATTGGAGGCGATGGTATTCCCACTACTCGCCGAGTTGGCGCTCTGGCTGCGACGGCTCACCATCTTCTTCGTTAACACACCGCATCTAAAAAACATACATATATTCACGTCCTTAATCCCTTTCCGAACCGTTGGAGCAAAGCGGTTCTCGAATGGCGACCGCGTCTCGGTTAACGTAGTGTAGGACGCCCCCCTGAAAGATGGACTGATGACCTGAAAAAGGTCGCTGGTAGTGATTGGCTGAGGGCCACGAGTGATCGTGTTTTGTGGCGTTACCTTGGGGAGGCCTACTTCCAGCAGTGGACTGTCATAGGCTGATTGATTGATTGATTGATAATCCCTTTCGGGGTGGCTAGAACCTCGGAAATTTTATATAATATATCCTAGGTCACTTTTTAGCATAAATATTGTATATGTGTATTGAGTTGCGATTTTATTTGGACCATTGGTGACAGGTTGCTAGCCTAACGTCCAATAGACTCCATTTGTCTCGAAGTCGTCTCCTACGTCATGTCGGGAAGAACGGCAGCTAGTTAGCATTCTTTTTATGTCCCAGAGTAGCACCTACAATAATTACAATACTCTTTAAAATTCTTAACTTTTACTTTTCGATATGAAGTGGAAAATTGGTGACAGGTTGTTAGCCTATCACCCAATAGATTGCATCTACCCTAGTCCCTTAATCAGCTTAATTACTTAGTAAAACTGCTTCTCAATTCTATAATACGCATTATATCTATATTATGCATATAACCCCCTGCCAGGTGGACCGATGACCTCAATAAGGTCGCTGGTAGTGGCTGGATGAGGGCTACGAATGACCGTGTTTTGCTTACCCTTTGGGAGGCCTACGTCCAGCAGTGGACTAGTGTAGGCTGATTGATTGATGATGCATATAACAAGCATCTGACCATGTCATAGTTATATATAGTTATGTAGTTGCTTTACGATGTAATGTGATTGTGTGTATGAATTGTATGTATATTTTGAATTGTCTTGTTTAGCTTAGATCAACAAGTGGATGACGAAATTGTTTCAACTCATTGCCTAGCAAATATTTGTAATTGTACATGTTCATTGATTTGTGTAATACTCTCGTAAGGATGTCCTGTAATTGGCTACTTTTAATGGCTTCTTAGTTTTAAGTTCTTGAACTGTTATTTTGTTGTTGGATGTCTTAATAAATAAATAAATAGTATTAAGTACATTATAGAGAGCATCTGGGACTCTTATACTCCAAATTAAGTGCCAATCGTTACCTGGACGCTCGTCCGGAGCTGTCACTATCCGTGGAGACATGAGGCCGGCGGGAGGGACGCGATGTTGTCACCGTCGAGGTTTCACCTGGAAATAAAAAACATACGTGAACAGACAAAAAAAGACAAACGCATTCACGACCATTATTTTATTTATTAACCCCTTAACCCTTGCGGCGTAGTCAGAGGTTCAGGTTTCCATCTCCGCAATTGCGAAGGTAGTAATTCTATGGACACCTCGAACCCACGTGTTGACCAGATAGTCAGTACTCAATGTGACAAAATAGAATATACATTATATACCTCTGACTACGCCGCGAGGGTTAATGGTCGTGAATGCATTAGACTATAATTTACCTCCAGTTCCGTGCAAGACTGGGATGTAAAAAGAATGCAAACTAGCTGCCGTTCTTCCCAGCATGTCGTAGGAGGCGACAAAGGGACTAGGGTAGACGTAATCTATTAGGTGATAGGCTAACAACCTGTCACCAATATTCCACAGGATGTTAAAACCCCAATATTTATGCTAATAGTTGACTTAGGACATATTATATTGACGAGGTCCTGTCCTTCCCGAAAGGTATATAGAACCAATGAAACAATGTATATGAATGACCAAGTAGATTTCATACATCCGCGGCTCAGTCCACCTCGAAAGGTATTAAAGAACAAATATATTCACATATTTATTTCTACAGAGTTAGAACTAACTTTAATCAAGTACATATTATACATCCGCAGTTCAGTCGACCCCGAAAGGTATTAAATACATGTGGAATGGCCTTTATAGTAGAAGTATGAGTATATAGTGTGAGAGAGGCATTAGGTTTATCCTTTAGTTCTCATTCTGTGTTTTGTTTCTCTCTCTTGAAGCGCTGAGGTGCGAAGACGTGTTTTGTGAAAGACGATACATAGTGAAGTTTTGTATTGTGAATTTCGATAATAAACGTGCGAAGATCAATGAGAAGACTTTCATTTGCTAGCTACCACCATTACCACATACATGAATATATCTCGTCTCAGTAAACGTAGTGTGGGGCGCCCCCGGCAAGGTGGGAAGACGACCTGCACAGGTTGGCCGGCATCGAATGGATGCGAACGGCCACTGACAGGGAGAAGTGGCGTCATTTGGGGGAGGCCTATGTTAATCAGTGGATTCAGACAGGCTGATGATGATGATGAATATATCTACATATTTCTTTCTAGTATTACTCACTCTTAGAGGTACTGAGCTGCCGGCGCAGTTTGGGCTTCTGTTCATCCTCCTTGGCAGGCAGAGAGCGAGTTTTGGACTGCGAACGCGCCTTGGCTGGTGGTTCCTCTACTGGCGTTTCGGGCGGCGCTACTTTCTCTACCCTGTGTGGAGGTGAAAGCGTGATGTTAAAATTGGGAGGGGTTATAAGTGAGGAATATCGTCAATGTATTATCGAAAAGTCATATGTTTAAAAGAGTTTCCGGAGACATAAAAACAAATGATGAGAGATATATAATATAATATAATTCGACGTAGCTCAGTTGTTTGGAGCTTGGCTCTGTATCAGTGGGTACAGGGTCTAAATCTCGCTTGAGCATGTACCAATGGAAATGAAGTATAATGAATTTCTATGTACATTTTCGTAATGAAAATACATTTACGAAACGGGTCGAATACTACGGTGAGGGAAAACATCGTGAGGAAACCTACCTGTTTCCCGAACAGGTAATAGTTAGTGCTTGTAAATGGCGACATGGCTTACGACTGTCACATTGAGTGCTGACTATGTGGTTAACACTTGGGTTCGAGGTATCCATAGAATTACTACCTTCGCAATTGCTGAGATGGACACCTGAACCTCTGACTGTCCCGCAAGGGTTATTCTTTTATCTATCTATTTTAAATGGCAATATAAACTGTATCAAAGGCAGCAAAAATACGGGTAAGTCAGAAGTTCAAGCGTCGATCTCTGAAACTGCGAATTTATTAATTCTTACCCTTTATAACCTCATGAACCCTTAATTATTCACTTCATTCTTACCTATATATCTGATATTCTTACTGATTTTCTTACCTATATATCCTATTCTATATATCTGTTTACTATGCTATCCTTAGGTAAAATTTGAGATTAATACAATTCCCAATATATCTCATTTACCCTTAGACCCTTGTTACAACATATCTGGCTTAGATCCATGTCCTAAGCCTTATCTATTATCTATATTTGGGTTCAGGGGCCTTAGTCCAAAAATCCGTTTTAGCACAAACCCAGTTAAATATCAGATCAATAATAGTGTGAAGTTGGTATTGGATATCCAAAAGTGACAAGTTCACTTACAAAAAAGGCGAAATTCGACCCTACCAACTTCACACTATTACTGATCTGATATTGAATTGATATGATTAATGACTAACGGGACTTATCGCGTAAGTTTTTATATTGAAGTTGGGGAGAAGTCCCGTTAGTTATTAATCATGAGTATATATCGCGAATCTCTTAAAACTAAAATTGAACTAATATTTAGCAAAAAGCGTTAATGGACTAAGGCCCCTTATACCATCAGACAGGTTAGCCCTTTACCCACTAGTCCCTTTCTACAAGCCAGCATGAAAGGTAGATAGTTAGCATTCTTCATACATAACTAGTGAAAACAAACACTCACTTAGGCGGTACAACGAGGGGTTGATTATCCGCGCTGTCGTCGCCGTCGCTGCCGCGGGCGTCTTTCGTCCCTTTCTCTTTAACGGGTTTCTCTATCTTTTCGTCCTTCTCGCTCCGGTCCGTCTCGCTCTTGTCCGAATTCGTGTCTTTGCCGGGTCGCTAGAGGTACAAACACAAAGAGTGGTTTAAAAATGTTACATCACTACATAGTATAAAACAAAGTCGCTTTCTCTGTCCCTATGTCCCTTTGTATGCTTAAATCTTTGAAACTACGCAACGGATTTTGATACGGTTTTTTTAATAGATAGAGTGATTCAAGGGGAAGGTTTATATGTATATTAACATCCATTAAATAGTGGAGTAGGCTATTTATTTTATACCCGAGCGAAGCCGGAGCGGGTCACTAGTATATACATAATATATGAAGGGAAAATATAGGTAACCTACTTAGAAATTTCTGTTATTGGCCAAGGTTTCATTATCTATTGTACATACATTCTTTTCAAATCGATGATAGGTACATATGTATATCATTTATTTTACATGCCAGAGCCGGAAATCGAACCTAGGACATGTAATAAGAAATCAAAGGTATTAGAAGACCACTAAACTACAGCCAGTTTAGCTGAAAAATACAAATTAGCTATTATCAATTCAGAAGATCTAATCCACGTAAGTTTTCTACTTAAGTAGTTGATGTTATCTATAAGCATACATACATGGAAAAGGCAATTCGCTATTTTAAACCCTCCTTCACTAACATTCTATTAACACACTATTACATAACTAAACACAGAAAAGTCTTTCACCAAATTCTACCATAGTAGGTCCCTAGGAGTAGGCCAGGAGCTCCAAGACACAGGTTCTACCTATTTTGGAATCCTGTCTCGCACGCCTAAATTTTATGTTCTGTATTTGTTCTGTCTTGTATCACTTTTTAAATGGGGAGAAATAAATAATTTTTATTATTTTATTATTATTTCATAGAGCCGAAATACACATATGTTACCTGCGACGGAGTGCCAGTGGGCGTGGAGCTAGCAGATGAGGAAGTGGGCAGCTGCTTGTCCCGGTCCCTGATGAGCGAGCGGCCGGAGGGGGGCGTGCGGGTGCCGCGAGGGTGCGCCACTAACGTCACGCCTAGCTTACGGTAGAAGTCCTCGAAACTGTGCAGGAATCTGGGAATAATTGAGGTTAGTTAGGGTTAAAATGAATAAAGTTTTAGTCTAGAGGTTTAATTCAGCGAAAAACATAGAAATTACGAAAAAAAATTACGCCCTCTTGTTGGTTCTAACATATATCAGCGTTGCGTTCGCCACCAAACGTAACGTAACGAAACATACGTACAAACTTTTTGCTGCGACAAAAACATGCACAATACGTTCAAGTTTTTGTGGCTGTAAATAATTTTTTTATTATTATTATTAAAAAGAGGGGTGAGGTGAAGGACAGAGTCGAAAACGATCCATTATTTAACTATACCAATCACTCTCTATCGGGATTGGCAGACTCTTGGAGATATAATAGGTTTTCGGTCACTTCTAGGTTCATTAAATACTAGCACAACAAAATTAACACACAAATTTCAACCGTATTTTCATTGCATTATGAACATAATTCTAAGATTTATTCGAATGTCGACCACACTGTCGAAGATTCGAAGTTAAGTTTCAGAAGTAATTTTTATGTAGTGAACATAAGGTTTAATTTGCTATGTTAAGTTTTGTATACTTAGCCTCTCTTACAGCGTGTTTGGGAGTCGGAGCGTGTTCCTAATGGGTGGAAACAAGGTTTGCTAGTAAAGGTACCGAAGAAAGGTGACTTATCAGCCTGTGATAACTGGAGGGGTATAACCCTTCTACCCACGGCGGCTAAGGTACTGGCAAAAGTACTCCTTAACCGTATGTCCCCTGAAATTGCGAGGACACTTCGCGAAGGAACAGGCCGGTTTCCGTCCTGGACGATCATGTACTGATCACCTACGAACACCTTGCGCATACTGTTAGAGTCGTGCGTGGAGTGGCGAGCCGAACTTTTCCTGGCATTCGTTGACTTTGAGAAAGCGTTCGACTCCGTGCAGTGGAGCGCACTGTGGTCCAGTCTCAGGAGGAGAGGAGTACCCGGCAAGTATATAGGTATCGTCCAGTCCCTATATAACGGCAGCATCTGCAGGGTGGTACATGAGCGGGTTCTAGGTGAACCAATTCCGATGGCCACAGGGGTCAAACAGGGTTGCCTCCTGTCACCACTGCTCTTCATCATCCTGCTGGACGACGTCATGAGGAACGTCACAGTAACACCCAGAGGCATTCCGTGGCACAATGGCTCGCACCTGGAGGACCTGGACTACGCAGACGACATAGTGTTGATTTCGCCTTCACTATCCGATCTGCAAAGGAAACTTGACTTGTTAAAAGAGGAAGCTCAAGAAAAGGGACTACGAATTAACGCTAAGAAAACCGTAGAAATGCGTGTTCAGTCATGTGAGAATCGGCCTGTAATGCTCAACGGTGCCCCACTAGAATCTGTCGCAAAGTTCACTTATCTCGGCAGCATGGTGACTGAAAGTGGTGGAGCTAGTGACGACGTTGACGCCAGAATAAGGAAAGCGAAAGGCGCCTTTGCCCAGCTAAAACCGGTCTGGGACTCTAATGTGCTTACCAGGCGGATCAAGATTTCCCTCTTCAATTCCATAGTGAAGTCTGTTTTGCTCTTCGGCAGCGAGCCGTGGAAGGAGACAAAGGGACTGACGAACAAGCTGCAAGTATTCGTCAACAAATGCCTGAGGTTCATACTTCGCATATTCTGGCCAAACACTATCAGAAACGAGGATCTATGGAAGCAATGCCACCAAGTCCCAATCAAGCGTGAAATCGCTCAGCGTAAGTGGAAGTGGATAGGGCACACACTCCGAAGACCGGAAGACAACATCGCCAGGGCAGCATACACATGGAGGCCGCACGGGAGCAGACGCCCAGGCCGGCCGGCGCACACCTGGCAGCGCACAGTCGACGCTGAGTTGAGGGCGGCTGGGTTGTGTTGGAGGGACGCGGAGTGCAAGGCACAGGATAGGAGCGGTTGGCGACTTCTCACGAAGGCCCTTTGTACCACTGGGGTACCATAAGATGATGATGATGAGTTTCCAATACGCGCTAGTAAAAATATACCCTTAGAGAATGTATCAACTTCTTTACATTTATAGTACTAAGAGATTCGCGATTTATACTCATGAGTAATAACTAACGGAACTTATCGCGTAAGTTTTTATATAATAGTGTTACCTTTATTATTTTATTTATGCTGCTGCAACGTCGGGTTAGTAATTAAAGGTAACTTTATTATATAAAGACTTACGCGATAAGTCCCGTTAGTTATTAATTCTTTACATTTACTAATAATATCATCGACAAGTTACAAGCCAATCACCCTTATATCTTCCAACGGCATACCGGAACGAAATGAAATGCTTTTTATTCAATATGAGGATTATAAAATCACTTATTGAAGGTCAAAAAAAAAAAACATTTCCACCGGAAAAGTTGTCATTACAGTTAATCAATTTAAATAAAAAATATTAAATAAATCTAATTAAACTAATGGCATTTCGTAAAGCAAAATCCTGCAGAGAAGAAATGCCAAGAAACTCTGCCAAGAAACAAGAACGGCAGCTAGTTAGCATTCCCCTAACGTCCCGTCCAAGATACTCACTTCTTATAGGCCTGCTTGCACAGATTAGTAATGCTGTTGGTGACGGGATGGAAGCCCATCTTCGTGGCGACCGTCTTCCACTGGTTCTGGTTCGTCACCCTGTTGTAACCGCCCAGTTTTTGAACTACCTGCAAATTTAATAAAATATATTGTCAATATATGTATGGACTATTTATCCATAGTCCAATAGCCGGCTGTGGGTAAAACCACTGATTTCTTATAGAGGTCTCAGGTTCGAATCCCGGCTCTGACATGTACCAAATAGACGTACAAGATTTACAGTCACTAACGGTGAGGGAAAACATCGTAAAGAAACTTGCCTATACCTCCAGATAGGTAATAGATAGTGCCTATATAAGGCGATTCGGGTCATCACGTTGGGTGCTGTCTATCAAGTAAAACACGGGTGTTGAGTGGCACGTACCTTGTCTGGCCTTCGAAATTTCGGAGATAGCACTCAAGCTCGAATTATCCCGCCACAGTAAAAAAGGGAGTGTATATACACAAGTCGTGGATCGTATGTATTTATTTATAAATATTATGTCACGGTATCATGATTGAGTGATTCAAAACTATTTGGATCCAATGTACCCTTACCGTTTGATACATTCAATTATACCAGACTATTATTACATTAGATTAATTTATTCTATAGTTTACTATATAGACTAAGAACCACCAATTTACCTTTTTTTTTACATATTTAGTTTTACCTTTTTTTTTTACATATTTAGTTTAATATATTTGTTTTTTTCATTATTTAATAATAAAAACACATAAAAAATTAATAAAACCTAAAACATATCAATGTATACATCAACAGCTCCTCAATAACAAGCCAAAAGAGCCACCAATTTACCCATACTTCCTTTCTAGCTTCCTACAAAAAGACAAGACAGGCAACTACTTATAGTCTATTCGCGTTAAGTAAATAGTGACGTCATGATAATCAGAGGTCAAACTGACCAATGAGACGTGAGTAAATGAGAAAAGAAGTCACATTGACCAATTTCAGACAACCCCTATAAAATCTCATTGGTTAAATCATGGAGACCTTGATGACGTCACTATTTTCTTAAAGCGAATATACTATAGAATTCCATCACTTACCCGAAACAGCTTGTATAGATCAACATCTCGGTTAGCGATGGTGGGATTCCTATTCAGGGGGGTGCCTCTATCGTCCATGAACTTGTACAGTTGGGCCACGAAATGGTCTTTCTCCTCACGGGGCTCGTCATCTGAACTCTGTTAGAAGAATTAAAGAAGAAAGGAGTTAATTAACAAACGATACACATTTTTTGGACACTTTCTTCTCAAGGTGGGTTACCGTAGCGTAAAATTCGGAAAAGCACACAAAGCATAGCATTGAATAAAGATTAAAAGGTATGAGTAACGTAAGATACATGTCAGGTTCATTAAAAGTGGCGATCGGTTTTTTATATTTCATTAGAAAAGTAGAGGCTTGAATATGTACGTTTCAAAGTTTTTTAGTAATTAAGCCATACATTATGCCATAATTATGACAGTAGAGCTACAAGCTACCAAGGAGATATTTTAGTCCATTCAAAAGGGATTAAAATATATACAGGGTGGCGCATTCAAAACGGTCAGTATGGGAAAGTCTGAAACTATAAGAGATGCGAAGATTTGTCCTTAGGAACCATGTCACCGATTTTGATAAAAATGAAAAATGCATTCATACTTTCTTTGAAAAAACAACTGTAACCAGTACGGGAATCGAACCCGGTTTCTTTTAAAAAATAAACTTGCCCTTTTCACTGTTTCTTTTTAAATATCGATTGTGTAGGTCTCAAGCTGTAAATGTTTCTATGAAACATGATGTCTAAAATGAATAAATGCATTGTTTTGCTATACTTTAATTTAACATAGTAGGTGTTCTAAGTGACCATCGTTGTTTTCAATACAATATTCAACTTGTTTAGGTAACGATCTTACTATTGAATTTTGTATTTTCATGTGGTGAATTTGCGTTAAATTGTACTCCATTGCTAATTTTAGGTCTTCAACGGTGTCATGGCTTGTTTTATAAAATTCATTCTTAACATAACCCCACAAGAAATTTTCAAATATGTTTTAACACATCACTTTAAGTGGACTTTTCAATAAATTGTTATAGTTTGATTACTGTAGATAACAAAACTTTCTAAAAGGATTAATGCAATGCTAATGTCACATGATATGGTGTATGTAACAAGTAGAGAGGTACAAAACTACAAACAGCCATAGAGACAATTTTACATGTCTGAACTTGTTGAGTTTTGTAATGGTGTATGTAAACTACTATGATAAACTAAAGTATGCCAAAACAATACATTTTATTCATTTTGGACATCAAGTTTCATAGAGACATTTACAGCTTATGACCTACACAATCGATATTTAAAAAGAAAAAGTGAAAAGGGCAAGTTTATTTTTTTAAAGCAACCGGGTTCGATTCCCGTACTGGATACAGTTGTTTTTTCAAAGAAAGTATGAATGCAGTATTTCTTTTTATCAAAATCGGTGACATGGTTCCTAAGAACAAATCTTCGTATCTCTTATAGTTTCAGACTTTCCCATACTGACCGTTTTGAATGCGCCACCCTGTATACAAGGATATATTATAGTCTCCAAGGTTTTGTCCGACCCCAAAACAGATTAAAGAAAGATATATAGTCACTTACATCATCAGAAGTATGCCGGTTGGCCTCGTTGAACAGAGAATCTCTGTCCCAGTGGGGTGGCAGGACGTTGTTGTTCAAGTATTGCAGAGCTGCCTCCACTCCCGCCCATTCTACCGGAGCACTGCCTTTGCGAAACTCTTTGGCCTCTTTCTTCGGTACTGTGTAGCTGGAAGTTCCAATAATAATAAAAGCATTTATTTACAGCAACAAAAACATACACAATACAAACATTTTACAAATCAAAGTTACGAACTAGGAGGTATAGCTTGTGCATGTTATTGTCGCAGCAAAAGGGTTCTAACTCAGCTTGCTATTATAGTGTATTCGCGTTAAGAAAATAGTGACGTCATCATTACCCAAACGATTTGACCAATGAGACGTGACAACGGTTGTCTGCGATTGGTCAATGTGACTGTTTTCTCATTCACTCACGTCTCATTGGCCAGTTTAACTTTGAATAGAATGACGTCACTATTTTCTTAACGCGAACACACTACAGTATAGTAGGGTATTACTGGCAATTTTAGATTACTTTATTAACTATGTGAGACCGGGTCATATCACGATAAATGAATAAAGATATCCTGATTACCTTTATTTTGCCCGACGTTCTATGAATCAACAAAAATTTGTGAGGGTAGACAGACATTAGCTGAGACGCTAGTCTTCCCGCGACCACGGCCTATGCAACTGGGTCGAAACATCTGGCAAAATAAAGGTAATCAGATATCTTTATCAATTTATCGCGATATAACCCGGTCTCACATAGTAAATAAAATGAGTATAAATCGCAAGTCTTTAAAAATAACAATTTTAGACTAGAGTACCCGCCACATAAGGTGGCAGTAGCCAAACTTGGAACTAAATTTGACGTTACCGCCATTGCGTGTTATTTTGTATGAAAGGTAAATTTAGTATTACCAGCGTTGTGTTTTTTGCCCACTCTTTGTAATTTTTATGTTTGTTAAGGGTGATTATAATAAATTGATTTCTGGAGTTTCTTGTTAGTTCTTCTCCAAGGGTCTCCGCTGAACTTCTTCTTCTCAATCGTTACGCTCTTATCAGAGCGGTCGTGGTCTTCATGACGTGGCATCTTGAGCAGCCGAAATGGTTGGTGAACTAACCTCGGTAAAAATATGTAAAGACAATGCTCAGTGCCATGTTTGAAATAGTTTTTTTACATACATACATACACATCACGCCTGATTCCCTGTAGAGGGGTAGGCAGAGATCACGGATCCCCATTTGTCCCGATCCTGACAGACCACTTTCGCTTCATTGACATTCATACATTCTCTAATACACTCTCGGCGGTTATAGGTACTCCTAACGTCACCTTTTTTCAATATAGCGTCTATCTGACTGTTACATATATGTCTTATTAGGCCGGCCCCTACGTAACCGCCCTTCCACTTCACTCATATATATTCCTTTTGTCAATATATAGTTTTTTTTAATTTGTACTTAGATCATAAAATAACTTTCAAAGAGAGCTTATGATAGGGCCTATTTTGAATAAAAATATTTTGACTTTTGACTTTGGTATATTAATTTGTTTTATTTGAGTTTATAGCTCTGCAACCAAAGATCGTTACAAATGAAACCTCAATAATTATATTGAGGCCATACGGCTCGATACATTAGTATCGAGCCGTATGGCACAGTGAGTGCTAGTTTTGGCGTGTTTACTGGCAACACTGGATTACGCGACTGTGGCGACGCCTCCAACTGCCACCGTATGTGGCGGGTACTCTACCTCTGGCACAGAACAGATACCGTCTCGTCATTGACTACCACTGATTACCTGTTCGGGGAACATGGACCTGATGCTACTAATGTGTTTTAAGTTAATTTAATTGCACAATCGTAGTTCAATGTCAGATCTGTAATAGTGTGAAGTTGGTAGTGGATTAGCAATGTCAAACTTCACCACTCATAACAGCAAAAGTCTCTAAATTCACTTAGCTATGGCATTAACACCGCTACTGAAGTGATTGGAATACCTGCGCCCCTGCTAGGTTACATATCTATTTTATCATATTACAAAAAAATTATAGAGCGGCTGTAGCCCAGTGGGTAAGAACTCGGACGATTTATGAGAAAAGGTTCTAGGTTCGAATCTCGGCTCTGGCATGTACCAATGAATGAAATTTAAATATGTGTATTTCATTTACGTACATAATTTACAGTCGCTAACGGTGTGGGAAAACATCGTGAGGAAACCTGCCTATCCCTCGGGATAGACAATAGCCAGTGCCTATATACGGCGATACGGTTCATTACCTATCACGTTGGGTGCTGTTTATCAAGTGAAACGCGGGCTTCAAGTGACCCATACCTAACATTTATTCATACGAAATTTCGGAGATGAGCACTCAAGCCTCTGACTACCCCGCCATAATAAAAAAGGGAGTGTGTATACACAAGTCGTGAAGCGCATGTTTTATGTTTTGCAAAAAATTTGGACTGATAAAAAAAAAAAATTCTTCGCTACCCGACGCGACCGTTAAACCATGTTGCAATGCTCTTGGTCACGGGTCAACCACTAAAAATAACAGTATTTACTATCATCATATCACTCACTATCTGCCATCCTTAAACGAGCGCACCAGGTAGTCCTCCTTGACCTTGATCTGAGGAGTTGGGACCACCACCAGCGCCGGAAAAGCCGGCTGCTGCTGTCTCCGGCGCTCGGTGCTCGCAGCCGCTTCCACCAGCACCACTTTTCCCACGTGGGGCTCCCGTTCCGTGGCGTCGGATTTAGTGGGCTGGCTCGTTGATTCCGTGTCGCTTTCATCTGATCTGGTAAAGGAGTGTATATGTTACTGGGGTATAAATAATACATAACACAATACAAACGCATTCACGATCATTAACACTTGCGGCGTAGTCAGAGGTTCAGGTTTCCATCTCCGCAATTGCGAAGCTAGTAATTCTATGGACACCACGAACCCATGTGTTAACAAGATAGTCAATACTCAATGTGATAGGTGGTAAGCCATGTCGCCATTTACAAGCACTCTTACCTGTTCGACGAATAGGTAGGTTTCCTCAAGATGTTTTCCCTCACTGTATAATTCGATGCATTACGTAAATGTGTTTTTATTACGAGAATGTACATACATAAATTCATAAAACTTAATTTCCATTGGTACAAGCTCCAGCGGGATTTGAACCCTGTACCCACTGATACACAGCCAAGCCCCAAACTGAGCTACGTCGAATTCACAGATTTTTATAATGTAATGGCATTTATATTTTAATGAAATGAAATGCTTTTTATTCAATATAAGGATCATAAAATCACTTATAGAAAGTTAAAAAGAAACATTTTTAGATTAAAAATTATCTGTACAATTAGATAATCTTCAAAAGAAACTAATTAAAATAATGGCATTTGGTAAAGGAAAAACCTGTAGAGAAGAAATACCAAGAAACTCGGCAGACATTATTCACACAAATTCAGTTCAATAATCCATCAAAATGTGACTGCAGCCCGCATGTAGTTATCGTATTTAATTGATCTTAGACATTCATAATAAATCATAAATACGTTTCTTAAAACATGACTTTTTTATAATAATAAAGGACAAATGCTTGTTAATCAATAAAGATTATTTTTTATGATAATATGTTAAACATATTATTAAATAAAAATTTGAGAAGACATTAGTAAGTTGTGGTATTGAGAATAGGAAAAACAGTGTATTAATTAGCGGAGTATGACTCAGTTGGGATACGGGCAGGGGATGATGGAGTAATTAACACACTACGTATATAATGACGACCTCCGTGGCGCGATTGGTTAAGCACCTGAACGCTAATTGTGAGGTTCCAGGTTCGATTCCCGATGGAGGCAGAATTTAGAACTACGCTTTTCTTCTGCTTTCCAGTCTGGTCGTTGATTATATATGCTAAATATGTATTTATCTATATATAATAAGTATATATTTCTTAAATATACGTTGACCAGTACTCTTAACACAAGTCTTAAATGTACTTGTCAAGGGGCTAGTTCAATTGGTGTAATAATGTCCTAAATATTATTTATTTATTATCTCTATCTTCTTCTACTCACTGCGCTCGACCCCGCCTCCCTCTTCTTCCAGCAATGACAGGAGTGGAGAAGTGCTCCGGATGCGTCAGGGGTAACTGGTCCAAGGTTTCGCTCTCGTTGAAGTGGCGACCGCTTTTGAGACACAGCGCTGACCTTCGTAGTGTTGTTATGTCGCCATCGTCAAATACTGTAAAATATGGATATAATAAACAAACACTTCACTACATAGTATAAAACAAAGTCGCTTTCTCTGTCCCTATGTCCCTTTGAATGCTTAAATCTTTGAAACTACGCAACGGATTTTGATGCGACTTTTTTAATAGATAGAGTGATTCAAGTGGAAGGTTTATATGTATAATAACATCCATTTAATAGGAATAGGCTATATATTTTATACACGTGCGAAGCCGGAGCGGGTCGCTAGCTGACAATAAAATCCCTTGAGGAGTAGTCAGAGGTTCCCGTGTGCATTTCCGTATTGCGGAGTTAGTAATTTTTGTTAAATAAAGATTCATCTCAAAGCGGGTGAACGCGGCGTGAAGAATAGAAAAGCATGTATAAGAAATTTTAATGTTTAATTAATTTTAGTGAAGCAAGAGAGATTTGTCAGAATCGTTCCAGGTGGCGATTGATAGTCTCTGCCTATACCCATGGGAATGAGTGTATGTATGTTAAATGAATATTATAACAGGTTTGATATGGGGAAAAATTAGCTTCATTGATATTCATGCATCTTTTCATACACCCTCTTTTTATCCTTTATCCTATCCTTTAATGCCTATATTTATTCTTCTTTCTACACTAAATGCATTCATGTAAAGTTCACTCACCAACGGTATACTGGCTGCAGTCCTGTATCTTCTGGATGATGGCCTCCACGGGGTCCTTCTTAGGGTCTACCTTCACCTCCACGAGGCTGCCCACTCGCAGCGTACCCTTGATCACGTCATCATTCACTGTGCTCGCTGCGCCACCCAATTTTGGTGTGATCTGTAATATGGAAACATATAATGAGTACTGCTGTTCTTGTTACTATATTATATAATACTATAATAAATATTGAAGTTTTTAATTGACACAAATTTCTGTTTTCATAACTCACATCAAATATTTTTTTGCAAATAAACTTATTCAAAAAGAGTCTGTTTTTTAAGTATAAATGATATAAGTGGCGAGGCAGTGGAATCAAAATACTTATTACATGCTATAAAACTCTACTCTCAACAATATCTAAGAATTATGGATGTGTATGTAAATATTTGCAAAATCAACTTCAAGTTTTTTGCAACACACAACAAATCTTCAATAGTTACAAAAATTCTCAATCAGCTAACAAAACATACCTTGCACTTAATATTCCTAACCACTTTCTTGATCTTGGCCTCGCAGAAGGCTCCCTTGTACTTGGCGCTCACTTCCGTGCCCACTGGCAGCATGGGCGGATCGTCACCCTGCTGGAAATAACCAGATTACTTAGTTACTAAAATATTATGTATATTTATTTATTTATTTAAAGTAGATGCTCACGACAAGTTGCAGTCAATACAAACAATAATTAGTAGTTTCACTGTGCAGGCTGGACTACATCTCTAATGTGAGCATACAGCTTGCAATATACTTAACAAAAGCTTTATATAAAAAAGCAAAAGCTATATATTATATATGTAGAGAGCTGAACTAATCTCTGGTTATATTACTTATAGATGTAGGGACCTGGTCTACAATGTTATATCTTATCTGCTTGCCTAAGGATTCTATTCAGTTATATAGTTAAGTATCTATTTTATAGTAAGTCAGGAATATAACTCAGTATTCATTTTTTATTTGGATTTAAGGTCAACTGACTCTCAATCTAATCTTGTAACATAAGCAATACATTTTCTATATTCCTTTCTTCTATTCTATAAGCAATGCCTATTTGTATGCCTTTTCATGGTAGTTTAAAGTCATATTTGTGTTGTTCTATGACCATTCTAAGGCCAGTTTTCATCAAATAGTGCTCAACATACATGTATGAAGCATAGAACTTACCATGATTGATCTAACTTGCAACCTTGTTATAACTGCAACAAAAAATAGAATCAAATAAGATAATATGTAGTCAAATAATATAACCATCAAATCATGTTTTTTATTATAATATGATAATAATTATTATTATGAGGAGATATATGAGTGTCAATGAAGTGAAAGTGGATTAACAGGATCAGGTTAGGTGAGACAGATAGGGTTCCGTGATTTCTGTTTACTCCTCTACAGAATCACGCATGGTGTGTATGCATTGTATTACTATTATGATATAAGATATATCATTTGTTCAGCAGTATTCTCTTACTACTGGTTTGGTTGTTACCAGCATGATCTCAATTAGGATTGTAATTATAGGGATAATTTAACCCTTCTGTCACATTTAGACAAATTAAGGATGAACTATAATTATAAATCTATTCTAATAACTTACTTAGTACTTACTAAATTAGTAAAACATAACCTTGTTATGGGAAATGTAAAAAATAATTTGAAGGATTACATACAAAAACAGGTTAGGATTATGATATAGATATTAGCATAAAAAATAAGTTTTATTAAGAAACATGCATGTTTTCATTTATTCATTTGAATGATCATTAGCTTTATAGCTAGTAATAGTGAGATGGAATATTTTCTTCGACCTCTTTTTCATCACGTAGTACCATAGAAAGGGACGCCTGACTATTTTGCATTCTAGAAGTTGAGAGAACGTAATATACGAATGATAGACTATAAAAACATTGATTCTAAAACAGGAATACCAGATAAGATCAAGTATATTGTGTAAATCATTGAGAAACAGAATTTTGCAAGGATTGCGCGGCAAATTTAGCCATGCTTATTGTGGGACTTACCTGAATATAAATTATTACGCTCTAGAATAAGCAAATACTGATGATAATTCTTTGGATACTGTCACTTATAATAGCCTCTCACTAGCTTTAATTTAGTAAATAATAGTAAATCACATAAACACAAAGCATCCATCATTCATTTTTCTCACACTGCTGTCACATCACAAACAACAATACGAAACGTCAAATTATTGTTGGAGTGGGAGACTGTCAGTCAGATTTTGCAAATTATAGAAACAAAACTAGAGATCCCGCCACATACGGTGGCAGTTGGAGGCGTCGCCACAGTCGCGTAATTCAGTGTTACCAGTAAACACGCCAAAACTAGCACTCACTGTGCCATACGGCTCGATACATTATAGGTTTCATTTGTAACGGTCTTTGGTTGCAGAGCTATAAACTCAAATAAAACAAATTAATATATCAAAGTCAAAATATGTTTATTAAACTATTTCAAACATGATTAATAATAAACGGGACTTATCCTTCTTATTATATATTACATATATTATGTGTTCCTTCACTCTGTCCGCAATAGACCGTTTAGTGTGTTCGACGTAGGATTTCCCACAGCTGCAATCAATCTTATACACACCCTTATATCTTATATCATGAGTATAAATCGCGAATCTCTTAAAACTATTATTTCAAACATGGCACTGAGCGTTGTCTTTACATATTTTTTACCGAGGTTAGATCAGCGGAGACCCTAGCTTGGAGAAGAACTAACAAGAAACTCCGGAAATCAATTTATTATAATCACCCTTAACAAACATAAAAATTACAAAGAGTGGGCAAAAAACACAACGCTGGTAATACTAAATTTACTTTTCATACAAAATAACACGCAATGGCGGAAACGTCAAATTTAGTTCCAAGTTTGGCTACTGCCACCGTATGTGGCGGGTACTCTACTCTAGTAGAGATCCCGCCACATACGGTGGCAGTAGCCAAACTTGGAACTAAATTTGACGTTACCGCCATTGCGTGTTATTTTGTATGAAAGGTAAATTTAGTATTACCAGCGTTATGTTTTTTGCCCACTCTTTGTAATTTTTATGTTTGTTAAGGGTGATTATAATAAATTGATTTCCGGAGTTTCTTGTTAGTTCTTCTCCAAGCTAGGGTCTCCGCTGATCTAACCTCGGTAAAAAATATGTAAAGACAATGCTCAGTGCCATGTTTGAAATAATAGTTTTAAGAGATTCGCGATTTATACTCATGATATAAGATAGGGTGTGTATAAGATTGATTGCAGCTGTGGGAAATCCTACGTCGAACACACTAAACGGTCTATTGCGGACAGAGTGAAGGAACACAGAATATATGTAATATATAATAAGAAGGATAAGTCCCGTTAATTATTAATCATGTTTGAAATAGTTTAATAAACATATTTTGACTTTGATATATTAATTTGTTTTATTTGAGTTTATAGCTCTGCAACCAAAGACCGTTACAAATGAAACATATAATGTATCGAGCCGTATGGCACAGTGAGTGCTAGTTTTGGCGTGTTTACTGGTAACACTGAATTACGCGACTGTGGCGACGCCTCCAACTGCCACCTTATGTGGCGGGATCTCTACCCGCCACATAAGGTGGCAGTAGCCAAACTTGGAACTAAATTTGACGTTTCCGCCATTGCGTGTTATTTTGTATGAAAGGTAAATTTAGTATTACCAGCGTTGTGTTTTTTGCCCACTCTTTGTAATTTTTATGTTTGTTAAGGGTGATTATAATAAATTGATTTCTGGAGTTTCTTGTTAGTTCTTCTCCAAGGGTCTCCGCTGAACTTCTTCTTCTCAATCGTTACGCTCTTATCAGAGCGGTCGTGGTCTTCATGACGTGGCATCTTGAGCAGCCGAAATGGTTGGTGAACTAACCTCGGTAAAAATATGTAAAGACAATGCTCAGTGCCATGTTTGAAATAGTTTTTTTACATACATACATACACATCACGCCTGATTCCCTGTAGAGGGGTAGGCAGAGATCACGGATCCCCATTTGTCCCGATCCTGACAGACCACTTTCGCTTCATTGACATTCATACATTCTCTAATACACTCTCGGCGGTTATAGGTACTCCTAACGTCACCTTTTTTCAATCTAGCGTCTATCTGACTGTTACATATATGTCTTATTAGGCCGGCCCCTACGTAACCGCCCTTCCACTTCACTCATATATATTCCTTTTGTCAATATATAGTTTTTTTAATTTGTACTTAGATCATAAAATAACTTTCAAAGAGAGCTTATGATAGGGCCTATTTTGAATAAAAATATTTTGACTTTTGACTTTGGTATATTAATTTGTTTTATTTGAGTTTATAGCTCTGTAACCAAAGATCGTTACAAATGAAACCTCAATATAATGTATCGAGCCGTATGGCACAGTGAGTGCTAGTTTTGGCGTGTTTACTGGCAACACTGGATTACGCGACTGTGGCGACGCCTCCAACTGCCACCTTATGTGGCGGGTACTCTACTACACTATGAGGATTGTTCGCGAAAGAAACGAACCTAGAGATCCCGCCACATAAGGTGGCAGTTGGAGGCGTCGCCACAGTCGCGTAATTCAGTGTTACCAGTAAACACGCCAAAACTAGCACTCACTGTGCCATACGGCTCGATACATTATAGGTTTCATTTGTAACGGTCTTTGGTTGCAGAGCTATAAACTCAAATAAAACAGATTAATATATCAAAGTCAAAATATGTTTATTAAACTATTTCAAACATGATTAATAATTAACGGGACTTATCCTTCTTATTATATATTACATATATTATGTGTTCCTTCACTCTGTCCGCAATAGACCGTTTAGTGTGTTCGACGTAGGATTTCCCACAGCTGCAATCAATCTTATACACACCCTTATATCTTATATCATGAGTATAAATCGCGAATCTCTTAAAACTATTATTTCAAACATGGCACTGAGCATTGTCTTTACATATTTTTTACCGGGGTTAGATCAGCGGAGACCCTAGCTTGGAGAAGAACTAACAAGAAACTCCGGAAAACAATTTATTATAATCACCCTTAACAAACATAAAAATTACAAAGAGTGGGCAAAAAAACACAACGCTGGTAATACTAAATTTACCTTTCATACAAAATAACACGCAATGGCGGTAACGTCAAATTTAGTTCCAAATTTGGCTACTGCCACCTTATGTGGCGGGATCTCTATTCAGTCTATTGACATACTATACGTGGATAGTGGTAATATTTGTATAGGTACTGCAGTCTCAAACAGACTGTGTCTAAAACAAATATCCTAAATCATCATCATCATAATTTATATAACAAGCTACCGTGTACCGTGGCAGATATGCTTCAAGTCTACGTATTTAAATTATTTACCCAACTTATTATCTGTTGAAATAAATTATTTAGATTATTGAAAGATGTCTATTAATTTTATCAAAGATCTGCTTTTACAATACTAATCATTAATACATTGCAATGATCGAGGTACAAATTTTGTGTGACAGTATGTTGAAATTAGGTTTCGTAACGCAGTCTGATACATTTCGCCCAATGACACAATGAACACGTCAAAATAATTTTTCGTCTTGTACAAAAAACGAGAAAAGATGTTTTGAAAATGTATTTGTTGATAATTAAGCGTTCATGGAGTGTGTAGTTAATATATATCGATAGAAGCGCTAAATTTTAGTGTATTCCTAACATACAAAACCGACTCAAGATGAAGGCTCTCTTGGCAACCGCAATAAGCTTGACGCTTACTACTATAGTGATCGGCAATGCCTACTACCAAAAGAAACAATTCTACCCTTCGATTGTGTATCTGACGAACTCAAATCCGAGCATGGCTGTAAGTACACATGTATTACCTATTGTTTAACATATACCATGTAGCTAGAAATTTGTTTACACGACATCTATTTCACAATAATGATCACCCTACATTCTGTTTTCGTGATAAAAATTCTTACAATAATAGTGTTATCTTACAGCTGATATGGCAATTAGTACGCCGACACACATTTCTTATTCACTTTATACATTCTCATACCATTTGCAATCCAATGTTTTTATTATTTATTTTTATGCAATAAATTCTTAAACTAAAAATTATTAAAATATCTAGGCATGTAGGAAATTTTGTAGAAATAATATATTATTGTAAATATAACTTACATTCAAGAATCCTTCATTGATGGGAGGTGAAAGCGCATTACTATTTAGTATTGTATCAATATTTCCAATGACTAGAAATATTTTGCCCACCTAATGAAGGATAAGACAATATGATATACTTTCTTTTACCTGTGTATAAGTCAAAACGTATCAATTATATGGTGGGGTAAAACATCTTGATGACACTTGCCTATATTCTGAATGTCTTATGCTAGGCAATAGGACTAGCTGCCATTCTTCCCGGCATTTTGTGGGAGAGTAAGTGTTAATAGATACTATTGAGAGATAGGCTAGCAACCTGTCATCAATGTATCAGATTTTGTATCATCACTATGTTATGTGAGAAAGTAAATATGATAATAACTTGATTAAGGTTCTGTGAATATTAAATATATATTTTATAGTATGAATATGTACCTATATTAATAATTTGCTGCTGGAGTGTAATTGACTCTATTAAAAAAAGTTACCTGGGTAACAGATCATAAAAAAATATTGATTTTAAGTCAACAACATATATAGGAAAAATCCAATTTTATGGAGTATTTTTGGAATTCATGTCAATGACAAACAGTCAACAAAATTAGTTTCAGTTATTTTGAATGTATATGACTCTGTTTTCTTGGTAGGATAATTCTGCCATTTATAGTTTTAAGAGATTCGCGATTTATACTCATAATTAATAACTAACGGGACTTATCGCGTATGTTTTTATATAATAAAGTTACCTTTATTAACCCGACGTTTCGGCTACGTTGCAGTAGCCATGGTCACGGGCAGACAGAATTAAGATCATGTTGAGTCACTTTATTATATAAAAACATATGCGATAAGTCCCGCTAGTTATTAATCAATTCTGCCAATATTGAGTACTGGACAACCAACAGGTCATAACTTTATATTTGTTTCAGGTTATGTACTTGCAGGCGTTTATCTTAGTATTGTTAGCGGGAAAGATTATGAGGAAGATATTCTTTGGACAACTGAGACCGGCGGAATTTGAGGTATGTATACATACACACATTATAATACCCTTTCCAGAGTGTACAGCGTCATATTCTGATGGATTGTTTAACTGAAGTTGTATTGAATTATGTCTGCAGAGTTTCTTGGCATTTCTTCTCTGAAGGATTTTTCGTTACTAAATGCCATAGTTAAATTAGATTTATGTAAATTTTTGAGATAAACTAATTTTAATGACTATTTTTCATGTGAAAATTAATTTCTTAAGTACTAATTTCTCTTTCAATAAGAGATTTATGTTCCTTATGTTAAAAAAGCATTTCATTTCTCAAAGACACTACAGATATATTGCCTAATAGGTATCATTGATGCCTAGTTTCTTAGTCTTCTGAGGTAGAACTTCGTTTATTTAAATTCCTATTATGTACCATTAGATAACAGTGATGAAGTTATTTAACTACTTATAGTACATTCGCATTAAGAAAATAGTGTTGTCATCATGTCCCGACGATTTGACCAATGAGACGTGACAACTGTCGTCAGCAATTGGTCGATGTGAATTGTTTTCTCATTTACTAACGTCTCATTGGTCAGTTTAACGTCTATATATCATGACGTCACTATTTACTTAAGGAGAATAGACTATAGCGTGTGTATGGATATGTATGGAAGCCAATGAACCGAAAATGTTTTGCCAATCAAGAGCACATCTCTCTGTAAGGAAACAAGAGTGATTAGTTGTTTGTTTTATTTATTTTTTATAATGGGATAGTATAATCCTATTGTTTCAATGTGGTATTTACCTATCCAGTGTTATTTCACTACTGGCCTTGGTTTTACATTTAGTAAGCTATTTATTGCCTTTTTTTAAATATGTATGTATTGGAATTGTTACATGTTGTTATTATATAAGTTAAATAGTTTTAAAAACAGTGCAAACATCGGCCGATTATTCTTAAAAGAAATAGCACTATTGTGATTACCCATAAGGATTAATAGTCAAGAAAGTGTTTGTCTATTTGAATAATCAGTCTTCAATAGCCTTTCACAATGTGACACTGTTAACTACTTGAAATAAAAGCGGATTCAGTGTGACCTTCAAAAACATACTCCACAATTGGTCATAAGGACACACAAACCGCTGACCACTCCATAAGGAATAAAACTTGTAAATATTAGCTCTGTACAGTCAATACAAATAGAAACAATCACAAATTAGATTGAAATTATTCACCACTTAGCCAAACAAGTAATTAAACAAAGGAAAACAGAATAAGTGGTGATTAATTAAGGAAATTATATAACGGGCGGCCGTGAACCATATGTAGGTCGACTGGTGTGTTGCATTGGTTTTTTATTCAGTGTGTGGAGGTTAAATGAATGAAAGTGGTTTGGCAGGAACAGGAAATGTGGGGTTTCTGATCTTTAACTCCATTATAAATGTGTGAAGATTATTTAAGTGGTTAAATTTATTTATGTAAATATAGTTTAATAAGTTGAAAAATCTTAGTTTACATTATAAGTAGAAGTTGTATTGAGTATTGACAGACTAAGAAAAGATAACTACATAGTTCAGATAACTAGTATACAATATATTATTATGAATATGACAGGTTCTTTCATTTCTTCTCTGCAGGTATTTTTCTTTACAGAGTGCCATTAGTTTTATTAATCAAATTTGATTTATTTTAATAATTAGTTTACATATTTATATATGACATATTTCTATATAATTTTAATTTTTGAACTTTCAATAAGAGTTTAAACTTAATAAAAAGAATTTCATTTTCATAGTCAGTACTCAATGTGACAGGTGGTAAGCCATGTCGCCATTTACAAGCACTAGTATTATAGTATTAAATATGATATAAATTTGTTGCAGCATCTAATAGAGCGCTCGTGGTACGCGATCACGGAGACCTGTCTGGCGTTCACAGTGTTCCGGGACGACTTCAACCCCAAGTTCATAGCGCTGTTCACGGTGCTGCTCTTCCTTAAAGCGTTCCACTGGCTGGCTGAAGACAGAGTGGACTATGTGAGTGGACTATATGACTATTGTAAACCTTAGTTGGTAATATGGAGTAATTAATATCCCTCAGGATAGGTAAGACAGTGCCTATATACGGCGATACGGTTCAATACCTATCACGTTGGGTGCTGTTCTAGTGATACGCGGGCTTCGAATGACCGATGCCTAACATGCCTTCGAAATTTCGGAGATGGGCATTCAAGCCTCTGACTACCCCGCCATAATAAAAAAGGGAGTGTGTATACACAAGTCGTGAAGCATATGTATGTATGTAATAAGAGGAGTAGGCCTTACGCAATATTTGTATGGAAACTAGTGTGGCATTACGCGGGGTGAAACGAGGTACGCGGGATGGAGGGGACATATTACAACCAATTAAAACACGGCATTTTATGAGACAAAACATAGGTATTTTCTTTCTACTACACATTTATAGACTCCGTACCGCGTAACGGGGACCGCTCCTTTCGCCGGGTCCTCTTTATATGGTTCGTGGTTGGTAATGATAAATCTGAATTAGTACTTATTAATCGTTAATTCCAATAATGTAAAGTCAGCGCTAAAAGTGCAGTCCTATTAACTTATTATAAGGCCTTAGTTTATGAGAAAAAAAGACAATATTTTTCATTTTAAAACTGGCGCCACTATGCATTGTCATGGCCACTATACGTTCGCGTGCTTCGAAATGAAAAATATTGTCTTTTGTTCTTATAAACGTAAACCTTATAAAAAGTTACTGGGACTGCACTTTTAGCGTTGACTGTACATATGGAAATACCCTTGAATTTTTAAGATTAATCCTTGCGATGTTCATTCATCACAGCAATTACTCACTACGTCACTGGTATTGTATTTGTCCACGTTTTATAACATGCATAGTGTCATACGTGACAGGTGGCAAGACCATTACCTTTCAGTTACGGACTATTATCTATTTACAGCGATAGATAGGTCTTTACCGTAATTTACAAAACTGGTTGCCCATCCAGATATTGATCACGCACATTGCTTAACATTGTTGATCGATCGAGAACGGGTTTTTAAAAGCAGTAACATCTGTTGTTATTTATATCTCCAATATACCAATGACATATAATTGTGGTTTGGTTATAATTGCTTATACCTGAACACATATGAGGAAAAACATAATTATTACCAATACGATGATTTGAAATTATTTATATACATATTGACGACCTCTGTGGCGCGATTGGTAAACCACCTGAACGCTAATGGTGAGGTCCCGGGTTCGATTCCCGGCGGAGGCTGATTTAAGAACTACGCTTTTCTTCTGCTTTCCAGTCTGGTTGTTGATTATGTATACTATATATGCATTTATCGATATATAATAAGTATATATTTCTTATAGATACGTTGACTAGTACCCCTAACACAACCAAGTAGTACTAAGGGGCTAGTTCAATTGGTGTAATAGTTTTCCTAATATTAATTATATTATATACGTCGGACAATCGCTTTTTTCTTGATTCTAATAATCCATTTTACAAGAAAACCGGACTTTTTGTGTATATTTTATAAACAAAGTATTACCTTTGTGACCTGATGTTTTCTTGTAAAATTAATAAAATATAATATACTCATACTCTTGAAAATATTATCCTAATAAAAACCCCATTGCCATTCATTGATACACCATATTCTTATGCACACTCGGTGGTAATAGGTACTTCTAACGACACCTTTTTCCTATATATTTCTCTCCAGTTGAATTAAATTGCTTTCAAATAGGTTCATTATAACAATGAAGTGAAAGACGATTCCTAAGGATAATAAGACATAGGGTAACGTACTCTCTACCTACCCTTCTATAACCTAACTTGACCTTTTTGAGTTGAAACTCAAGCCTTGACTTTCACTTGAGTGCAGGCAGTGTAGTGGAAAGATACCGGCCGATAGGAATCGAGGTCGGCATTACTGTTGAAAGAATTCTTGTGTTTTTATTCAGCTAATAACAGTTACAGATATATGTATGTTATTAATTTCGTGCAAAGGTAGAGGCGGTCGAAATGTTGCCTAAATAAGGAATCAAAAATATAGATTTTATAGAGTATTTCATTAAATTCTATTACTACTGGCATTTCTATTTTTCTTATTGCTCTTTGTGTTCACGGCAGGGGTCTTAAAACAATAAAATTAAAAACAAAAACATATACATATTCACGCCCTTACTTCCTTAACGAACTGGACAGTGAATATTGATTACCGTCTCGCAGAATCCTGACTAATCACTCACTTTCTCGGATCACTCACGTCTATCAATTTGGCGGGTGTACGTAATGAAGAATAGAAGAGCGAGAATGCTCTTCTATTCTTCATTACGTACACCCGTCTTAAGAAGAATATTTATGTAAATGTAGTATGCATGCACATGTGAGAGAGCGAGACAAGAAAGATTTGTCAGGATCAAGTGGCGAGAGATAGACTGCTTTTCTTGTAGAGGTGTGAATATATACAAAGGCATAACGATTTCACGATAGTCAGAGATTCAGGTTTCCATCTAAGTAGTAATTCTATGGCCACCTCGGACCCACGTGTTGACCAGATAGTCAGAACCATGGAGTAATTAATAAGAAGAGTGGGCCTTACGCAATATTTGTATGGAAATTAGCGTGGCATTACGCGGGGTGAAACGAGGTACGCGGGATGGAGGGGAGGTATTACAACCAAATAAAACACGGCATCGGCCAATCAAATCAGGTATCTTCTTTCTACTACACATTTTTAGACTCCGCACCAATTAAACATGCCATTTGGACTCCGCACCGCGTAACGGGGACCGTTCCTTTCGCCGGGCACTCTTTATATTTGGTTCGTGGTCTGAACTCAAAGTGACAGGTGGTAAACCATGTCGCCATATGAATTTATGTATGTATAATAAGCGATCTAACCCAAAACACTACCGTTACAAACAATGCTTATTTACTACCGAATTATAGCATAACATAACATACGCTTCACCACGTGTGTATACACACTCCCTTTTTTTATTATGGCAGGGTAGTCAAGAGGCTTGAATGCCCATCTCCGAAATTTCGAAGGCATGTTAGGTATGGGTCATTCGAAGCCCGCGTATCACTAGATATACAGCGCCCAACGTGATAGGATTACCGAATTATCAAAGTACAATTAGGTTATTTATCTTCAATCCCCGTTGCCCACAGATGGAGCGCAGTCCAGTGATAGGGGCAGTGTTCCACGTGCGCATCACGGCTCTGCTCCTCCTCCTGGGGAACCTGGACCTGGTGTTCATCCACCACGCGTACCAGGTGACGGCTGCCAAGGGTCCTTCCGTGCAGCTGGTCTTCGGCTTTGAATACGCTATCCTCATGATCATGATTGTTAATATCTTCATCAAGGTGAGATGGTTTATGAGGAAAATTATGATGATGATTTCTGGGTCAGTGACTAATTGGTTTTAGCACAAACCCAGTTGAGTTCAGATCGTACAGTAATAGTGTGAAGTTGGCAAAAGTGTCAAATTTCACGATTAAAATGAGCAAAACTGTTAAATTTCGCTTAGAAAATGGCGAAATTTGTCACTTGGTCATCCACTACTAACTTCACACTATTACTGATCTGATATTGAAATGTTATTTTGCAATAAGCAGTAGTGTGCTAAGGCCCCTGTTTGAGAGATTTCTCAGGATCGTTCCAATTGGCGATCGATAGGCTCTGCCTATCACGTTTAGACGTAGAGGCGTGAATATATGTATGATTTATGTTTATATTATAATGACTTTTCTAGAAAATAACTAGCAGTAGTAGTTTTGGTTTGGGTGCTGTCGGAGGATCAGTGACTGAGACAGCACCTTTTCACTGCATCAAGTGCCTACTTCTTATACGTATTGTTGTTGTGTCGAAGTGTGTATATAATAGTGTGATGTCAAAATGTACTATAATGTATGTTTCATTCGACATAGCTCAGTTGTTTGGGGCTTGGCTCTGTATCAGTGGGCACAGGTTTAAAATCCCGATTGAGCATGTACCAATGGATGTTAAGTTTCATGAATTTCTATGTACATTTTCGTAATAAAAACACATTTACGAAATGCACAGAAATATACGGTGAGGGAAATCATCGTGAGGAAACCTACCTGTTGTAAATGGCGACATGGCTGACCACCTGTCACATTGAGTATTGACTGGTCAACACGTGGGTTCAAAGTGGCCATAGAATTACTACCTTCGCAATAGCGGAGATGGAAACCTGAAGACTATCCCGCAAGGGTTAATTCCACGAACCCTCTCCTAATACATACATAAGTTAACATACATTATCCAACTAAACACCTTTCTTGCAGTACTCTCTGCACGCGATCAACTCTCACTTAGACGCCCCATGGGAAAGCAAAGCGGCCGTGCTTCTCTATACGGAGTTGGCTGTGAACTTCTTGAAAGTACTGCTCTACATTGCGTTTGTCGCCGTGATGGTGCGCATATATACGCTGCCGCTGTTCGCGTTCCGGCCCATGTATGAGACGATGCGGTGAGTGATGGGCTGATCATCCTTTTGGGTATAAAACAAAACTGAAATGGTGAAGAATCTATCGACTATATCTGTAGCAACCTCTAGAGCGCCACACACAGAGAGTACACACCTAAGTAAACCTAAGTTGCAATTAGTTAAACATAATTACCACAGATGACGCCGCCAAGAATAAAATAATAATTACACAAATCAATTTCCTAGAACGCGCAATTGAAAATTTAACGGAAACAAGATATATAGAAATTTCCAAGTCAGGCTATTAGCCTGGACTAACACCTGCCCAGGTAGGAAGCTTCCTCTTTTCCTGTAGGACACAGTGGATCCTACATATCTATAATCTGAAGAAATTACGGATGAATAAAGAATAACGAAAATTGACGGTCAGCTATGGTACACATGAATACATATACATTCACGTCCTTTAATCCCTTTCGGGGTGGACAGAAGATAGAAATTTGGAGATAGGATAATATCTCCTAGGTCATTTTTTAGCATGAATATTGGGGTTTCGTTTTCATATGGAATGTTGGGACAGTTTGCTAGTGGATTTTCCAATAAATTCCATTGAACTGTAGTCCCTTAGTAGCTTATCAAGACTTGTCGGAAAGAACGGCAGCTAGTTAGCATTCTTTTTACATCCCACACTAGCACAGGACTAAATATTTATTTATTTAATTTATTTTATTTGTATTTGGCCACTGACAGGGAGAAGTGGCTTCATTTGGGGGAGGCCTATGTTCAACAGTGGATTACTTCAGGCTGATGTGATGATGATTTATTTGTATTTTAATTATTTATTTATGAGGTATATGTATCAATAGATTATAATTATCCGTAATCTCTACGTACCCTGTTTGTATAGCCACCTTCGTATGTTAATAATAATATCTTTATTAGGCAATAAACACATCACAAACAAAACTAAAAATTAGGTCTTTAAACTATGATGACAGTTTTTTAGATAGTTACAGGCCATGTCACCATCGAGAGACCACATCTAGGTAGTCCGTATTGATGGTGATCAGGCTCTTCCCTATAGACCACCACAAAGAGCAAACACACCTGTTAATATGTTTGTATCATTAAACTAGTTTGTATTATTAAACTATTACTTATATTATATTATTATATTTTGTCGTTGGCAATCCAGCGGGGCAACGCTGCTAGTGTGCTGGGGGCTTTTGCTTCTGGGTGCTAAATTTGGTACACTAGTAGCGCTATGTAAATTTTTACTGTTTGTTAGATTTAAGTTTTGTTTTTGTTTTAATTTATAAATACATATTTAGTTTTATTTTGTTCAAAGTATAAATTATTTGGTATTTAAATTGTAATTAATAAAAATTACCTATATAATTATATATTAAACGTTGACAGGAGTTTCAAGAAGGCCTATAACGACGTGGTGCTCTCACGGAGGGCGATCAGGAACATGAACACGCTGTACCCAGACGCCACGGCGGCTGAGCTGGCTGCGGCCGACAACGAATGCATCATATGCAGGGAGGAGATGCACACGGGTATGTACAGAGATACGGAGATTAGAGAAACGAGAATAGTTCCCTGTGAGGTAGTCAGGTTTAGGTGTTTAACTCCGCAATTGCGAGGGTAGTAATGCTATGCGGAGATACAGGGAGAGAGATGCTTTTTGCAAAATTGTAGTTCAATATGACATCAGTAAAAGTGTGAAGTTGTTAGTAAAATGAGAAAAGATTTTGCTAAAACGCATTAGTAGAATATAATAATTTAGTATTATTTTACCAACCAACCATGCTAACATATTTTTACGATTTGTTGGAATGAAAGCAGCTAGTTCGCGTTTTTATCGGTCCCAGATTAGCACTGCTTAAACATTGCATTTGTCGCACTGATAGTAAAGATGCAACTTCGCTTTATAGGCAATTTGTCAGCGAAGTCGTAAAATATGTTTTATGCGAATGTTTATTCAGATGGTGTTTTGTGGTGGACGTAGTTGTGAGTGGAATATGTTTTAAAATAAAGAAATGGTTAATTTGTTATCTGCTTTATATAGTAAGTATATATGTATTGTGTAAGAATATGGAATGTTTTCGATTAAAAGTGATTTAGTTAAAAGTAAAAGTGATTTATTAAAGTTAAAAGTGATTTGGAGAGGATTTTTTTTATTGTCTATTTTATTTTAATTAACTGTAGTTCTGTGCTGCTTTGGGGAAATAAAAGTATGAATAATAAGTATATATAAATAAATAATTTAAAATAATGCCTAGAAGGCGATTAATTACGCACTATGAACAATATGCAATATCAACGCCAATCTAAAGATGTGAATGTATGTGATTGAAAGTCTTAATATATTCCACGATGTATATATTTCTGTATAAATACAGCTATATAAGTTTTGTTTTGTTATTCTAAAAGTTATTATGTTTTGTATAAGTTGTTTTTCCATTTTGTTTCTACTTTCAAAAAGTATTCACTAACATACACAATTATAACAAAAAACACATACATACATACGCTTCACAACTTGTGTATACACACAGTAGTAATCAGAGGCTTGAAGGTCCATTTTCGAAATTTTTAAGACATGTTAGTCCACTCGAAGCCCGAGTTTCCTAGATAGATAGCACCCAACGTGAAAGGTAGTGAACCGTATCGCCGTATTTAGGTACTGGCTATTTTTTATCCACACTGGATATTTTCCCTGTTAGCGACTGTAAATTATGTACGTAAATGAAAAACACATATTATAGAAATTAATAGTAACAGAAAACAACAAAATACATGATTAATAACTAGCGGGACTTATCACGTATGTTTTTAAACGTCGGGTTAATAAAGGTAACTTTATTGTATAAAAACATACGCGATTAGTCCCGCTAGTTATTAATCATGAGTATAAATCGCGAATCTCTTAAAACTATAACAATACACATATTAATTACGTTACAAATACCTTTGCAGGCGCGAAGAAGCTGCCGTGCAACCACATATTCCACGCGGCGTGCCTCCGCCGGTGGTTCCAGCGTCAACAGACGTGCCCCACCTGTCGGCTGAACGTGCTGCGGGCCCCCGTCGCGGAGTCCCCGCCGCCCCCGCAGCCCCCTCCGCAGGCCCCCGGGGCTCCCCCAGCGCCCCACGCGCCACCCGCGCCGCCCCCGCCCTTTCCTAATATCATACCGTTGCCACGTGAGTATTCTTTTGGTGTTGAATGAATGAAAGGATTGAATGATAGGTTAATGTCGTGTGTAAGAGTGTATGTGTGTAAGTTAGTGATTGTGGCTGAGATGTTGATTAATTAATTATATATTAATCTATGTATAGATAGGTTAATGTTGTGTGTAAGAGTGTATGTGTGTAAGTTAGTGACTGTGTTTGAGATGGTGGTGAAAGGATAAGGAACAGTAAATTCAGAAGTTCGTATACAGTTTGAGTATGTAATAAAAACAGAAGTATAAGAATAATTTGTTAAAATGTAGATTTTGATAATGTCATTACGAAACACGCCGTCACTCCGATGAGAAAAACAACTTTTACTCCTGGAAAGTGCGTGTATACCACGACATTAAACTGCAACTGTTACCTTGTGTTCTAAATATCTCAAAAAGTAACATTTAATTCATATACAGTTTATATAACCTAATAATCTCCTTTATTCTATACCATCGACACCAAAAAACCACCAATACTACTATCAGTACCAATAACCCTTTACCACCTCAATTACAGCAATGATGGCTTGGGGCGTAGGGCCGCCTCCCCCCCGGCCCGCGTCGGTGGCGCCCCTCTCCGCCGCAGAGCTGCAACGCATGGAGGGCGTCGAGCGAAGGAACATCGAGGCACGGTTGCAGGTACGTGGAATATGGAGTATTGAAAGATAAATGTTTTATTAAAAGTATATTAAAAGTACTCATGATAGAGAAAAATAACCAATAGATCGACCTAAGTGGCTGTATGGGGATCATTAGAAACGTAATAAGGCTTTAAGCTCTTAGCTGTTCTCAAATTGTTACACAATGTTATTACCTGCTTTGATAAATAATCTCAGGTTGATCCTGGTATGTGGTACTCGATTTGGGATCAAGGGGTTTATTTATGTAGATTCGTAAAACAGCAAAATGTTAAGAAAGGGTTATTTAAATTAATTAGGATGCATAAATATCTTATTTTCTCCTGTTTATCACTACGCACATTTTGTTTATTAATAGAATATCATTGTGTACTAATTATAATATGAATATTATTATATAATAAAAATAATATGAATATTACTGTCTGCTTTTTTACACACTAGTATACACCCAATCAAAACTCCGACAGTCACCCCTAAGTAAACTTATACCTACCTAGTACTAAACCCACCTACCCAAGTGCTAACCTCGTGGTTCTAATGTGCAGCTGCTGTCGGAGATCCAGTCGATGCTGGACGCGTCGGTGCTGCTGATGCAGCAGTACTCGAGCGTGGTGGCCACGCTGCCGCCGCGGGGGCTCCACGTCGCCACGCAGACCGACCCACTGTGAGTACGCGCATATACATGCATAAAGAAACAACTTATGTATAAATTAATATATATTATGGACGTAAAAACAAAGAAAAACATACATCCATACACATCACGCATGATTAGGCAGAGATCACGGATCCCCATTTGTTCCGTACCTGACAGACCACTTTCGCTTCATTGACATTCGTACATCTTCTTATATACTTTTTTGATTTGAACTCTGTACCCACCGATACAGAGTCAAGCCCCAAACAACTGAGCTTCATCGAATTAGAAGAAAATAATAATTTGAGAAGACCGTCTCATTTTGATTTGTATTTCTACGCGACGTCCTACTCTACCTTTATGGAGCGGATGGATGAAAGGAGGGTTACGAAAGGGATTTACAGATCTTAACCCTTTGAACGTTACGGCCCTCTGTAGATCGAGAATACCGAAGTGTCACGGATTGGTTATAACTTCATAGTTCTTTAAAATATGACAAGATTTGATCAACAGAAACACTTTTGTCAACTAAAAAGCTGTTACCTATGAAAGGAATCCGGATGCCTCCCAAACTTCATTCTTAATTCCTTTTATAGGTAACTTGTACGTCTGAGAGGGAAGGAATGTTGAAGGTATTTTATATGTAAATCGTTAACATTATACTTGTATTTCAGACCAAATATGCCGAACGGGGGTGACAGTACGAAGAGTGCAGCAAGCGAACCCACGGCCTCCTCCAGCCGGGAGGGAACACGGACCTCGCCACGAGGGGACGCCGCCAACCTCGCACCGGTTAGTCGCCTCTTACGTACCTATACAGTATATTATGGCGACCTCCGTGGCGTGGTTGGTTAACCACCTGAACGCTATCGTGAGGTCCCGGGTTCGATTCCCGGTGGAGTCCGAGTTAAGCACTACGCTTTTCTTGTGCTTTCCAGTCTGGTCGTTGATTATATATGCTATATATGTATTTATCTATGTATAATATGTATACATTTTTTAAATATATGTTGACTAGTACCCTTAACACAAGTCTTAAATGTACTTACCAAGATAATGTCCAAATATTATTATCTATTATACATACTACAATATAAGCCTACTACGGTAAGGGAAAACATCGTGAAGAAACCTACCTGTTCCCCGAACAGGAAATAGTTAGTGCTTGTAAATGGCGACATGGCTTACCACCTGTCACATTGAGCACTGACTATCTGGTCAACATGTGGGTTCGAAGTGTCCATAGAATTACTACCTTCGCAATAGCGGAGATGAACACCTGAACCTCTGACTACGTCGCTAGGGTTAGTGTTTGTTTCGTACAATATAGTCCATACTACACGTATAAGTCATATAACATATGTATATAGTCAAGGAATAGAAAATATATTACCTAAATACACCAGTTCTCTAAGGGAAAACATTGTTAGGAAACCTACAGTTTACCTCCTATAACTTAGGTTCTGTTCACCCCTAAAGGGATTGAAGGTCGTGAATGTCTATGTTTACTAATAGTCATAAATGTGGTGTTGTTCCAGGAGCCACAATGATGGTAGTGGCGAGGTGCCAGCCCGCTCTGTACAGCCTAGACCTCTTAAGCGTTGAGCCCTCACGGATGTATTTATGTTCATGTAAATAAATATATTGGAAATACAAAAGCGTGTTTTGGATCAATTTTTCGTATAGTACAGTTTTTAATATACATACAACTAGCGACCCGCTCCAGCTTCGCACGGGTATAAAATATATAGCCTACTCCACTATTTAATGGATGTTATTATACATATAAACCTTCCTCTTGAATCACTATCTATTAAAAAAATCGCACCAAAATCCGTTGCGTATTTTCAAAGATTTAAGCATACAAAGGGACATAGTGATAGAGAAAGCGACTTTGTTTTATACTATGTAGTGATATAGTCATTGCGCCTGGAAGAACCGATAAAGACAAAATCGTAACTTTTGGTAAAAAACAAAAAACTGTTTGCTACGAATTTAGGACGCGGATTTTTGTTTGAACGATACATAGCGGAAAAGTTATGTTGGTTTTCTTTTGAGATATCACAAAATGGGTTTCACAGGTATGACGGGCGTAGCGAGTATGCTTTCATAGTGAAAAAGATCATTTTTCTTACAATAACGTTTATCGGTTTTTTCAGGCGCAACAACGATATATATTCACGCCTCTACGTCCCAACGGGATTGGCATAGACTATCGATCGCCACCTGGAACGATCCTGACAAATCTATTTTAATATACTCTGTTCTCTACTCTGCTTTTAGATAAGATGAGTTTGACGTGTATGCGTAAATACTAATAAAAATTGGGATACGGCTTAACATTACAATGTTGGCTAATATATTTACCTCGCTAGTGGCATATAAGGACTAAAAAGCTTAAAATAAAAGGATTAAAAATACGTGATCTCTGACTGGTCTGAATATGCCACTACGATTATATGGACCATATGTAAATTTTACTTATCTGATGTTCAAATATGAAAGATTTTTATGAACATATTATACTATCCAGAGTAATAATTTAATTTCCCCCGGACTATTTAGAATTTTATTTACAAAGTAAACGGAACAAATAAAAAATAAAATCAATTAACAACAATATTTATTACTCTACATTTTCCTTTATTCACTAACAATGATAGAACGCATTCAAATACCCATACACTTGTGGATTATAATGTTCTAAGGAGGGTAATCCACCCAAATATTTACTCGACTCATACAATTTCATGTTATTCTTTGAATACCATACATTTTTGGGTCCACCCATACCGCTAACGTTCAAAGTATTGAGTTCTAGTACCCCAAAATGGTAAGTCTTTCCGTCTGTCTGTATGCAGTTTAGGTAGACTGGTTCCGGTAAATCTTTGGTGTCCTCCTGTGAATTAACAAAAAAGGGTTACTTAGAAATAGTAGAATGAGGCTTAGGTCGTGAGAAAAAATTATTAGAAACTTAAGTTTGGGGAATGTATGATTGGAAACCTTCTATTTAAACAATTTTACGTACATTTTCGTAATATAGAAATACATACTACACATAGTAAAAAGGAAAAACTTTGTAAAGGTTCCCCATTCTTCAGAATAGGCAATCACTCCACCAGTCCCATTAAGTGCTATCTGTTGTAAAGTAGGTTTTAAGTGGCCATGTATCTGCAGTTGCAATTTTTACTAAAGACTATCCCACATAGCATAAAGGTTGCAAACAGCATGTTTAGATTTTTTAACAAATTCAACTTTGAAGTCTCAAACATGCTAACTTTATTCTCAAGCCAAGAACAAACTCATTACCTATCTCATATCCTGCAGGAACATAAAATATACATACATATACTTTAATTCCTTCCAGGATATACAGAACTTTGGAGGCACAATAATATCTCCTAGGTCACTTTTCAGTATAAATATTAGCGTTATAATGTTATATGTAACATTGTTTCCAGGATACTAGCCCATCACCCAATAAATTCCATTACCTAGTCCTTATGTCTTTTCCAACATGCAGGGAAGAACCGTACCTAGTTAGCACTCCCATATAACATACTTAGCAGCACATTATAACAAGACGACCTCCGTGGCGCGATCTGTTAGACACCTGAACGCTAATTGTGAGGTCCCGGGTTCGATTCCTGGTGGAGGCAGAGTTAAGAACTATGCTTTTCTACTGCTTTCCAGTCTGGTCGTTCATTATATATGCTATATATGTATTTATTTATATATAATATGTATACATTTCTTAAATATACGTTGACTAGTATCCTTAACACAAGTCTTAAATGAGCTTACCAAGGGGCTAGTTCAATTGGTGTAATAATGTCCAAGTAATATTAACAACACCTACCCCATACATCTGCTTGGCATAGGCCGCTGCCACTCCGAAGGCATGGGTGATGGACCTGCCCAGTTTCTGGTCCTCGGTTGGAGGCGTCTCGTACAAGTTGCCCACCTCTGTCTTGTTGTAGTGGAGCCACGTTGTGTGAGGATGCTTGAGGGGCGCTGATGGGTTGATCGCTGGAATGTAAGAATGGGACAATGTGGTTAGTCTGAATAACATCCAATGAAATATATGAATATTATGTGAACGTATATAAATATCCGAGAAATGAAATAGTTAACAAAACAATTGCTATCAAAAATTAATAGTTTCTCAAAACTGGAAATATTGGGAACGCTGATTTCTTTTTGATGTATATCTTCAATATACAGATATCCATCAGATTTTGAGTCATTTTTAACACATCATCATGGTCATTTTAAGCTAGATATTTCTTCAGTATGATATTATTTTCAAAAGTGGCAACCCTGAATGAAGCAGGGAACATAATCTTAAACAATACCATCAGACAACACATAGAAATGCAATTCCAAAAGGTAACAAAGCTAAGGTAAGATAATATGTAAGAGAGAAAGATGGAGATTATGATGCATGCAGAATACTCATAAAATATCAGACTTACGATATCTACTACTCTCCGTATAAAAGTGTTCTGGATTCAACGTAATATTGTACTTTATGGGAAACAAATCCGGAATCTGTTTGAACGCAATCACTTTCTCCGACATATCATGCTGTAGAGCTTTCCGGGAGGTGACCAGGATATGGGAAACCTCCTCAAACTGTATCAGGTCATCTTCCTTTTCAAAGACCACCTTGCTCTCCGCATCATTGACTACGTATTTGGACACAGTGCTCTCTGCGTCCGCTGTTTTCTCTATCAGTTGGAGTAGCTTGTTTGTTAAGATGATACTGTAATTGATAAAGATATTAATCGAAATACATTTTGAATTAAATGGTCCAGTCAGAATTAATCACTAATATAATAAATCCAGTTTTATATCTTAATATAATAAAAATCATTATGAAGCACATTTTAACTATACAGTTAGGGTGCTTAATTAACATAATTAGTATGATTTTCTAGCTTTCTAAACTACAGGCACTATGGTATATACCAGAATATGGGCAAATGTCTCTCTATACTCTAGAATGTGATAGTATATTTTTAAACTGCCTTATTGTCAGCATTTCACCATGCAGAAATGCAGAATTTAAGATTTTAAGTTGACCTTAACTTACTTTCGTCTCCTGTCCGTAATGCCCAGAATCCTTGGGAAGTTATACGCTGGTCTCTCTTGATCTTTAATCTTAGGTAACTTTTCCTGTTCACAGTCATAGACATTGGCTGACAATATTGCTTTCTTAACATTATAGTGAATGTATTTAGGCACAGGTACACTGGCTAACTCCTCAATACGTGGTGGTAGCCTATCTTCAGCAATCACCGTCTTTGTAAGGACCTGGGCTTGCTGAACACCTTCTAGTAAGACGTTGTTGGTGCGGAGAGTGTAGCAGGGACGCGCTTTGTATTCTGGGTGGTTTTCGTCCAGTGGTAGTGGTGGCTCATATAATCCTATTACGTTTATTCTGTAAAAAGGTATTTGGGATCAGTACTTGTATGTGGCAAGTAAGTTATTAGATAATATGTAATTTAAAGTAAATTAGACGTTTTAATTTTGCTGTATAGATAAATAGCTTAAATGAAAACAAGATCGTTTAAAGCTGAGACAGATTATTTATGGCCATAGGGCTATTCAATAAATAGCAAACCTAACCTATCTGTATCTAGATAATGGTCATACTTTAAATGATATTGATCTAAATATACTTACTGTTGACGTTCACGACGCTTTCCCTTAACAAATTCAACAGCATCTTCAACCTTTATCCCTTTTTCTTTCAAGTATTCCTCAGCACCAGTATCAATCGGAATCCTTTTACCTTGCACTATCCAATGTTTTTTGAACATAAAATCTATGTGCTGGCGTCTTAATACATGTGTGAACTTCATTGTGATTTGTCCTTAGTAATATTATTTAAAAACAGTATAGGGAAATGTTTATTTTCATGAATTATCCATAATTATCAACATCTCACTACAAACATAACCTCACAATTTTATATGCCCAATTTGACATTTTGCTGTTTTGCAATAATATGTCATTGAAAATATTATACAAATGTCAAGTAGTCAAGGAATTTTTGACTTTGTTTAATCAAATGTTTGGTGCAATTATTTTCTGCAATCGATCAATAGAATATAGATGGCAATCCACCCATTTAATCATTTATATAGAAAAAATAATTATTCTTCCATCCAAGTTATGAACGAAATTTAGGAACATAATATTATGTTCTACAGATCAATTTAGAAATATTCTTGTAAAGCGTATAAGTAGCGTGAAGACCTCAAGAGCATGCACGAAAAGTTCGAATGAGTATGAGTAAGGAAAGAGTGATTTCTCAAGATTATTCAATTCAGTCATCTTTTGTCACCCCAAGGAAATGGAAGCGTGCATAGATATATGTGTGTAATTCAAGCAGTTTGTTAACCAAAGCTACCTCTTTAAAAAGTAATGGGTTTGACAGAGACAACATAGGAATTATATTTTAACATAGAAGAAGTGACTTTATTATTGTTTAGTATTAGCGTATTAATGTTTTGTGATCTTTTTAAATCCATTTGATGGAATGAACCATGAACCACTGATCAAGAAGCTCAAGCAAGGCTTATTCAAATCATAGTGCTAGTTAGGATTACCTATAACCGCCGAGTGTGTAAGAGAAGATGTATGAGTGTCAATGAAGCGAAAGTGGTCTGTCAGGATCGGGACAAATGGGTTTCCGTGATCCCTGCCTACCTCTCTACAGGGAATCAGGCGTGATGTGTATGTATGTATGTATGTTTCAATTATTGTGTTATATGCATATCATGTCCTGTAAGAGGATATGTCTAAATTATGGATCAAAAATCACATTAGATACTTAGAGACCATTTTCCAGTATATCATCGTTTTATATTTAACTTACTGTGAGGGAAAACATTGTCTACCTATTTCTCGACGCAAGTCAGTGCTCGTAAATGGCGACACGGTTTGCCACCTGACTTATTAGTCTCTCACTATCTGATTAACATGTGGGTTCGAAGTGACCATGCCATTACTAACTTTGCAGATTCAGAGATGGGCGCTTGTTTCTTTGACTACCCCGCAAGTCGTGAATGTGTCTCCGTACATTAATAATTTGCTTATTCAACAATCGAGGGCTAAATCTAATACCTTCATACATACACATCACGTCCATATTCAGTAGAGGGGTTGTAAAAAATCACAAATGCCCATTTTTATAGCGCCTATCTTACTGACATTTGTTTTATTGGGCCGGGCCTTTTTCTCAATCTTATTCAACCATATTTCTTTACTTGGCTTCACTGACATCTAAGCACCTTCTTTTAAACCCACTTGGCGATTAGAAGTACCTACTTATGGCATCAACCTTTTCCAATACCTATCGTCAATCAGACTGTCTTATTGGGTCAACCCCGTAATACGATAAGTTTCCGTAATGTTTTTGTGTTCAGTGGTTCCTGATTGCTTAATGTATATGGATTCAATGTTGATCAATTTTGAAAGCGTCTTTGGTTGTTGAGAAAATGAATGAAATTTCAAAATGTGTTTTTCATTCTTGTACATATTTTACAGTCACTAACGTTGACGTCAAACATCGTTAGGTAACCAGCCTATCCCTCAAAATAGGTAGCCAATGCCTGTATAAGGCAATACGCTTCACTTCGAATCTAGTGAAACGCGGGTTTCAAGTAGCTTATATCTAACATGCCATGCCTGTGAAATTTCGGAGATGAGCACTCAAGCCTTTGTCTACCCTGCCGCAATAAAAAAGGGAGTGGTAGACATAAATCGTGAAGCGAATGTTTTATTTAAACGGCAATTTGTACACTTTAATTTTGACTGATGACTATCTGGTAAAAGACAATGTGCACACTATCTCAAAGGGAACAATTCTTCGATGCTTCTCTGCGTGTAATGAAAATGTGTGAAATGTATAGGGTAAGATTGAAACAAGGGCATAATTTTGTAAATATATAGGTTTATTTTTATATCTTCCATCAATACATACAACGACATTTAAACATTTGAAATTTGGCTTCTACAAGATTCCTTACACAATTCTATTTACTTAATAATTTTCATCTTACATGGCGGGTCTACGAGGGAAGACATCTTAATGATCTATTTACAAACTGTTCGTGAAACTGTGTTTCAAAATGTAGAAAAAAAAAATCGGGAAAAGTATAATATTGATGGAGGAAAGTTTTTTTGATAAAATAAAAACTTATCGAATTATCTTCGGTTTATTCTAGGACCTATAAAAATTGAAAATAATACAACTAATTAATTTCATATCTAAAACGACATTACAATCCCTTAACACGAGATCAGTATACGACAATCCTTCCACTGCGACCTCCTTGGCCGCCTCCGTTTGGCTGAAAGACAAGCATCCAAGACACCGAACTCTTTGGATCACGAAAAAGTTTCAAGAGAAAATAAGAATAATTATTCGTTTGCAAATCACTCTCACTTAATTTTGTTTAATTTAAATTGCATTTAGCAAATCCCCAGTCAAACATACAACACTTAGAAGTTACGTAGAACCTAATTACTTTTAAGAAATTAACAAAATTAACTTATATTTACAGTTACATTAAAAAGTAATAGTAGAATTTCACTACAATAGTTTTAGACGCTATGTTTCGAATCGATCTTAGTAATTGGTATCGTTTTCTTATAACATCGAGCTTTGACATTGTAAATAGGCATTAACACTAGTAAGAGCAAACTACGGTCGTGTAGAGACACCATTGAGACAATTTAAGGCACCGTTGGTTTTTAAATGTGACAAGTCATAGACAAAAATGATTTACACAGAATAAACTTGTTCACAATGAATTGTTAAAAATTACAAATACTAATGTATTTTAAATTTCGCATATAAAAATTACATTGGATACTTTCAACTACAAAAGTATAAGTTTATGTAAAATTATAATTCAGTGTCTGAAATTCAATAATAGTTTGTAGGTATTTGTTATTAATGACAAATATAAATATATTGCAGAATTTTATTCGGAAAATATTTTTCATATATAATACAAATAGAATCAGCCAGCTGATTATTTGATTTTGAATGAAAATTGATGTTGCATAAAAAATATAGTATAAATTTTAAATGATTAATTTTTTACTGACACCCTAAGTAAAGAACAAAGTCAATTTTCCTTTAGAGTTATCAAAGGAAAAAAGTATTTTCAAATAGCACTGTATTCAAATATTTTGTATAAAATACTGTAAAAATATATTGTCAAACGAGAAATCAGTATTGATTGGCACTTCCTATCCATCAGTAGTTTTCAAACTACAAAACATGGTTCTATAGAAACCGTTCGCATAAAAATATTGAATATTTTCCTATTCTTTAGTAGTACCTACATATGTAGCGGCACCATTATTTTTACGAAAACCACAGACTACCATCTGTATGCTATATTTGACACCTGTCAAACTTTAATAAAATATTTAAAGTTTTAAAGTACTATGATATTAGTACAGAAATGGTTACAAATGTTGATATGTTGGGTTTTCACATTAATTATAAAAATATAGTGTATATTAAGCGGTTTTTGACACATGATTTTTCCTGACATTGCGTGTTGTCAAACTGACAGCTGTGGCATCGGTATGCATAGTCTGGGTTTCGAGATAGTCATCTCTGAAGCGGTATGATGTGCGTGCGGCTGAAGGCGTTTAATCGTCGTCTTTCTTCTCCATTTTCGGCTCGTACATAGCGTGAAGTTGTTCGGGCGATATTCTGGAATTATAATAAATAAAATAAATACATTTTTAATTCATATAATATGTTCATTTAACCATCATAAAGTACCTATTGGGATAAGCTGACAATAGTAAGTTAGTGATTTGTTTGCAGTATATGAAAGTTGTGGGTTGAAATACCCTTACAGAGTTATTCAAATTTGAAACTATATTCCTATATATACACTTCCGGAATCAATTGCATAGTACTCCTATTTTATAAACCTTGCCTGGTTAATTCCCTTTCATTTCCCACAATCGCCATTCCTTAAGGCATCAATATAACGCTCACTAACTGCCCTTTTTCCAAGCTTGTCGTTAGTACTAAGAGACTAGTTCGGCAGCTACCATCTACTACCTCCATTCATCCATTAACTACCTCCCAATACATACATACATACACAACACGCCTGATTCCCTGTAGAGGTATAGCAGAGCTCACGGATGCCCATTTGTCCCGATCCTGACAGACCACTTACGCTTCATTGACATTAATACATCTTCTCATACACTCTCGGCGGTTATTGGTACACCTAACGTCACCTTTTTTTCAATATAGCGTCTATCTGACTGTTATATGTCCAATCTAGCATTTAACTACCCTTACCCCAGCAAACTCTGCAAGTCGCACACAAAGCGGTAGACATAGCGCTTGCCAGCAGTTTTGTGGATGATGTTCTTGTCGTAGTAATAGCGGAGGCCTCGCGACAGTTTCTCGTAGTTCATTTTGGGTTTATTCTTACGGATGCCCCAGCGTCTCGCCACCTGTAGTATAGGATAGTTAGTAATAGTCCTTATAGTTGTTCTAACAGTTGGTTCTAACATAATATCAGCGTTGCGTTTGCCACCAAACGTAACATACCAAGCTGAGTTAGAACCCTTTTGCTGCTACAATAACATGCACAAGCTATATATCTAGTTTGTAAGTTTGATTTGTAAAATATTTGTATTGTGTATGTTTTTGTTGCTGTAAATAAATGCTTTTATTATTATAGTTAAAAGAATGAGAGTTATTTTAGCTCAGTTGTCGAGAGCTTGTATTGGTATTGGTGATGATTAATAACTAACGGGACTTATCGCGTAAGTTTTTATATAATAAAGTTACCTTTATTATTAACCCGACGTTTCGGCTACGTTGCAGCAGCATAAATAAAATAATAAAGGTAACTCTATTATATAAAAACTTACGCGATAAGTCCCGTTTAGTTATTAATCAACTTATCGGAGACGGACGGAGAGACGTCAAACTGGAAATGGAATACAAAAATATTATTTTAAAATAGTTCCGATGTTCAAATTTGTTTCGGAGTTCCAGTAAATAAAAGTGCTATACTAACGCCGTCTATTGATATATTTTGGCTATTATTGTTTGAAGAGAAAGTATAAAATCATTGGATGAAAAATTCAAAATATTATTGACATTACAAATTCAATCTGTTTTCAAGATTGTCCCTAGCAACGATTGCTTCAAGCTCCACGATTGGCGCAGAAAAAGGAGTTTCCGTGGAGCTAAATAACAAACAGCACAATCAATCAAGATTTCAATATAATGGAATAATAATGGATGTTTATTTTCTTTTATATGTTTTAGGTTTATTTAATTAATTCTAAGTGATTTTATTAAGTATGATTGTGATGTGTTGGGTGTTAGGTAGGCCAGGCAATCTCTGGGTTGAACGGATATGTAACATTTTGTATATATTTTAGTTTTGATTATTTAGTAGGTTTAGTTAATTATGAGTTGCCCCGAGCGGGCTATATGCCCGCTTTGTCCTGATAATGGGAGAAGGTATGTGGTGCCCCACGGACTCAAAGTGCACATCGGCCGTAAGCATGGCAATGGGATTTCATCGCAGCCAGGGCGTTCCACTGGGGATACTCCGCCAGATATTGCTTCATCGGGCTTTCGTGTGGGTGCGTCGACTGCGGGGACCGGGGGGCGGTCTCATCCCGTGGATTGGGATAGCCTTGCGGACCTCCGCAGGTCGGTCCGAGTGTTGAAGCACATCCCCAGGGGAGCTAGGTGTTCGGCCGCAGGTAGATTGTGTGACATTATTGAACGATGTTTGCGAACTAATGACTGTGAGGATTGGTACACATTACTAACATTTTCATATGTGGCATTGAAGTTACCTCATAGTCATGATTCACGTTCGCTGACTATAAAGGTCAAGGAAAACGTTATGGGAGCCTCAGTTTTGGGCCCGGTTTTCGGTACTCCTGGCTTTAGTGACTCATCAAAGTCTAAAATTGTACAAAGTAAAGTTTACGATGGCGATTTGAGGGGTGCTATTAGGATACTCATGTCAGATTCTACACTTGCGCCTAATAGTGCGACGACGGTGGAGGCATTACGCACCAAACACCCCCCTCCGTCGCGTCCTGTATTGTTTCCGGCAGAGCCTGATCCTTCTTCTTCTTCTGGGGTCGCACCTGTCCATGTAGGTTTGGTTACACAAGCTATTGGTACCTTCCACGCTGGATCTGCTGCAGGCTTGGATGGTTTGCGTCCTAGTCACCTGAAAGAGCTCACATCTGCAACGGCAGGGGATGGAGGCGTTCGTCTTACAGAGGCGCTTACTAGTTTGTGTAACTTTTTGCTCGCAGGATTGCTGAATCCAGAGGTTTGTCCGTATATGTATGGGGCTTCTCTGTGTGCATTGAGCAAAAAGGAAGGTGGTATAAGACCTATTGCTATCGGGAGTGTTTTGCGTCGTCTTGTTGCTAAGATAGGGTGCTCTTTGGTGAGGGCGGGTATGTCCAATTACTTGCAGCCGATTCAGTTGGGTTTTGGTACGCCATTAGGTTGCGAGGCCGCCATCCACGCTACTCGTGCTTTTGCTTTAGCTGGTGAAAGTACTGGGGCGGTTATAGTCAAACTAGACATTAAAAATGCATTTAATTGTATAGAAAGGGATACAATTTTAAATGAAGTTCGTGAGCAGGTCCCTTTACTATACCCTTTTCTACGCCAGTGCTATGCCTACACAAGTAAATTATTTTATCATAACCATTCACTCGAGTCACAGACCGGCGCTCAACAGGGGGATCCCCTGGGGCCGCTTGTGTTTAGTTTGGCTATTCATAAAATTATATCCAGCGTGGATTGCGACCTCAATGTTTGGTATCTAGATGATGGTACCATAGGTGGTAGTCCTGACAAGGTTTTGGAAAGTGTTAATAAAATAATGTGTATGTTTAAGGACGTAGGGCTTGAGGTAAATACTTCGAAGTGTGAAATTTTCCCTTGTGGGGCTGACACATCTACCTTACAACATTTTCAAGATGTTATTCCTGGCCTAAGGGTGCTGGATAGGTCGAATTTCTCACTTTTAGGGGCTCCAATATTTCCGGAAGCAGCTCCTGCGGTTTTGGCTCAGAAGTTGGAGGCACTTCTGGGGACTAGACATTTCCTTAGGGATCTGCCGGCACATGTTTCTTTAACTCTATTGAGAAGTTGCTTGGCTTTGCCCAAGGTAGTTTACTTTTTGAGGACATGTCCGGGGTGGAAACTAATGGTGGAAATGGGCCAGTATGACGAATCGCTTCGTGGAATATTGGAAGAAGTTTTGAATGTGGACCTCGGGGATGTTCAGTGGACGCAGGCCTCTTTGCCGGTCCGTCATGGAGGTCTCGGGGTGCGCAGGATGTTGGACATTGGATTGCCGGCTTTTTTGTCTTCTGCCTACGGGGTTGCGGAACTTGTTGCTCGTATTTTACCTAGTTATGGTAACGAGTGCCGCGTGCCCTTTGTGGGGGAGGCATTGGAGGAGTGGACGAGGTCCAGTGGCTCTTTGGATTTGCCGGAACATCCTGAGCTTCAGCGCAGTTGGGATGATGTGCTTTGTAGGAAGAGGGTTGCTTGTTTGATTGAGGTCAGCGAGGGTGTGGATCTAGCACGTTTAAGGGCGGCTACAAGGTCAGAGTCGGGGGCGTGGTTGCACGCTCTGCCGTCACCACACATGGGGACGCTGCTTGACGACAGTTCTCTCAGGGTGGCGGTGGCTCTGAGGTTGGGCTCGGCGGTGTGTGAGCCACATCCTTGCATTTGTGGTGAGCAGGTGGATGTGAGAGGACTTCATCCTCTAAAATGTTCTAGGTGTGTCGGTCGTTTTCCTCGCCATCATGCGTTAAATGACATTATCCGGAGAGCACTTGTTTCGGCAAATGTGCCGTGTGTGTTGGAGCCGCCTGGCCTCAGTCGGACCGATGGTAAGCGGCCTGATGGCTTGACGTTGGTGCCCTGGGAGGAGGGTCGGTGCCTTTTGTGGGACGCAACGTGTGTAGACACGTATGCTGCGTCTCACTTACGAACTACGGTTAGTTCTGCTGGTTCGGCTGCTGAGGCGGCAGCCCGCCAAAAACATGTTAAATACGCGGCTCTAAAATCTGCCTATTTGTTTGTGCCAGTGGCTTTTGAAACGTCTGGGGTTTGGGGGGAGGAGGCGGTTTCTTTTGTGGCTAGCATAGGCAAAAGGCTTAGGGATCGTGGTTTGGATAGACGCTCCGGGGAATTTTTGGCCCAGAGGTTGTCGTTGGCAATCCAGCGGGGTAACGCTGCTAGTGTGCTGGGGGCTTTTGCTTCGGGGTGCTAAATTCGGCACACTAGTAGCGTTGTGTAAATTTTTACTGTTTGTTAGATTTAAGTTTTTTTTTTTGTTTTAATTTGTACATATTTAGTTTTATTTTGTTTGAAGTATTCAATTTAATTAACTGAATTGTTACTGAAAATTAGAATACTATTGACATCAGTTACAGAAAATCATGAGTATATTATATCGCGAATCTTTTTTGGTATTGGTGGTTCAATTATAGGCTGAGTAATGGAAAAGACATTTTCAGACTAAGTTAAAAATTTCTGTGATTATATTTATGGTACCTCATCTAGTAATAAAATTGATAGACTAGGTTAAAAATACTATCATTATACATATACAATGGGAAGCCGTACTAGAAAATTATATAATTTTTGTAGTAATAATATTCAACAATTTCATTGTACTATTTACTGAGCTAGAATAAATTGAAAAATCGTGAGGAAACCTACTTGTTTCCCAGAACAGGTAATAGTTAGTGCTTGTAAATGGCGACATGGCTGACCACCTGTCACGTTGAGTACTAACTATCTGGTTAACACGTGGGTTCGAGGTGTCCATAGAATTACTACCTTCGCAATTACGGAGATGGACACCTGAACCTCTGACTACCCCGTAAGGGTTAATGGTCGTGAACGCGTACGTACGTACGTAATAAATTGAAAAAGAGATTTTTCAATACAAAGCTTTAGAGTAGAGAAGGAGATAGAACTTATGTGTGGAGCCATAACCCCTGCTTACCTCATCAGGGTCCGTAAGCTTGAACTCCCAGCCATCTCCCGTCCAGGAGATGAACCCCTGGCAGCTCTTGTCCGTCAGCAGCTCCAGCAGGAACTGCCACAGCTGGATGGGCCCTGAACCTGCGCAGTGCACACCAGTCGCTTTACTACTTACTGGACCACCCCCCCGGTACATGGGGGTGAAGGTAAATGTATAGGTAACAGTTCTTCAAACAGATTTAAATGAACAGAATACATACATACGCCTGATTCCCTGTTGAGGGGTAGGCGGAGGTCCTGGATCCCCATCTGTCCCGATTCTGATATACATTTGGCGGTTATAGGTACTTCTGCAGAACCTTCGCGACATTATATGTCTTTGATATTAGGTTGTGATGGCACTGATATGGAATATTGGTGACAGGTTGCTAGACCATGGGTCAATTCAATTCCCAGTGCCTTAATGGAAGACATGGAAGAAAGGTAGCTAGTCACAATTATACTTAAGCATTATAATATAATATAGTTACGAAATTTGTAAATATCGCCGATTTTAGGTACATGGTCGCCTCTTACAACATGATACAGTAGCAAAGTCAGTTACAGTTTATACACGTCTCTGACACTTTTTTATTATTTTTTCCTCTCCCAACCATATCCACAGGACCTTGCCATAAGTATACAAACTCAACGTACCAGTGAAGCATGGTCCCGACGCAGGGTAAGCCAGCTTGTCCTGAGGGATCAGCGCATGTTGGTCTCCAGACCACTCCGTCCATTCGTTGCCGCAGGTGCCAGCGTATTCTGGTGCGTAGCCCTCACCGTAGGTCTCGCCAGCGTATCTTGGTCCCGTGCCTGCAGAGTGGGGAATGGTTTAGTTATACATATACTAGGTGGGAAGACGACCTGCGCAGGTTGGCCGGCATGGAATGGATACGAACGGCCACTGACAGGAAGAAGTGGCGTCATTTGGGGGAGGCCTATGTCCAACAGTGGATTCAGACAGGCTGATTATGATGATACATAAACTTAATGTCCATTTAACCCTCGGAGATATAATATCTTCTAGGTTACTGCGAAAATTGGGGCGATGTCATAATGGAACATTGGTGACAGCTTTAGCCTTAGTCGCCATGACTAGAAACTTGCTGCTGTTCAGCAAGTTAGTTTTACATAAACTAATGTATAATATAAAATAACATCGAATGTAAGGTTAAAATGAAAAATTAACAAAATTTTTGGATAAGTCATTACATTTTATTTGACCAATTCAAATAACGCTTTGAAAGTATGAATATATATAATTATTCGGATCATAAAGGATAATCTTCCACCTAAACATATTCCTAATCTTTTAACATCTCTTACATACATAAACATACGCTTCACGACTTGTGTATACACACTCCCTTTTTTATTATGGCGGGGTAGTCAGAGGCTTGAATGCCCATCTCCGAAATTTCGAAGGCATGTTAGGTAGGGGTCATTCGAAGCCCACGTATCACTAGATAGACAGCACCCAACGTGTTAGGTAGTAAACCGTATCATCTCTTACGACATACAAATAGACTGGTTACAGTATATCAGGTCCCAACTAGCATGGAAGTGTATTTGTCAGTTCTAGACATCTAGGTATGATTGGAATGTTAAACCCTAGTTGTTCTTTGAGTACTAGCCTTGGGCAAAGATAAATACTAGGTTTAATTGCCGCTTAAGACGTAATTAGGGTTTAAAGCCAGTCCTGTTAGGTCTTTTACCGATGCACTGGAAAGTATGTAGATGTTTCAAGGAGTGGATAGAATGTTGGGATACGAAAGTTTTAAACTATTTTTTTATCTCAATTACAATATTTTTGGTGTTAATCGAAAAATAACGGTATTCTATAAGTTTTTTATATATATTGGGCCTAATAGCATTTCGGAGAATAAATTCATATTTGGACTAATAATATTAGAATATTGGTGACAAAATACATAGACTATATATTTCTCAAAAGATTCCGTTTACCCAATACCTTACAATATAGCAAAAAGATATAAACTACTACTTAACATATACTAATTAGCATGCTTAAAAGGTACGAGTAACTTAAGCAATGAAAATTTAAAAATAAAGAGTCCAATAACATATCATTATGTGTCCGATATTGCGTCCACCCCGAAAGGGACATAAGTAGGCTATATATATCGTAACCAGAGGTATAGGCACTTTACAGGTGGCATGGCATGCTAACTGCCTGGGAACTGTGTAACTAGACTGTACGGAAAATGCGAAGAGGCAAAAAGCCCGTTTAAAATAACTCTTACAGATAGGCATACCATGGCGGGTAATTAGGAATTAAACGGTTGAACGATTTTGGTATTTAAAAGGTAATGGGTGGTAATGGTTTGTGTAGAATTTGTTTGTCTTTTTGATAGGTGAATAGAATGTTCTGTAGTTTGGCAGCTGGTTGGAATATTGTTGTTTTTGTGTTATATTAGAAGTTTATCGATAGTTAAGTTTTATGTTCTTTGCAAATATTGTTCTGTTTCTATTTTTCATTCCACAATTGATTGTTTTCACGTTAATGTAAACATATCATTTTTTAAATGAATCTAACTTTGGTATTGAACTCTGACTTCACCACTTTGCTTTGCGTAGAGATCAGTTATTCCCTTGACTATTTCCGTCATTACCGAGTATATAATTTATGACGCATTTAATCTGTTTATTGTAAATAACCCGTAAACGTAGTGTAGGACGCCTCCCTGCTAGATGGACCGATGACCTGAAAAAGGCCGCTGGTAGTGGTTGGCTGAGGGCCACGAGTGATCGTGTTTTGTGAGGCCTTCGTCCAGCAGTAGACTGACAGGGGCTGATTGATTGAAAGAATCCAACAAAAACTCACCTCTCGGATAAGGTTTGGTGTAGTGCGGCTGGTACTTATGCTCGTGGGCTATTAGCGGCTGCGAATGTGGATGCTGGTGGTGGTAATAGTCATCCAGGTAGGGCTGCGTCGGCTGCGGTGGGGGATACTCCGGTTGGTAGTACTCGTCTAGTGGGGACGCGGCGGCGGGGACGGGGGCTGCAGGCGGTGGGGCGCCCCCACTGGGCTCCGAATACCCGTAGGACTCCCGAGGACCCCCTGTCGTGTAGCCACCTGGGGATAAAAGGGGTTAGGTTAGTATAAGTTGTGTGTAGGACTTAACTTACTAACTCTGCGATTGTGGAGATACAAACTGAACCTCTGACTACCTCGGTTAATGGTTGTGAACACGTTTGTCTTTTGATGATAGTCATGTAAAGTTCAATAAATTCAACGTGGAAAGCGAAGGTGTAAAGTACATTAAGTATTTTGTTGGATACGATGGAATTTTTTGTGTGTATGTATTAATAATATGTAAAAAGTTTATTAATACATTAGCAATTATAGTAATATCACAAAATTATTAACTAAGTTTACTTAAACACAATTTCTGATCAAAAATGTCAACTATATAATTTCTACTACACTAGTCCGATGTTAGCTGATGTTTTAACCTATACATAAGTAACACATACACATCTACTGATAACTAATTAAATCTTCACCTACACCCAGATCTGGATACCCATTCCAAAACCGTCGTTGACCGTAGCCCCGTTAGTATCATGTGAGGTCAGATAGCATCTTTTAGGGGCACGGGCTGTTTCGAAACGCGCACCCATTGCCAACAAAGGCAGGAGAACAAAGGGCGGGCTCTGAACCGCAACCGTCACGGTGCGCGGCCAGAAGACCATTGAACGGCTAGGGTGAAAGCCAGGCATCGACATGGCATAGTGTGATTTATCCAAGCCGTTGAAACAATGACTGACGGGAACGTGACTGATGGATCTGTCAATGGGATTTTGAATTTGGCCGTTAGAGGAGAAATTGGCGGTAGGAGATAAATGTAGTTGCTAAGGTAGATAGAAAATATGAAATTGAATTATAATTGTAGTTTTGATGGAATAAAAAAAATGGTAAGTATGATAGTGTCTTTTATATATTATAAGTATAGCAGTCGTAATTGATTTACTATTTTCTTACAATAATTGCGTTAAGTTACCGCGTTTAAATTTCGCTTAAATTTCAGGGTGTCAAAAACGCGTGAATTTAGTAGAAATCACAATGATTCACAGTCCGGATCTTAAAATGACTTCAAACGCGAACCATATTATGATTTGGAATGGCATTTCAGATTGTTGGCAGCTTCGCTTGTTAGTAGTATCATGAAAGGAATTGATGAGCCCAATGATTCTTAATAAATTCTCTAGAAGATATACCGTCTATCGTATCGAATTTATGTTCCAGGTTTATTGTATTTAAGGATGTGAATTCTGATTACATTTAGTTTATCTTTATTCTAAAGAAATGGTGAAATATAATGAAATATAATGAAATATAACTTTGGATTCAAGAAGCTTTCAAATACGGAATTTTGTTTAGGTTCAATAAACTAAACTAACAACTTAACTGAAACTAACAAAACAACCTACCTAACCTTAAACATATCATTCCTAAGTCTTACATAACTTTGTAGCTTAACTTGTAAAAAATCTAACTTACATACATACTTTCCAATCATTCACAAAAGGCCCCATGAAGCAAAATAACAAGGTCTTCGAATATCACGCAGTCATGTAAGCCAGTTACCATATCGGAGACTCTATTGAGGGCCCGTCTATGATAAATGTATTCATTATGGACAAATAAACCGCTACCGAAAAACTAATAAGGAAATGTTCAATAAAAATTCGAATAGATCACGGCTGCCCGCGGCCGCTCATCATCATTATATCGTTCGTGCATCGGGCTAGAGATGGGATACAGTGGAATGTATATCGATGTTATAGGCTTTTGAATAGAGGTTAATTTGGACGCTTGTTGTATGTATTTGTCTATCTGTTCTATATAAGTATATACCTACTCGTCGATAAATATGTATACCCAAGAGTGTATTTCTAAAATATCTGTTAAACAGATGAATAGATTCTTAACTTTGACATGTTTTTTTACTACTATTGAGCCTGATTGTAGAATTTGAATACATAATTATGACTCATACTAATAGATACGCTTTATCACATTTAAATAAAATATGAAAGAAAAAATACATATTTCAATATTTGCTTCCATGTATATTATTCTTGCGGATTTTTATTCGCATTACTTAAAGCATCACATCGATGTTTCAGAACTTTCCATTTAATTTTTATCGACATCGACACAGCCCATCCTTCAGACACTTTCCATATCGTGGTGCAGACATAATGACCATCTCATCTCAGCTCCAGAGGTCACTGGATAATGCCGGGGCTAAATTATAACATCCGAAACATAACTGCTTGTATGAACAAAAACTCAGCTTCGAAACGGTAGCACTAGAGGTACAAAAAACTCGTTATGACTCACTTTGTTTAAGAGAATGGAGGAAAGATGTGAATGTGGCGATAAGAAGTTGCGAAATAAAGTAATTTGTTAATTAACAGATAATAACTAGTGTAAAGGACTTGCGAAGTTAGAAACATGAAATACTAGGAAATGTAACAATTACATTTATTCTTTTTATATGAGTAGTGTATTATTTATTCCAATTTTACTTGTATAATTTAAAATCTTATTTAAAAAAGGTTTTCAAATATTATTTTATATTTAGTTATCAGTAAACGACCGTAAAGTTTGATATTAAATATCAACGTCCTCCATTTACAATCTCTTTCATCATCAACTCAACTTTTGTTGTTTTACACTCAACTCTGAACTTAATATGTATGCTGAATGAGTGAAGTTGGTTTGAATAATATAGCAATACGCGTTTACACTGTAGTAGTTTTATTAAATATCATTTTAAAACATACATATTATATCGGAGAGATAATATATCTCGATCTCGCTTGTTGTGAGCTTAATTTAAAATATCAATGACAGTTTACTGACCTATTGTCCAATGCAGGGGTCAGTAACCGTTTGAGTTGGAGGAGCCAAAACAGAAAATTACAATATTTCATTCTTTTTAAAGAGCTACAAAAAATATTTATTGTTAATAAATTGAACATGCCTTATTTTTTTAAAATAAAATTTACGTACGGAGTTAAAGAGCTGCAGACTTAAATACCATTGCTGATTGGAACCCAATGGATACAATTTACCTGTTGCATAGTCTCTCACATTTCACAAGCGAAAAATCGCCTAAAAGTAGTTTATTTACACGCATTATATACCAAAATTTTGCTCATATATTTTGATAATACATATTATAATCCTTACAAAAACAAAAAAAAAACTTTTTCATAATTATTTTCGTTTTATTAAATCCACTTCACTTTAGCCTGCCATTTTTACTCTCTCCGTGTAATCGCACCTCTTATCCGATCTGTCATGCGATTGGACAGGCCTCAAAGGCCAGGGGTCAGCACTCGCTCGCCTATTGTCCAAGTGTCCAATGGGCGATCTGCTTAATGCCTATTACGGTATACGGGCTAGTGACTAGATTTCGAAGATTGACTTGAATGATTTTACGTATCATGATGTATTAAGAGGTGAAAGGAATATAGGGTTAGTATTCTATATGACAGTTTATCTGATACCTGTTTACCTGATATCTTATGATAAAGATGACTACGAGATATGATGTATGCATATTATTCGGGATTTCATTAAATTATGATAAAGGAAAGTAAGTATATCTAAGATGTAACTTTACTCACTGTTAACATATTAAACTAAAACGTCTATTTTAACGATCTTCAAGCACATATAAAACACCTCATATACCACGAAAACAACGCGTGAAATAACTTATTTAAAGTTCCCAATATAAGGAAAACACGTAAAGAATCCAAATTGCTTCTCATGCCTCGTACAACAAACGGCGCAACTCAAAATCGACAAAAAACCGGCAATTAATTCCTAAAACTGTCAACTGTGTTTAAAGCTATTTTAATGAGAACAATGGTGTGTATACGCCTAATAAATCGTGGAAAAATCCTCTTAAATCGTAAATAGCACCTTGGGGAGTTATTCCGCTTGACCCCGAGGTCGAACATGTAAACAGAAATAAAATCATGGGCAATCGTCCGTTTGGGGAAATGAAGCTTCACTTTCAATTAGGAATATTGACATAAGGGTCTTTTGTTTGTTGTTGTCGATTGAAAGATTTCTTTCTTCTGTGTTGTAAGAGAAACTAAGGGATGTGAAGATAATGTATCGATATTTTGAGCTATTTGTTGACAGTTAGGAATTTAGATGGACCTTAATTTTTTGCTCCAGATAAGTATCTTCCAAGTTATAAAAGATTGAAAAAAATGATATATGTAATCACGAACACTTAAATAATTTTAAACTCCAATATTACTTTTATCTACCTACCTACTATAGTAAGTTATGAATTCAATAGCAATGGTTTCTTTACATTTAGGTTGAATGGTTCAAATATTATGATTTTCAATTGGAATATAATCTTTGCTAAGCTTTTTAGGTCAATAAGTAGGTAAATAACTATAATAGAATAATAAGAGTAGATACATGTATCATCAAAGAGAATATAACGGCCAATCAACCATTTTACGTTGCCATGACAACGTCATAACAAGATCCGCTGCGCAAAAGCACCAATAATATTATTGACGAAAATAAACTACAAAAATAAAGACATACCTACACGCGTTGTTTGTAAATTTAATAAAATATCGAGAGCTTGGATACTGACGCAACAGTTTTATCTCTCGAGTGGCTGCGTGAAGCGGAGGGCGTGAGTGTGAGGCGGGGCTTACGCGAGGCCACGCCCCTCGCCAGTTGAAAGGTCGTGTGTGAGATGCTTTATGGATTGCGTTCGAATTTTGAACTAGATACATGGATGGAATGTTTTATGTGAGTTTAGACTGTATGTGAGGAGTTAGATTGTATAGTTAGTAGGACTCCAGAAAAGAATTTCATATCAATAATTAATATTGATAGTATTCTTCGATGGTATAAACTTGCTATAGGTACGTGCACTAATGGAATTGAGAAATATTTAAGGCACAGGTAATGTGGGTCTCAAATAGCTCGAAATGTTCTGAAAACTTAGAAATGCGGTAGACAGTTAGATATTATTAAACAATAATAATAGCCTTAGAAAAAAAGGCATATATTTTTGTTTACTATCCTCGAAAAACCATTATAGCTTTTTAAATATTAAAAACTACTATTTTGATATAATTTAAATAAGTTAAAAATAAGATTAATATAACTTATTATCAAATAATCCATTTCCAAATCCATATACTTTTCATATAATTTTGGGTAAGTTAATTTTATTATTAATTTAATTTCATGCCAATGGAAATTCGTTTAAAGCCGCGCGTTCGCCGTGACAAGTGACAGTAACCCTAGACCGCGTGACAGCTGCCAAGCGTGCCTTTACTTTTTTATTTTCTCCACGAAACCCGAGACCTGCGAAAATACTCTGGCGGCTTTTGTAACAGCGCACGAGCTTAGCCTGCCACATGTCATGGGATCAGGATAATAATATTTTTTCAACGAGGTAATTGTTACGAAGCCAGTTGCTTGATGATGTGTCTATATAGGCCTTTATCTTTAGGGTTTATGTTACATGATAGCACTTTAGTTTTAGTTTACTTAGCTACATAGAGTTAAATATATTGGGAATTTTCTTCCATAAAAAGGTTAACTGTTAAAAGTAAGTTTACATTTTAATTATGAATTTAAATATACATACATATAAAGTCCTAAATCTATTTATAAAATATATTCCATTACCTTTAGTTAATGTAAGATGTAATGGCATTAATACGGAAAATTAGCTATAATGTGGCTTAGGAAATATTTTCGTGTCTCCAAGGTTCTGTCCATCCTGAACGGGATTAAAGGACGTGATCGTATATTTATTAAGCAGGTACCTAATAGATACTAGTCCCTTAGCCTCAAAATATTGTTCAAAAGGATTCAAACATCAAAAACAGATGTTTACTTGTCACATGGCAAAAGAAACATTCGCTAGTGGCCAGCATCGAAGTAGGTTGAGTTTATTTTGATGAGCCGCGTAAGAGATTTTTTCAGGATATGCCTGTCAACGGCTCCAGCTTAAATCAAATTCGAAATTGGAACGTCTTTCGCCGCCGCGTTTTTAATAGACGCCATCTTGGAAGCTTTATTAAACAAATTCAGTTATTTACAAAGAGGCTAATTTAATTTGGATGAATCATCATCTTATTAAATATTCAGTGGTGAAAGAAGATTTTAATTTTCTAATTCAAAGACAACAATCAACGACTGTGTATAGCGACATTGTACACTTAAAATTTTCAAAAAGTGGGTTCAATATGACTTATTCTAGTTCAAAGATGGACATACGAAGCTCTGACTATCCCACAAGAGATGACGGTCGTATAGGAATGTATTGGTTGTATGTGTTGTTTGTTGTGGTGTAATACAACACTTATTATAAAATAAGAGTGCCAAGATGTTTTTTACTAAGACTTTGAGGTTATGTGTCATAAATTTAGTATGACGTTACATGATGTCAAATGTAGCTATTATGCGGTTGTTTTGTTGTTTACGCATTTAAATATTATTTTTGTTCGCAAAAACTTATTTTTAAATATAGGAACGACATATCGTAAAACATTATTTATATTGATATGAAACTATGGAAAGAAATTGTTTAGTTATAGCAACTGTATAAAATTATGTATAAGCTCCTAGCCTTATTATTTTTCTCGTTAATTTATTTTCCCAAGGTTCTAGTTATGTTAGCAGCGATTACAAATTGTCGATAAATACGAGTAAATCAAGAGTAATTCTAAAATTGCGACACATTCTCAACTCAACTGGGCAATCAAAAATATCGATAAAAGCTTTCGTCAGCCTCAATCAACGATATTTACGACACCCATTAACCTTTTAAACACATCTCGACGCCATCATTACTGTCCTGATTACATTATAAACATTATACTACATCAAGTTGTTTTTCAATAAAAAGTACTGACCACCTGTATTGTATTGTGTTTTAAATTTAAAATCTTGGTACTAGTTACACCTTGTACAGAAATCAAAACATCTGCATCCTTCTGCCCCGGATTCGATGTCTATTTTAAATAAAATATGCAAATTTAAATGTATAAATCGCAAATTCGTGCCTTATGTTCGCGCGATGCACCTTGATTCCTCGATAACACGTGTTACAGCACTAATTGATTATAAATATCGATAGGGATGCGAAGGGTGGGTTTAACGAATTAATTATTGATCGATAATAAATTAACCTGTTTGATTGTGAATAAGTTTCTTTAAAAAAGAGATGTTGCTTGTAGTAAATCGAAATGTAACAACTAAATAATCGTGCAAATGTATAATCGTTTTTCGTTCATTTGAATCTGGATTCGTAATGAAAACAATGAAAATTACACGTACCTCTCCACTTTATATTAATTGACCTTAAATAAGGTTAGTAATTCCTAATACTTTACTTCGTACAATAATTATTATTTATAGACAAATATCCTTCTTCTTCTCAATTTTCACTGACTTGACGTTACGAAAATCATACACTAAACTGCCATGTCTACTTTGGAGTTTCTTGTTAGTTCTTCTCCAAGCTAGGGCTTTCGAACCAACGGTAGAGTCATAGTTGTAAGACAACCAGTGCCACTTAAATCTCCACAATCAATGAATGTACTACTTCCCTCATTTATATATCTCGATGTTCAATGAATGCACTACTGTACTAATATCGATTCGATATTATAAAAATTTGGTATTTTATAGGTGTAGTACTAAATACTTTTTCCCTCAAACAAATACTTACACTATCTCATATAAAACAAAGCAGAATCGAGTGAGGCCTACGCAGCAGGTGTTAAGGCACCTGCGTCAGGCCCAGAGTTCGTTACGAGGGGCCTATTCTGATCCACATTGAGGCAAACGGGACGATTTATGGATTACACCTTAGTTGTGATAGTCTCAGGTCGTATATTACCCATCCTTCAGGATAGGGAATAGCTAGTGCTTGTATACGGCGATACGGTTTATTAACTAACAAGTTTGGTGCTGTCTGTCCAGTGAAACGCGGGCTTTGAGTGGACCGTACATAAATTGCCTTCGAAATTTTGGTGATGGACACTAGTAGTGTTCAAGAGTATGTTGTTGTTGTTATATACTCGTATACTACTAACAAATATTACATTTGAAAACCACTCTAAGAGTTATAATCAATTAGTTTATTCATAATAATATACGTTAGATCACAATTGTGAATTCGGAGAAAACTCTAGAAACACATATACAAAGTTAATCTTGCTACTAATGAATAAAAAATGTAATCTCTTTATAAACATTATTCAACCATACAACTTATGTATGTTAGATAATAATTGTTGCTAAATTCTCACTCAGTACGATTGATTACATTTGTTATACTTTAATTATAATGAAATTACGACTAAGTTTACTAATTCAAACAATTAAGATCCTTATCGTAATTTCGTAATCATGTAACTACTTTCATGCTAATTTAATGATGTATTATTATATGAAACTATTACACTTTGTAATTGACAAAGCTGGCAGCGACTTTTGTATGTACAGTCAACGCTTAAAGTGCAGTCCCAGTAACTTTTTATAAGGTTTAAGTTTATAAGAACTAAAAGACAATATTTTTCATTTTAAAACTGGCGCCACTATGCATTGTCATGGCCACTATACGTTCGCGTGCTTCGAAATGAAAAATATTGTCTTTTGTTCTTATAAACGTAAACCTTATAAAAAGTTACTGGGACTGCACTTTTAGCGCTGACTGTACATATATCAAGACATTAGGGGTGGTTTCTTGTATGTAGAATAACTATTTAAACTTTTATAGTTGTTATGAACATTGAGTGAATATCATTGGCCATTTAAAGTTCTCTTTTCATGCTTTAACAATCTATTGTATATCTAAAGCTCCCCTTCATTCAAATATTCGTTACCCCATTTCAACTGCAAATTCAATGCACAAATTCAACCTGTTTTAACTGTTCCTTTATTTAAGGGTCCGTACCTGTTATCTAAGGGGCTAGACCCCAAATATAAATAAAATAAGACATAAAAAGAGCATTTGCCTGCCCTGAGAAAGTGGGTACGACATGTGCGTGAGAGAGGGTGTGAGGAAGCCATTACTTTTTTTTTATAATCAAGATGGCGCGGAATAAGTTGAAGTTTAATGTTGCGATATTTATTTTGGAGTTTGTTTTAAACGGAAATGTTTGTAGGTATACTTATTTAGCGTTATATTAAGTACAATTGTGTGGTAGATTAGTCGTATATAAATAAATATATAGTTGGATTGTGAAGACTTTTCAAGGGACAAAGTCTGTCGAAGCATTTTATTTACTATATGAGACCGGGACCTATCACGATAAAGTTAATAAAGATATAAAATGAGTAAAAATTGCAAGTGTTTAAAAATAACTATCTGTCGAAGTACTATATCAAGTAATATGTCATGTATATATAGTTTCTACATAAGTTATTTCAAAGAAATATTTACTTTTAATAGGATAAAACTATTCAAGCATCTCCTAATACATTACGTATATAATTGAATTTCGGTTTTCTTAAAGCTTTACCTACACGTACAGACGTGTGAGTTACATCAAAACGTAACAATAATTCGTTCATACGTCTATAAAAACATGTGTAGGTACTTTATAACGGCACGTAGGAGCTTTGCCTAAACATCCTCACTTTGATGTAGGCCGGAACAAGCAAACATATCGACTTGATATAGCCAAAATAATCGGAAGTAGAAAAATTGTACATTCTTTGAAGTTTGCCTTTGAAAGTTTTCCGGATTACAATAAACTTATTTTGTAATGGCGGAAGAGTTTTTGAAGATTACGTAATAATATCTCACTTATTTGTCTTGTTTTTAATGTCTTTTATACAGAATCTATGAGATAGAGGGGCGGTATTAGAAGTACTTTTAACCAAAGACATATAGTATGCAGATGTAAAAACAAACTAGTTTGCCAGGATCTGGAAAAATAGCATCCATGATCTTTCAAAGTCCTAAATCGTCAATAATGGTCTGATATCACACAAAATTTACAAATTAAAGGAATGAAATTCTCCTTTATGAGTAATCTGCCAATTTATTATACAGTTACCATGACAACCTAACAAACTTTCTAATTACAAACAAACGCACCATTTTAACAAATACTTTCGAGGTATTATCAAACCTCAGATAATATAATCTAGTGCTTATAATAGGTAATAGTCAATGCTTGTAAATGGCATATGGCTTACCACCTGTCACATTGAGTACTGACTATTTAGTCAACACGTTGATTCGAGGTGGCCATAGAATTACTACCTTCGCAATTGCGGAGATGGAATCCTGAACCTGTGACTACCCCGCAAGGGTTAATGGTCATGAACGCGTTTGCCTTTATTTGTCTTTTGCTTATAATCACGACACACAGTTTAGAATAAACATTATTATTTCCGCTAAACTTGTTGGCTGAATGATTAAAGCTCGTGTCACTGTTGTTTTTTTAAGCGCACTCTTCACGAGCGGTGATTTTGTCCACGGCTAACTTTGCATAAAATACCCTATTTGCATGTGGTTAAAAAAACAAGGGTAGGAAATTCACATGAATTTCGTTTGGGGTAGAATTGTAGGTGTAATGTGAGATTGTAGATAAGGTAGTGTTTTGGTGTAATTAGTTTTTAATTTGAATAATATAGATTAAATTTTATAACTAAATTTAATTGTATATAATTTACTTTTTGATTGTATTATGACAGTATCAATGATAAGTTATAATTCATGCATATTATAGAACTTGCAAGGATAGACAGCAATTATGAATCTCCAAATATATAACATATACGTTCATATGTAGAAAACGTATATAGGCAAATTTTTAATATTTCGGAGATGGGCACTCAAGCCTCTGACTACACTGTCATAAAAAAGGGAGTGTGTATACACAAGTCGTGAAGCGTATGTTTTTTATGTTATGTTATGCATATATGCACTAGATATCTTTAAAAAGCCTAAAAAGCTATTATAAAGAAGCATTCAATACAATTAGAGATCTGAATTAATTTTAGCCTATTTGTTCTCACAGCATTGAAATATCAAAACGCTATTATTAAATTTCAAACAGATGAGGCCATGCTCATTCAATGTCTGTGCCATAGACTTGGTAAATAAAGGCGTGATAGATGTGGTATTAAGTATAGTATGGAATGATTTGGTATATTATATAGGTAGGGTGAATATTTATGTTTTGTCCGTATGTTTAATTAATATCAAATGAGATATCCTAATAAATATTAAATAGTTTTTTTGCATTTTCAATACATTAATGCAAGAACAGCATAGTAGCCTTTGAGAAAATAATTAAAAGTAATCAACTTCTACTAAAATAAGCCAAATTAATTCAGACGTACTAAGTACTACAAAAAAAGTACAGTATAAAAATGATTTAGTATAAATATAAAAAAATGCACTATATAATCCTCTAATCCTCTTTTAATCCATTAAACTATAAAACCACGGATAAAATCCTCCACACACGGTCATCTTAAAATAGCGTCACAAGTCGCTCCTTTAGTCTATGGTTGGCATATTAATGAAAGCTGGCGGGAAGGCGCGGGGAACCGGATGTCACATGTGAATGAATGAACGCACTCACAGATTACGTCATTCGGTCAACCCTCACAGACTACAATTAGGATCGGTTTAAATTGAGCCAATTTGATGCGAATGGCCTAATGTCACTATTGGTGGGTTTTGGAGTTATTAAGATACCTGTTACTCCTGTATAATATATAAAATAAAGTATAAATAAATAAAATTAACCTTGGACCCGTTAATGGGTAAACTAAACGCGACCACGGGTAAAAAGTGTCTTTATTTACAGTTGAATTAGAGAAGAGTAAATTAGTAGGAGATAACCAAAATATGACAGTAGTTTATAACACTATAAGTGCTCCTTTTAAAACAGTTAGAAGCTCACCGAAATATATATAAAAATGACCACAGAAATCTCATTCGGTTCAAATATGAAGCAGAGATTGTGATGTCTATGGTGACGGATGATAAAGGTATCACCGTTTCACTACTATTAATTTATCTATCTAGTAAAGGCGAGTTTACACATACATTAACAAAATAGCTACTAAACTCTTCTGTGAAATGGTCAAGCTAAACATGCATTTCTTATGTTAATCTGTTCAATGGCACTTAGTTTACAAGTACCGTTATAATATTAGTGCATTAGTATAGTATAATCCAAGTCTTATAGGCATATCAAGATGATATCTCTGGCCACTCTCTACAGGATATAATGAGTAAGTCATAGTCCTGTTATTGCGAAGGCTGTTGAATAATAATCAATTCATGCCATATTTAATCATTGATTAATTCAAGAAATGTGACAACGTGTTGGCATATCTTGCATATTTCCATGCTATCGCAGTCCTATGACGGGTGCAATAAAAAAACAACTTGACAGCTGTCCCGGTGACGTTTGAGTCACCTATGCTATTAGATTTGCATTATTTTAAATGGAAGTAAAGCTTAGAAGGATTGAATTTTAATTATAATAAATACGCTACGTTCATTTGTTAGTCTTCTTCTTCTTCTTAGAGTGCCTCTCCAACTAGTGGAGGTTGGCAGTCAGCTCTGCATACTTCTTTTTATTCTTAGCAAGGCGGAACAATTCGGCGGCACTTGCAATCCCCGTCCATTCGCGGATATTCCGCAGCCAGGACTTTTTCCGACGGCCACGTCGTCTCTTTCCGGCAACTTTTCCCATCATGATGAGTTGCAGCAGTTCATACCGGTCGTGCCCAAGCACATGCCCCAGGTATGCGACCTTTCGCTGTTTGATGGTCTGCAAAAGCTTGCGTTTCTGACCGACTCGTCGCAGGACCTCCCCATTTGTGACTTTCTGAGTCCAAGATACTCTCATCATACGTTATTTGTTAGTAGGAAATATTTTTATTAGAAAGTTCGATTTTAAAAAAGATATATGTAATCTATGAAACAAATATTATGTGTTTTTTGCATATTTTTTCCAATGGTACATAATTTTTTCTGATAATGAATAATATCTAAGCCATATTTACATAAATACGTTTATTGTTTTATTAATTAATTTCCATTGCCTCAGCTGCCGCGGGCACGCGTCGCAACAGGATGTCAAAATGACAACCCAAGTTTTTTATGATATTCACGACGAGCAGGTGGCGTGGAACTGTGATTTTATGCCGCGCATAGTGTGTTTTAAGCTTTGCTACTTGATCACTACATTTATTAATATATGTATTTATGCAAGATGGTGTATATTTATTTTACATTCAAGGAATTGCTTTATTCGTAGTCATAGTGAAATTTTATTTTAAGTATAAAAATGCATTATGACCAATATTTAGATACATACGTCTTTTGTGCAATTGCAGTATAATAAGAGATACTACTTGCTATACTAACTAGTGCTAGAGATACTTAAATAAATAGTACTACAACCCAAATTTTCCTATCACCTCAACATCCAACAACCAAAAAAACACTTCGGAAACACCCATTCAGCCAGCCATAGACAATATTCTATAAAGGTCCTATCACAATGATAGTCACGTTTCACCGAATGAGATTTGCAGCTACAGAAAAGGAAGGAAGCTATTAAGTGGGTTGTTGACCTGCCCTACGCATGGCCATAGTCCAGCTATGCCCTTATAGGACTGCCTGTCCCGTGGCAGGAGGTGACTAAGAGAACAGGGGTTATTTTAGGATATATGCTAGGTATTCATCACCTGTTTCAAAGTTTTGTGCTTTATTATCAATGAACCTTCTGTCTAACATGTAAGAGATTACAATCTACAATCAGTCAGATTATGCAGAATAGACAATAAAGGGCTAGATAGTTTTAAGGGTGATGAGCTAGTAAGACGATATTAATGTTTACGGTGATAGGTGAACGAGAAGAAATAAGTTTTTGAGATTCATTTTATTACAAATATAAAGATCTAAGTACATGTATAAATAAACATTCTCGAACATTTTGTTTCACTGGATATTCAGAGGTTTGAATGCAAGAATTAAATCCTCTTGCAGGATATTAAGAAGAGTGAGTTTTAGAGATTTTAAACTACATACTCGTAAGTATTTACGTATTTTGTACCTATAGGCACATGCCCATTGTATTAACAATCGTAAATTAAATATTTTGACTATGCAAAAGCGAAACGCCATGTTATGACTTTGGTGCACGTATCGCGCCGGAAGTTGCGCGCGGGCAACATGGCCGCGAAAGCACATCCGGCGGAGCTTTGGGCTTCAATGGATGCGTTCATTGTGGCTTGTGTGTACCGTGAATGGGAATGACGCCGTGATGTTTATTAATGGTGTGTGTTTATTGGTAGTGGGTATTTTTATAAGATGACTGGGATTTGTTGAAAAGGTATTGTGATAAAGGTGGAAATAGTTTTATTAATTACTTGATTTAAAAGTAAAGGAAAGTAAATTATTATTTGTAGTAGTGAATATCTGTATAGTATAAGATAAGAACTGTATTGCATTATTTGAAAGTAAATTTTCTTTGAATTAGTTCAGTCACTTAAAATACTTGTCTCTATTAATATTCTAAACAAAGTTACGTCTTAAAGTCAAGATTTATAAAATATATCTATAAACTGATATTTTTTCGTTTAAAACACATTAAAACTGTCACCTATTGTTTAAAACAAAAATTATACACTTTATTTCATCTCATCATTGTAAAGAAAATTTATCATTACAAACCTATACTCAAATATTTGTGTGACCAAATTAGTCTTTACCTAATCCGATTTAATTAATCTCTATTTTAATAAACAATTTGATATAAATACTAATGGTACTAATATTTAAAACATGTAACATAAAATCATAGTTTTACTTAATATATAATCATTTACCTGCATTAACGCCAAAAGTGTCTATACAGGGCTCCGCCGGCGCAGGCTCAAAACTCAATCGAGTGTCACCATACCCTTTATTTGGACTAGAAACCTCATTATAGTTCAACCGGGACACATTAGTAAGCCCATATAGCCTATTCTCTTCATAGTCAATTTGCCTATAGTCCGTGAAATTCAGCTTCGTTACCGCTGACATCGGATTGGTCGGGCACGGGAGTCCTATCGGAGTCTCCCGCGGTCCCTCAACTAACAACATAATATTTATTTTTAAAAAGCACTCTTAACACTGCATAATCCACTGAAACGAAAAAAAAACTTTAATCACGTAATTTGTGAAAAAAAAATTTTTGTCCACACGTCCGTCGCGATCGACGTTCAAAGCGAGACTGAGCTTACGGGCGGGCCATGGAAAATTCGCTCCCAGCCGACCTGTTAAGCCACCTGCTATACTACCAACTGTTGCGTCCGTTGATTTTTTGCCCCTACACATGGAAATTAGTGCTAATAGCCAGTGTGGCGTATTGGTGATGGTGTACTACTGTCAGGGTGGTGAGGAAATTGATTTGGCATGCCTATTTAAACGGCCTGTGTATGTATGAGTACGATTTTGAAGTTGATATGTTGATTTTAACTTTTACGGGACTTAGATATTAATTTATTGTTGGTTAAATTATTCAGTACATATACGGATTTAACAGGATTTAACGGATTTAAAATTTATTATATTTCAGCAACAGCTGTGAGAATGTACAAATATTCCTGAACAAACCATACTCCTCACTGCCAAGTGTCAGGAACACAACCACGATGTAACTTGGACATAATTACGACAACAACTAAACAATAATTTGCAGAAAAACGTATCAAACTTTATCAGCGTTGCGCCGAACAATGCGCTATGCAAATTATCTTGTTTTTGCTATGAATTGCGTGGTAGGTATAACATACCTACTGCTTTGAAAATTGTCTGACCATTCTATTGTTGGCCTCGATAGGACCTTTGTGCTCCATAGCTGAGCATTGTTTCGGCTTCCATTCGAAAATTATCTCCTTGATAAGATAAGGGCCTGCTAATCTTCAAAGGCCATTGTTGGGAAAAATGTGACTATTAATAGTAAGTTTATTAGGTACTTTTAATGTGGTTATTGAATTAAATGGTTAAATACGGAATAGAATTGGATTCTTTAACATACATAAATACGTACATAGGTAGAGATCAGGAATCCCCTACTTTCGCTTCATTGACACTCATACAACTCCTAATAAACACTCGGCGGATATAGGTAACACCCATTTAACAGTGTTTAGATTCTTGAACACTGCAATTAATTAATAATTCCAAATTAAAGTGAAATATATTTTACAATGATGACTAAGAACTTAGAACATGAAAATAAAGCACAGCTAAATAACATAATTTGTACTACACTTCTAACACCATCTTACGAGCAAATAAATCCGCGCTTACGCTATCCTAGACAAAAAATCCCCAGCTGTATGCTATGTGCATTTGTGTAAACGAAGACTTTAAGTGGAAGTGGAAGGAGGGCGGTCAGTCTCAGATTTCCAGGGGCGTATTGCACAATAGGCGCTTCAGGGCTGTATAATAAGTACCTAAGCACGTGTTTCACCGGATATCCAAGCCTATTGTCTTGGGAGGAAGTTAGAGGAACGGCGGCGGAAGATTCGAAATCAGGGTTAGTCTAATCGCCATTTTTTGTCCCGCGCCACGCCGGGAATGACGCGCGTCGAATATTTAATGGTATTGATTGTTCTGTGTTAAATTGATTTGGAGTTTTTTTACGTGGTTTTATAATAATATTATTGTAGCTATAGTGGTAAATAGTGCCTTAGTAGGTAGGTTTATTGTCTCTTTGTTAATCAACTTTTACAACAAGACCGTTTTTACTCCCGGAAAAATCAAAGACTGTTCATCAATCTGTTCTACTTGTACTTCTACTTCTGTACTTTATTACATATCTTACGTTTTCTTTTATAATATATCTCGTTTAACTCTTATACTTTAATCATAAATAGCAACCGCTTTACATCTACGTAACATTATTCCACAAAAACAAAACAAATATTAACCCACAAACGCCATACATCAACGCCACAAACAAAAAACATTTTCTTCATTCATTCACTCACATCCTCATTCGCTAATGTCATTCTCACACATCCGTGAGGAAATGCAAGCCTATCTGCCATCTCCATTGGAAATGAGGGGAAATGACTATTGGATGAGCTCGCTCCAGGATATGAGATGCTGCGGCCGCGATTCTGGGAAGCCTTTAAAGGAAATGCAGCGGAACTTATAACGGGCCTGTGGAAGTGAGTGTGTGATTAGCATAATGTAGGGAATGTATAAGTATATATAGTAATTATGGCTGCTGCAACGTAGCCGAAACGTCGGGTTAATAAGGTAACTTTATGTTATTATATAAAAACATACGCGATAAGTCCCGCTAGTTATTAATCATGAGTATAAATCGCGAATCTCTTAAAACTATATAGTAATTAGTTTTCTATAGTTTTGGTATTGGTATGTTGGAGATCAATGAGCCGATATGAGAATGATATGATAGTATAGGTATGATGATTGAGGCGTGAATTTTGGAGATGAATGTGGTTGATTTTTGGTTAAATGAAAAACAAGGTGACATTGGGCAATGGTGATAGATGGATTAATACTAGTTTTAAGCAAAATTAAGAGTAGAAAAAGTTGGCGAAATATTATTATTACTACTTTGCTCTTTTATAACTAAAATTGTTTTAACATAATTAGATTCAAGTGAATAGCAAATGAATTGAAAAAATTGTTATATAATAATGTTAAAAAATATGACCCCTTAAAGGGCACCGGAAATTAGCAATTTGATTAGAATTCTTATAATTATGGAAAAATTCGACGCCATTATTTGAATTAATTCAATTGAACTGATTCCGAAACCTAAGGTCACGTCCGGTAGTGTAGTGGTTTTCGTGAAATCAATTTGTAAGCATCTACTCGGTTAGTGTTAAACGTATTCACGAGCTGGTCATTAATAAAACTTATAGTTTCCGCCGATGCCAAAGGATATTGCAGTCTATTGTACATACTTATGTATACACACGTCTTTCAATCGCATTAGAGGTGAAAAAAACCTTTAAAACACACTAATATGGCATACTTGAATGTATTATACTACGAGTAATATGGCATTATTTAATTATTGATTTTTTTAATCTTAAAAAATTACTTTCATTTGTTAATTTGGGAAGTACATATGATGCTTTAGAGTTTAGATGTTAGGTTTCTAAGCGACGAAAATGTTAGAAGTGACAAAGGTATTAAACAACAAAGTGTAGTTATGGATATATTATTTATAATATAGGTTAATGGGTGTGAGTGAAGCAAGAGACATTTGTCAAGATCGTTCCAGGTGGCGATCGATAGTCTCTGCCTATTCCGCTGGGGATGTAGAGGCGTGAATATATGTATGTACATGCAGAGGTTGATGATAGCCAGTTACGTAAGGATGTTACGTAGATAAACTTTGTGATTTTCCTCTATTTAAAAATAAATCAACGGTAAACAAATTCTCTGCACTTTAAACGTGTTAAGCGGATAAATTTAATATACTTACAGTGATATGTCTATACGGGAAAAAGAGGATAGGCAGTTATTCAGATATGGTGTTATAACAACTAATAAGTTTTCTAAGGTATTTTTAGAGATACTTAAGCAATTATATATTAAAAGAACATTTTTCTTATACCTATGTCCACAATAATAGTCTAAAAAGGACTATAAGTTCATCAGAACCTACTCTTTCTTTATGTGAGTACGTAATAAATTAAAAGCTCCCGTTAATAATCTCCCTTTTAAACTCGTTCTGAAAAGGGCCCTTAATCAAACTTTCGTATATTTTCGGCGTTGTCTTCATTAAACACGAGATTTGATTTATAAAGTGACTTGCACAATGTCGGGAATATTAGTAGCACGTGCTAAGGAAGTAAGTCCTCCATTTTGTTTCATCTGAAATTGGAGCGTCGTGTCGTCACTTCCGGCGAGCATTTTGAATTTCGAATCATCTCGGCGTCACAACAAAGATGGCTGATAGAGCGCATTTGTCAAAATTAGATTTTCGGATGTCACAACGTTTTGATTATTCTTGACGTTGCGTCCGAATTTGACAAGGGTTGAATTGACCACATATTTTTCCTTATATAAAAAAAAATAATGCAATAATTGATAGATTTCGTATAAAATAGAGCTTTTTAAAATTAACAATTGCAGTAAAGAAGAAATGTATAAGCCATCAACTTAATATCGGATAGAAAGGCTGGTAATTTAATATAATTATTATTTGCATCATTTTCCGTACATAATTGGGAGTAAATATTTCTTCCTTTGCATATAAACTCTTTATCAATTTATAAAAAAGCGCTATTTATATAAACATGTAAACATAATTGTACAAATGTCTATAAATAATCTTTCCCTCTCATTCACCTCTTACACCACTCAAAGAAAAGCAGATGATTACATTCCCCTAGTCCCAGATTCGCAGGACACAGGAAGAGAGCATCCGTTCCCAAATTAGAATAAAAAATACATCATAACACTGATTACTTGTGACATTATCGCCACTACATTTAACATGGATAGCCATTGACCATACATACATATATGAACATACGCTTCACAACTTGTGTATACACACTCCATTTCTTATAATGGCGGGGTAGTCAGAGGGTTGAATGTCCATCTCCGAAATTTCGAAGGCATGTTAGGTATGTGTCATTCGAAGCCCGCGTATCACTAGATAGACAGCACCCAACTTGATAGGTAGTCAACTGTATCGCCGTTTATAGGCACTGACTATTACCTATCCTGCGGGATAGACAGCTTTCCTCACGATGTTTTCCCTCACCGTTAGATATATGAACTTACGTCTATAATCCCTAAAGAGGGAGACAGTACCACTGTGTCAGGTTGCAGTCCATATCTAAATAAACTCTATTAAACTTAAGTTTCTTAGTATACTTCTTTTTTATGATATAGCGAAAAGAAATGCAACTATATATATTCTACGATTACGATACGAAGCTTTTCATATACGTTCTTTAATCCCTTTCGGGTTGGACAGAAATGTTTGGATATTATTACACCAATTGAACTAGCCCCTTGGTAAGTACATTTAAGAAATATATACTTATTATAAATAGATAAATACATATATAGCATATATAATCAACGACCAGTCTGGAAAGCAGTAGAAAAGCGTAGTTCTTAACTCTGCCACCATCGGGAATCGAACCCGGGATCCCACGATTAGCGTTCAGGTATCTAACCGATCGCGCCACGGAGGTCGTAATTATTGTTGTAATGTCATATGGAACATTCGTGAGAAAGTGCATTGCCTAATAAATCCCACTAGTCCTTTAATCGCGTCATACAAGCCGGGAAGAACGGCAGCTAGTTAACATTATTTTACGTCCTATGGGTCATCTACGTATAGTTAAAAAATTCTTTATCAAGTAGCAGATACAATAAAGGTTTAGGCAAAAACAGTAGCCGTGTGTGTATTTGTTTGAGTTCGTGTTATCATGTGGCTGCCGCCCACTCTCGTCCGGTGTCAACCGCGTTGATAATACGCACCATTTAATTGTATATACATATGTATAGTCTTTCAGTCTTTGAAGGGGTGGACAGAAGCTCGGAGACATAATTTTCTCCTACTTCACTTTTATAATGAAAGCCATAAGTCACTATCACTACATAGTATAAAACAAAGTCGCTTTCTTTGTCCCTATGTCCCTTTGTATGCTTAAATCTTTGAAACTACACAACGGATTTTGATGCGTTTTTTTTAAATAGATAGAGTGATTCAATAGGAAGGTTTATATGTATAATAACATCCATTAAATAGTGGAGTAGGCTATATATTTTATACCACCGGAGCCGGAGCGGGTCACTAGTATCATATAAAGTAATAAGTATACCTGAGTTGACATTAATTTCGATTAATGTTGTCAGGTTTCTCACTAACTATCTATATTAATTTACGTCTAGTTGCTTACTACGTTATAACGGGAAGAAAGACTACGTATTTTATTTACACCATAAAACAGCTCTAACTATACTCATGATTGACAACTAACGGGACTTACCGCGTAAGTTTTAAATAATAAAGTTACCTTTATTAACCCGACGTTAGTTATTAATCATAAGTATAAATCGCGAATATCTTAAAACTATAACTATACTGATTGCTAAACTAATGACTGAAGAAATTTCCTAAACATATTAATACTTTTTAACAAGCATCTATAATATTAACTACAACCAAGTTCATTTAAAACCCATACACTTTTAACCAAGCACGCTAAAGCCGAAGAAAATGTCATGCTATGCCAGGCCATTCCCGAAAAGCCATTCCATCGTACCCTTTCATCGATCGCCTCACAATTAAGTGAGTGGGTGCCTAATAGCTGGTAATGAGGTGGGATTCTCGATATTTGCTTTTTGCTCGCACACTTGAGATGCGTCGATTAATTGAATTGGGTTCAAAGAGAGCCGCCTTTGAGATATCCGACACTAGGATTGCGAATATCTCGGTTTCCCACACTTTACACCTGCCTATCTGTTCTAAGGTTAAAGGATTTGGTATGTGATTCTTTTTAAGGGGTTTTTGGTGTAAAATTGCACAGTATTGTTGGTAAAAGTGTTCGGTTCTGACTCTTTGAAGTAGAATAGAGTAAAGCTTATTTCAATAGCTTTAGCGGTAGTTTTGGCAATACGAAAAGGTGGAATGTGCAATAATAAACCTAAATGTCGATATTAGTATTATGAGAATGAAACGCGTATATCTTTAATAAAATAATAGACTATTATCGAGAATTTAAAATAAGATCTATTGTCAATTTAGATGCCTATCAAGAACAAATCTTCGATTCGTCTTTATTGCAAGCTCAATAAATTTTCCCCAGCCATTGTCAATCGATATTCGAATAAATAATTCGATAAACTGACAACGAATTTACAAATAGTGATGTGCGACACAAAAAATCAAACAAATATTATCGATAACGCACAATAGGTTTGATTGAGTCCGACCTTTCTTTAGAAATGGTGAACGAAGTTTGACAAATAAATCTAATATCGAGTGAAGGGCACGTGGGTATGGTAAGATGCGATTCAATGGCCCCTTGAATGTTTTGATTGCCAAGCGCCCTTAGGTGAAGAATGCCCTACTTAGGGACCCTTTGCCCTTTTGAAGGTCTTTTATGAGCGGCCCCATTAACAGAGGCATATACCTGCATACCCTTGAAGTTTGGGCTGACATCTTTAAGGGTTATAAATGAATATATTTAGGCTGCGTAACACGTGAGCATTTTACTCATATTAGTGTTTTGTATAGTTATTATTCATCACTAAATGTACGTAGAGACTATAAATACCATGCGGTACTATTTTTACCCTGAGTAATAGGTTTCCTAACGAAGTTTTCCCTCGCCATATTAAACATATAAAAGGCAATTTCATAGAATAAAATTAAGTTCACTTACTATTACATCAGTTCTTCACCTCGTCAACTAACCTGTTGTTAAGCCAGGATTTATTGTCCAATCATTGCTCAGAGCAAAAAGAAGCTGCACTTACAGCGATCGCGCGTGTTCATTCAATAATTCATGAGATGTGTTACTGACAGTTGGTATTAATTTTCATGGTTTTTTTACCGCCTTACGCGCTGGATCTTGTTCGGGTTTACACTCGTCATGGAACTGGGGATGGGATGGTTTGTGAATCGATATCGATGGGGTTTTAAAGTTGTATGTTTTGTACTTAGAGGTTAATCTTGATTTATAATGTTACCATTATTTGTAATACATGTACATAATGGATATTTAGTAATTATTTGCAGCTGAGGAAGTGCACGATTATTTGCAATGTACGTGTAATGAATATTTCTTTACACCTTAAGTGTAACATATAAATTTTATCCTAAATTTAGTTTGTGACTCGTATATTTTAAACAATAACATTTTTCTTAGGTATATCATACCATATATTTTTTTTATGAGCGTTGCAAATTGCACAGACATACCGAGAACCGTATTAGTAAAATAAGTAAGTTAGCGAGACGTTCAAATAAAAAGAGCACACCTTAAACATTAATTCATCGACATCATACCCCATTCCTATACCCAAAAAGGCGTTCAAATCCATCATTTGAGACGCACTTTATAATATGAACTTGTCAATATTCTCTTCCTAATTATACACGTTAAGGACTGAGGGCTGCGGGGTCACTTTTCAAGGAAAGGTTGCACACGTGCGCAGGAGTGTGTATCGGGTTGCGCCGGAAGTCGGGCCGTCGAAGCTCAATGGCGACCGGAAGTGGCTGCTTCAAACGTCACGTATCTCCATTGACATCGGAGGTTTTTTTACGAAACACTCCAAATCGATTGGTTTTAATGTGCTTGCGGTTTTCGGTAACCTGTTGGATATTATGCCTATTTTGGCTTATTGTAGTGCAACGCGGGGTTTCAATTGCCGAAAACTGTAGCAGTGATTACGATGGTGACCCCATGGGGTATTTTTGTACTCATTAAGAGATTTTTTATACTGAATATTGGTATGTGTTTATATAATTAAATAATGATTCAATGTACAACTCTAGGGGGATTTTTACCAAGGAAATTGAATGGAAAACCAACATAATAGAAAAGTTTGAAGCACTCTGTGGTTCAGTCGCCTAAAAAAGTTACATATCTTTGAGTCATAACGAGGTTATTGAGTTATCTAAGTACCTATACGACATCTGAGCTCATGTAATATTTAAATAAAGAGATATATTCCCATGGTTCTATCCACCTCTACATGAATAGATGAATCTATCTATTATGTAAACATTAAAGTTCCGTTAGCATATAAAAGTACGTACTTATTAACTCGTATTAAACGAGAGGTTTCAATCTACTCCAGTCGGTTTTATGGTCGCAAATCACTCTTATTATGAGGGTAGGCCGTAAAAAGGAGCATAAATAATATTATTTAATTAAATAACTCGTTGACGACAGTTTATTAGTACTAGTTGTAAAAGAAATAAGGGCGATGGACTATCTACAGATATTAAAACAGCTCCCGTGTTGGTGAAAGACAAGCACTTTCACGTTTGACGGGGTAGGCAGAGGCTCGACTGACCATCTCCGTCAATGCGAAGGTACTTCTATGGATACCACGTGTTGATCAGAGAGTCAGCACTCAATGTGATGTGGTAAGTAGTGTCGTCATTTACAAGCACTGACAGCAGGAACAAGTAGGTTTTACTCATGTTTTCCCTCACTGTATTATTCAGTGCATTTCTCAAATGTATTTTTATTGCGAAAATGTATAAAGTAAATCGGAATACTCCATTGGTAAATGCTCTCGAAGTACTCTACCCATTGATACAGTTTCAAGCCACAAACGACTGAGCTATAACGATATTTTCCAGAGATTATATGTATACGTATTTATATGTTAAGTCCTACCTATAGTTTTAAGAGATTCGCGTGATTAATAACTAAAGGGACTTATCGCGTATCTTTTTATATAATCTAATATAATATAGTTTTTATATAATATAAATATGTATGTTGTCAGTCTGCCCGTGACCATGCTGCAACGTAGCCGAAACATCGGGTTAATAAAGGTAACTTTATTATATAAAAACATACGCGATAAGTCCCGTTGGTTATTAATCATAAGGCCTACCTACCAAGTCATACATGCTCCTATATGGTATATACGAGGTGAGGCAAGAGTGGCCGTCAGTCCATTGCCCAACGTTGGGCATCCGTTGTAAGCAACATCCGAGTTGCGTTAATTGCCTCCTGTACGCATTGCCACTCTTGCACACTGGGCAAAGGTCAGGGGGTGGGTAGAGATATGGGAGAGATTGGATTGGCTAGGTTTGGGTAATAGGTGTAAATAGGTTGTTGAAAAGAACAAATGGTTTGGGTAATATGTAAATGGGTTGTTGAACGAATAAATAAATAAATCTAAGGTTTTAGAGATTTTGACAGGTAATATATAGAGGGCTTCGAATGACCCATACCTAACATGCCTTCGAAATTTCGGAGATGGGCACTCAAGCCTCTGAGTACCTCGCCATAATAAAAAAGGGAGTGTGTATACACAAGTCGTGAAGCGTATGTTTATGTATGGATATATAGAGGGATAAACATAAAGACTTAGGTATCAGAGTAACCGAAATTATTAAATGGGGGAATTATGGTAGTGTATTCGTCACAAAACTTAAGGTATGAGAGAAGAATTTGGTAGGTAATATATAGAGGCATTGACATAAGAAGGACTTAGGTATGAGAGTGACGCAAATAATTAAAAAAGGGATTTATAAGTGTCTTTGTCATAAAATATAAGACTTAATACATTGGAGACTATGAACACCAGAATTTAGTGTGTGCTTCTCGGTAATTGCAGAGTTAGTGATCCTATGGCCACCACCTCGAATCCACGTGTTGACTAAATAGTGGGTAATCAATGTGACAGGTGGTAAATAGTGCTGAAATTTACAAGCAATGGCTATTGCTATTAGGGCTTGGGTGGTCGAAACACTGAGGGATAGGTAGGTAATTGGTGGTTTTCGCATATTTATTTTTATATTACGATAATTTGCATAAAATGTCAGAAATCTTCATATCCATTTATATCTTCCTCAGTCACAAGCTTACATTTAAAGGACATATGTATAAATATAAAAGCATATAAGTATAACTAAAAAAGTATAACAGAACGTGAGTGTATACAAAAAAAGACAAAAGACAAACGCTTTCACGAAATTAACCCTTGCGTCAGAGGTTCAGGTTACCATCTCCGCAATTGCTAAGATAGTAATTCTATGGACACTTCGAACCCACGTGTTGACCAGGTAGTCTGTTATACGCATGTATAGATAAAAGTAAAAATAATTAAATAATTTTATTTTCCAGTTCTTATGGATGGATAAAAGAAAGATGACAACTCCTTACCACGCCATACAACAAAGGGATCTAGATCCACGGAATCCCGGTTTCTCGAGCTGGGATGCAAAAACATTATCAGCCGCAATCCTTGCGATCCATAGCACTCACTGCACTGCCACTAAAAGAGACTTAGGGTGACCGTATAATAACACGATAAAAATGGAGTACCACTAAGTTACTAATAAGACACGTAAACACAAAGGAGTAATACTAAAAAGTAAAGTGAGCATATGTTCTACAGCGTGAACACGAGGTCACTCTTTCCTCACTGTTTGGTAGTTAGGGAGGGGGTAAGGTCATTTGCAATGAGGGATGAGTATCAATGAGTGTAAATTACAGTGATTTTAGGGTTTTGAAGTTATGAAATGGTTATGAATTTGTAGTTATGAGAATAGAAAACGTAGTGCCAAAAGCTGCTTAGTTATTAGGACTCATGATCTAATGGAAAATTGTTTTCGCTATTTAACATCTAATCTTAATATTAATAACCGCTATGTCGTATATTAATAAAATTATACTGTCTCTTATTGGCTGACTGTATCTTGAGATGATCGTATAACGAATTCGTTAGAAGAGAGAAATCATAAGATATGTATGGTATATACTATGCCTTACCAGGCTCTATTTTTAATAATCTGCCTTTCTATTCGGTATCAGGAATTAAATATCATGATTTTAAATGTTCACTTAAGTAAAACAGTAATGCCAAACAAAACTTCTTGTAACACCTTGCGTGACGTTATAAACATTCTCAACTGATGCAGTGAATGAAACATGAATGAAGATGAGAGTGAACTGAAAGAGAGCGGAAAAACGGTTCCAAGGTCAAGCCGAGTGTGGCAACCGAGGGTAGCAGACTGTAAACGGTTTTGCACTTGCCAACGCATCGCGCGCTTACACCAAGGTTAGTGGAGGGGTTAGTGGTTAGTTCAGTTGTGATGGCTAAATTAGAGTGTATATTCAAGTTGTATGTTACAAAGATCATGCCATACTGGTAGGATTGGAACTTTGGAAGGGATTGTCAATGAAAGAGAAACTATGTACTGTCTCTAGGCCTTAAGGAATAGATCGATACGATTGATCGCCATCTGGAACAATCCTGACAAATCTCTTTCGCTTCATTCTATAGATGAGTCGTTAACAATATATATTTTTAGTTTTCTATACTACAAATCAAGAACAAATATCTACCTCGGCCTATAAATTCTTCATGTATAACCCTTTACATACAATTCAATTACAAAAAGTCTTGTCTAGTTTGTTTAGAATAAAACACACGATCGCACTACTAACCAAGTGTAAACAAAGCTCAAGTTAATGATAATTGCCAACCGATAACTAGATAATAACTACGTATGATTCACTGTGCACATTTTAAATGCAGTTTTTTCTGTGACAAAGAGGTTTTTAAGATCGTCCTGATAGTATAGTTATTGTTGTTCATTAAAGCCACGTTTGAATATGCAAGAAATAGAAGTTTTTTTTTCTATATAATATTATAAGAATAAAAGAATGCTAACTAGTTGCCGTTAATCGAGACGAATATGGGACTAGGTGTAAATGGAATCTATTAAGCGATATGCTAGTAACTAGTCACCAATATTCTATATGTCATTACAACCCTCAATATTTATGGGAAAAACAATAGATAGATATTAAATAGATATAACAACTCCAAGGTCCATTTCGAAAAAGATTAATGGATATATGTATGTATAGAGAAGAATATTATAAATGAAAAATTATATGATGGTATACCTATCTAATTGAAGGTGACTAAGGTATTAAACGTAGCCCAAACTTTTGTGTGAAGAGTTAACCGAATGTGAGATAACTATTGCCCTTTTTCAATTAAAATAATGATTACTTCACGACGTTTTCCCTCACTAAAGATCTGATATTAACAGAAATCTATATATGATTAATAACTAACGGGACTTATTGCGTACGTTTTATATAACAAAGTTACTTTTATTAACCCGACGTTTCGGCTACGTTGCAGTAGCCATGGTCACGGGCAGACTTAAAACTATAACTAAAAATCTAAATGTCTTAAAACTATAGAAATCTATATAGTATGAAGTTAAAAGCAACTACGTTGTATTAATGAACCAAGAACACATTGAAATCATTGCAAATATAGTGCGTGAACCGTATTGTAATCAATCGAGGGTATCAAACGGATTTTCGTAACGACTAACGAAATAACCGCATAAGGATATAAATACATTGTTCGATCTCGTAATAGTTTCATGTACTTTTATAATCAGGGACTAACATGTATTGTAATCAGCTGCTTTGTTTGTAAAAAAACTACGGGTTTGCACATCAAACATCTCTCTTATAGAAAGATAGGCAAATATCGCGGACACCATTTTTCGTTCAATCATATCGGTTCTGCAAACGCCTTTTTATTATTTTAGGTATTTATGGGTTCTATAGCAGAAACACCAACAATATTAATGAATTCTTTACATCTTTGTCTAATAAAACCAGACATATGTATATCTAATAAACGGTTATTTAGAATAATGAGGATTTTTGATTATATCTATATGTTAACAAACCAAAATAATAGTTAATTAGTTAATAACTACTTTCATTACTAGGAACAATATTAAGAAAGGTAGCTGGTTAGCGTTCTATTCAGGTCTCACAAAAGCAACTGGGTGGTCGAATGACCGTCTGAATCGAGGCGTAAAAACGGCCAAGTGCAATCAACTGCAGATCCAACCTCAGAATAACACCTCTAAATTATACTTCGCTAATAGGCCACGACGAGATATGAGGAGTCTCCACAATTCACTTGTACGGGAATAAATCACTCACACACATACATATTATACAAACATACAAACGTACATACACACAGACAGTGTACTTATGACCTTTTATCATTGAAGTCGTAGTACACCTTTGGTAACTATTAGTACTAGTAATAGGGGTTTTACATACATACATATGTACATACACATCACGCACGTTTCCCTATAGAGGAGAGGCCAACACTACGGATCCCCATCTGTCCGATCTTGACAAAACACTTTCGCTTCATTGACATTCATATACACTCGGTGGTTATAGGTACTTCTAACACCATCCTTTTTCGATCTGGCGTCTATCTGATTATAAGGGTTTTAATAGTATTGATATGGAATTAAATGACACTTAATTATTATTATAATCAATAATAAAAAATAATCCTAGATATGTGAATAAATATAGATTCTGATAACTTTCGTTATACGTTAACCGAGAGATATAACACATTACAAACAGTCGTTAACGGTGTTTAAACAATTTCATTTTACTTATATATTATCCAAATATAGGAAACTCCTTATCCCCTACACTTATACGGAAAGAACGACAGCTAGTTAGCACCATATTTACGTCCCTACCAGCACAGGTCTAATAAAACACTAGTGCTTTTATATCGCTATAAATCATGTTTCAGGAAGTTTTGACGCGGGCTCGCTCACTGTAAACTGCTGAAATAATAAATTAACAAATCGGGAAGTACTCTGAAACCATGGGTGGTCTCTGAAGGGTTACTAGTCCATCGTCTAAGAAAAGTTGGCTTGTAACTTTCAGTTGTGAGAACTTATTTTTAATTGATGTTCTAATAAGTATGGTTTTGAAGTATTGGGTAGCTCAATTGTCAAGAGTTGCTAATCCTTAGCTAAATAATAAAATGGCTTAAAAAGTTTAACTGTATCGATTAGTGTATCTGTATTACTAATATTCTGGGGTAGCCAGGGTTTTGAGTTACCGTCTTTGAAGTTACAAATGTATTTATATTAGAGTACTTACCAAATGTACAGTTCGTTGATAATGGACACAATTCAATCCTATATGGTTCCATTGATTTAACAAGCTGTTAAATCTCATCTATCAATTTGGTTATATCAAACAATCTACATAAAAACAGTTATATTTTTAGGAGTAGTCAGAGGTACAGTGTCCAAACATTTCTATAGCTTCTTATGGCGACTTAAAAACCTCTCACACAATAACATATGTACATTTACGTAAATATCTAAAGACTCACGACGTTAGCCAAAGAGGGTAAACAGATATACATACATACACATCACGCCTGATTCCCTGTAGAGGCGTAGGCAGAAATCACGGATCCCCATTTGTCCCACTGACAGACCACTTTCGCTTCATTGACATTCATACATCTTCTCATACACTCTCGGCTGTTATAGGTACACCTAACGTCACCTTTTTTCAATATAGCGTCTATCTGACTGTTATATGTAACTCTCGACCACCTCTCATTTTACTACTACTTGTTACACAAATATTAACTAGTTACAGCAATTTCATTACAAATATTACTAATTTCTGTTGTTTCTTTGGCGACTTAAAAACCTCTCACACAATAACATCTGTACATTTACCTAAATATCTAAAGATTCACGACGTTCGCAGCTATAGAGGGTAAACAGACAAAAAAAGACACGCATTCACGACCCTTAACCCTTGCAAGGTAGTCAGAGGTTCAGGTGTCCATCTTCGCAATTGCGAAGGTAGTAATTCTAGCCACCTCAAACCCACGTGTTGACCAGATAGTCAGCACTCAATGTGACAGACGGTAAGCCATGTCGCCATTTACAAGCAAACTATTACCTGTTCGGGGAACAGGTAGGTTTCCTCACGGTTTTCCCTCACCGTAGTGTTCGACGCATTTCGTAAATGTATTTTTATTATCTTACCAGTATTGTTGTTGTTGTAGTGATGGGCTGGGGGCGGGAGGTAGTCTGGCATCTCTGGGAGGCACACGTTGCTCTCGTACATGTTGGGAGGGACGTTGGCAAGGAGGGACCGCTCCTTCTCCACGTCTGGGAGGGAAAGAAAGGCATATAATTATGAATATTCAAGCTACAAACATAACATAAACATACGCTTCACGACTTGTGTATACACACTCCCTTTTTATTATGGCGGGGTAGTCAGAGGCTTGAATGCCCATCTCCGAAATTTCGAAGGCATGTTAGGTATGGGTCATCCGAAGCCCGTGTATCACTAGATAGACAGCACCCAACGTGATGGTAGTGAACCGTATCGCCGTATATAGGCACTGACTATTACCTATTCAAGCTATTACTATGGAATCTATTGGGCGGTGGACTAGAAACCTGATTATGTTCTATATAAATGTTATTACAACAGCAATATGAATGGAGAAAGTGACTAAAGAGATTTAAGTAGATTCCCGCCTAGCTGGATGCTCTTTGGGATCTCCACGGGACACACTAACTGACTGACATTTAATTCTGATTGGTAATTTTAATATAATAACTTAGTCGTGTATAAGATTTTTCATATTTAATTTTTATTTTATAATTATTCGTCGGTACTATTGTGTCATTTGATGTATTGTGGAGATTCAATAAAAGATTATTATTATTTAGGACGTTCTGTCTACCCCGTAAAGACGTGAATATTAGGTTGTTATTATTATAAGGTACATATTGCGTACAAATGGAGCTTAGAGTAAGTATAACTTCTAATGTAGTCTTATATAGCAATAACCGATAAATGTATGAATGATAGGTGTATGATATTTGAAGCATAATACATACTTATATGTGAGGTATATGGTGATCTCAGTAAGCCTAACTACCTGTGAATAACTTAGTCACTTTTAACTAGATACGCTGAAAAAGGCAGATCTCTCCATTCACGTTCATTCTTAGATCGAAGAGTGATCCTTATAAGCAGTACATAGTCATGCAAATATGCATTAAGTATTAACATAACACTCATCGACTTCTTTTATAATGAGATACAAAGATATTGTTTTAATTAATCACGCTATAGCGACCACATAGGTTTTCTCTAGGGTACACCACAAACCGTGATTACTCGTGTTCCTCATGCAACTAACTTTTTTCTAAGGCCTTCTTTAGGCCATCGGTTGACCTGGCGGGTCTTTAAATACCTACACACATATACTTATAGGAGTGTCACCGCCATCTCTACATACATCATTCTACATAAACATCGTCATATACACTCGACTGTAATATGTACTTCTGAACTCTTTAAAAAATTTTTTCATTGTGTTTATTTGATCGTCATGTCTTATTGGGCCGAACTCTTCATAAATATATTAAAATTATGTATCTTAATATAAAGGCCGGTTACGTAAGAGTCGATTAATAAGACATGTGACGATATATTGAATAGAGGTGATTTCAGAAGTACCTATAACCGCCGAGTGAAAGTATGAAGAGGTACATGAGTGATGCTTTAATGGTTTATCAGACTCGGGACAAATGGGGCCGTAGTCAGTGCCTACCCCTGCGTATACCCTTCGGTAAATAAAACATACGTATATACTTATGTATAAAAAATAAAAATGATATTTACCGAACCAGCTTCGATATAAGCCACGTACCTTTCTGCAGTATCTCAAGGTGCTCCCACAGTATATCTCCCATGAAGGGCGGCGCCCTAGCCACGAAGCCCTCGCGGCCCATTGCGCAGATGTCCTTGCCTTGTGCCCTGGAGAACTGCTGCAGGGCGGATTCCTCGAGAGAGAATTCTCTGGTTGCCCAGCGCAGCCACGCTGATACGGCTACCTGGGACCATTGGCGAGGGTCTGGTGGGGAAGAGACAGGTTAGATGTGGATATAGATACTTTGGTGTAGATGAGATGTGTAAATGCATAAATTGATTAATTTAGACAGGTTAAACATGATTTAGACACTTATGTTTCGGGTATAAAAGATGACAGGTGTAAAGTTGTGTATACTTTAATTAATTTATACAAACAAAAAAAAATACTGTCTAATCTGGAATGAAAATAGAAATATAAGTAGGTTGCCTTTTTATGAAAGATACTGAAAGTTATTTAAGGGATTATATTTAGGGGATAAATAGAATCTAATGGGCAATGGGCTAGATTTTTATTAATTTATGCCATCGTAGCCATGAAATGGAATGCATAATGTGAATGTATGACAACTTTTTGGTTACAAGTTAAATATATCGAATATGTAGCTTATACGACATGTACGAGTATTGCTTATAAGTAACATTATTAATTATGCGACTGTATTGCTAAAAGTGACAAAGGAGTTGAATCTCCAAGGTTCTATACGATCTAAACGTATTTAAGGCTGCAAATGTGTATATATATCTGAACCGTAACATGTCTGACATATCTCTCATCGCTTGCATAGAGTTGGCGCGCACAATCAAGTGTCCAACGGAGCGTGCAACGTTGGTCCATCGTTGCCCAACGACGGATCTGTGCAACAACGGAAGAACCGCGACCTTCGCCCGTTCAGCCAATGTGACGTAATGTTTATTATCCTTAAATATTGGCTGGTGAAAAAGTGCTTAATATTGCGTGAGGATGTTGTGTAAGATGGCTTTAAAACATGTGAAATTGTAAATAAATATATGGTACGGTATTTTGAAAATTTGGTTTCGATATTTAGTTTTTTTGTTGTAATATTTAATATCCGTTTAATAATGTCACCCAAATAATGTCAAATATGATTAATATTATGTATCTTTGATAATTTTTTTCTACTTTGTGTATCTTGGATCTTAGGTTTTCTTATTTTGTTCGCCCCAAACGGGATGAAAGTCAAGTTAATATTTTTTTTGTCAATTTTATACATATTAAAATTAGCTCGTATGTATAATCCTACATAATATGACTAAGCCTAATAAAATTATATACGTAAAGACTCCATGCATAAATATTTCCAAAACTATGTATTTAAAAACAAAAGCCATGTCATGTAATAAGTATTACGATTACGTCATTTTTTGTTTTAAGTGATCGCCATTTTGAAAAAAAAATAAACATGGCGCTTAGGCTATTTACTGTAGGCTCAGAAATATACTATTTACAACCTTTGATCTCGTTTATTATGAATATATTGTGTTGGGTGCTTACTATCTAGTGACTATTTGTTCGAGGAATAATTTTACTTAGCAGATTGGCAGATGATTACATAAACTCAAATCCCAGGCTAATAGCAAAACGTCACTTTCTTTGAAATTACTTTGTTTAGAGACAATAATTCCACTGAGTTTCAATGCATTGTGTTTAATGATTTTTCTTTATTCATGTACATTCTACGAATCACTTTTGTGTTCGATTTTACATACATACATATATATTCATGTACTTACATCCCAATGAAATGAAATGAAAATCTTTTATTCAACATAAGGATATTGATATCACTTATTGAACGTCAAAAAAAAAAAACATTTTTCATAAAAATATGTCATTAACATAAAAATTATTCTTAAAATAAATCAATTTAGATTAATAAAACTAAAACTAATGGCACTTCGTAAAGTCAAACTCTGCAGAGAAGAAATGCCAAGAAACTCTGCACAGAATGTGTACATTAAATTTAAAAATACATAATTCATTAGGAATAACACAGGCAGAGACTAACGATCGCCACCTGTAACGATCCTGTCAAATCTTTTGCCTCACTTGCATCTCTGAATTATATCAGACACGTTAGAAGTACCTATAACCGCCAAGTGTGTATGAGGAGGTGTGTGAGTGTCAACGAAACGCAAGTTATTTGTCAGGGTCGGGACAGATGGGAATTTGTGATCTCTGCCTACCCCTCTACAGGGAATGAGCTAGATGTGTGTATATGACAGGCAATCAAATAAAGCTCACGGAAATAGTCAATGGAAACTCTACGATGGGCTATCAACCTGTCACCAATTATCAATATTAACCTCTATATGAGTGCTAAAGGTGACAATGGAAATTTATACAACTATTATAGTCCCTAAGGTTCTATCTATACTAAAAGTATTACTAGGGTCTTGTCCACTAATGCGTTATAGCTCAAACGCATTTCAATAACAGATCAGTAATAGTGTGAAGTTGGTAGTAGATTCGTAAGTGTCAAATTTCACCAATGAAATCGGCAAGTGTCAAATCTCGCTTTAAAATGGCGAAATTTGTCACTTTTGTCATCCACTATCAACTTCTCACTATTACTGATCTGATATTGAAGTGATATTTTGCAAAAAGCATTAGTGGACTAAGGTAGGTTGTCGTGTGTGTGTAACTTTGTAGATCGAAGGCATAACCTAAACCTGTTTCTTATCAGCGAGCATTCATGTTTATCGGGGTTGCCAGTACGCCACTATTAACATGCCCCTTACAGATAAGGCAGTATCAATTATACCCCACTAATTATATGCATATATTCACGGCGTTACGTTCCTTTCGGGGCGGACAGAATTTCGGTAATATACAAAAAAACGCGTTCACAATAAACCCTTGCGGGTTAGTCAGAGGTTTTAGGTGTCCATCTACGCAATTGCGAAGAATATACCTAATATTCTTGATCTTCATTATTATTAATATCGTGGTTGTGATTGTATTAATACGGTATATTTGTGAGGGTTGGAGAGAACACCACTCCGTCACATTTAGCTTAACTATCAGAACTGTATAGGTAACCTACAATATTTGCGACAGGTTGCCAGCCCATCACCTAATTTACTCCATTTACGCCCAGTCCCTTTTCCATTTACGCTTAGAGCCTACCTAAGATATAGCGCGAAGAAAGGTATAAAATTAAAAAGGAGTACTTATAACCGCCGAGTGTGTATGAGAAGATATATGAGTATCAATGAAGCGAAAGTGGTTTGTCAGGATCGGGACAAATGGGATTCCGTCATCTCTGCCTACCCCTTACAGGGAATCAGACGTGATGTGTATGTATGTAATTAAAAAGGTAATTAGAAAGGTAGCTAGTTAGCATGGAACGTGACTATAAAGCTTGATATCCCAAGTAGACGTGCAGGGTTCAATGTCTGACAGGGGCAACGGAAGTGTATGTGTCCTTATATGGGATGCATTGTCATATTATGCAAGACACGCTAACTATATGCATGTCACGTGTATAATCACCGAAACGATAGAATATTATAAGTACCGAGTGTGTATGAGGAGGTGTATGTATCTAAATGGAACGAAAGTTGTTTGCCAGTGAAGAGAAATGTGGATACTTGATATCTGCCTATCCCATTGTAGAAAGATAGCGTGATGTGTGTTTTGATGGATAGAACTGAAGCTTTCATACATACGTATACATTCACGTCCTTTAATCTGTTTTGGGTGGACAGAACCTCGGAGACACGAACGTAACTTTATTATCTTGAATATAAGAATATTGGATGGGATTGTTAGTTTGTGACGTCGTGTGGAGCATTGGTGACGGGTTGCTAGCCTATCGCCCAAACGATTCCATTTACCCCTAGTTCCTTAGTCGCCTCCCACAGCACTTGTAGAAACTCTTACTTCATAAGAGCTAGTCTCAAAATAAATATTTTAATTTTTCTTATTACTTTTTTATACGGCACAGTAGAAGCTAGAGTTGGACGGGGCCGTGTAGAACTTATACAGATCAAATTGGAGACATTCTTCTGAAGGCGTATGTAATGTGAAGAACAGAAGAGCATGTATGAGAAGGTTAATGGATGTGAGTGGAGCAAGAGAGTTTGTCACCCATTAAGGTGGCGATCGATAGTGTCTGTCTATGCCGTTAGGGACGTAGAGACGTGAATATATATATGATATTCAAATCTTTCATTCTATGCTATATTCCACAGCCTATATTTTCCTACAAAACCTTAAAGGAAGTAAGACTGTTATAGCATAAACTGAAATATCAAGTTTAATGGCGACGTATTTAAATCAATATACTGGCGTATTAAATAATTTATTAGTTGTGATGCTAATATGTATGTACTAGTATATTAATAACGGGTAGTTAGCTCAGCGTCCTTACATTTCATTTGCTGTAGACTTTTAGAAATTTCTTGAGAGAATACGTTTTTATTGGTTCTTAGCTTGGATTCTTTGTTTCAGCCACGGAATTATAAGTATAAATATTATTAAGGACATATTTTAACAGATTAAAACCTACAAATACACACATATCCAAAATTGTTACAGGGATCGACAGAATTAACAGTTTCAAAGAACTTTTCATCAAATTTACCTATATTTACAGACAAATATTAGACTTTTTCTAATAAAACCATTGCCACCTAGTACCTTATACTCCCTAAAGTTAAAAGCAGCTGATTACACGATGCAAGTCCCAACCACAACTGGTTCAAACAGGAGCGACACCTATTTTGCATACAATCATTTACATATGCTAATGTAAGCCACGTAAACCTATACAACCTTTTTGTACTCCAAAGAGTATGTTGAAAGGAGGTTGTTTTATTTTTTCATTAACTGTTTGTATCGAGTTTGGGATGAGAATAGTGGTAATTAACTGTCTTTTTTCAAGTGTCGTGTGTGGATGATCAATGCTTGAATGTTTGATTACTTTATAGTTAGAATTTAACTAGCCTAAGTTAAGTTCATTTAACACTTGTGTAAATGAATGTAATAAAAAAGGACAAACGCGTTCACGACCATCAACCCTTGCGGGGTAGTCAGAGCCGAAGGTAGTAATTCTATGGCCACCTCGAAACGTGTTGAGCAGATAGTCAGTACTTAATGTGTGGTGATAAGCCATGCAAGCCACAAGTACTAACTATTATCAATCAACTTCACTCTATAACTGATCTGATATTATGGAAAAAACATTAGCGGACCTGGGCCCCAGATAGTTATTCATTCGCGACACAGAGATCGTATGTATCTTTATATCTTTCTTATATATGCATATTCTTATTGCAAATTTTGCCCCCTTGTTGGTTCTAACATAATATCAGCGTTGCGTTTGCCACCAAACGTAACGTACCCAGCTCATTTAGAACCTTTTTGCTACGACAATAACATTCACAAGCTATATATCTAGTTTGTAAGTTTGATTTGTAAAATATTTGTATTGTGTATGTTTTTTCTGTTGTAAATAAATGCTTTTATTATTATTATATATCTTCCTTCCTTCCTTACCCTTGGGCACGGCCAGCCGGAGCTGCTCCTTCTCCCAGGAGGCGAAGGTGGCTTTGAGGGCCTCTGCCATCTTCTTGTTGGTCCCCGGCGTCAGCGGGGGCACCTGCGATGGTATGTCTGCAAGAGAAAGATCAAGGTTACCATGGCAAATGATATGTTTGGTACATATAATTGAATTTGAAGTTATGAGGTTAAGTATGTTATGGTTGCTATGGTAATTAGGATGTTTGGTACGTACAATGAAATTAATATACGTAAAGATCTAAATGTAGTTTTGAAGATGTATTATTGCATTGGTCACTTTTAGCGAAGCTGTTGGGTTGTGATAGCATTGATATAGAATTGGTGACAGGTTGTAAATTGCTGAATAGATTCTAATGCCTTAAGTTCCTATAATTCCTTGGTCATTACTTTTAGCAAACTTTGGAATATGATTGGCTTGAAACAGAATTAGTGACATTGGAAATCATCTAATAGAAACAGTGCCCCTAGTATCTTAATCATCTTATTATACATTTAGCCCTTCTTTCGACATATCATCGAGATGAAAAGCGTCTAATTATAATTCTATTTACGTCTCTGTTCAACATGGGACTGTGTTAAAAGATAATTTTTTGTTCATTTCAATTTGTTGAGCGTTTAAAAAATGCCGAGTATGCCTAAGTACGTAGGTAAATCATGTGATTATAATTAGTTATACTATAGGCAATAATAGAAAAACATGACGTTAAGTACTGACTTTCCAATAAATTAATATCAACAGATACATAATTTCCTCATCATATCGACCCTCTGACCACCCAACAAGGCATAACGGTATACCACTCTAGCAACATACCTAATTGAAACATTTATGAAAAAAACATCGTTCGCGAATCGAATAGGAGCGTAATCGAATCAAAAAGTAGTAGGACGAGTTTCCAATAAATTGCCCGCTACTAGAGCCTCCATTCATAATCTGGTTTTGTGTGTGTGTATGTATGTGTGTGTGAAACTTGTTCTGTGTATGTATGAGTTCGGTTTGCACCTGTCGACTTGTTCCTTAGATGCGGAGATTTCAGTCTCTCCCACGGTTCGACTCGATTCGAGATCTGAATCGATACGTATCGTTATTTAGAAAGGTAAGAAAGGGTGTGAGGGAAATATCGTGGTTATTGATAAGTTTTCATATTTTGTTCTGTAGCACAGTTTGGGTTATAAAGAATCCTAACTAGCTATAAGACAAGGGGTAAATAAAATCTATTGGGCGATAGCCTAGCAACCTGTCACCAATGTTACCTAGACTAATTGTTCTGGTTAATACTAACATGGATATAATTATATTTGGGACACTATTACGCCAATTGAACTAGCTCCTTGACAATTCTCTATATACATACAAATAAAAGATATGATTATTTCTACAAGAGTAGAATAAATTTCCTTAGTTCATTCATATACGTACGTACATTTAAGATTATTTCCTGTGAGGTAGTCAGACGTTCGTATGCCCATCTTTACAGTTGCAGACTTTGTATGACTACACCTTGACCACGTTTCACGAGATAAACAGTACCCAACGTGGCAGGCAAAACAACTTAAAACTAAGGGTTTTACAATACTTAAGTGATATGTTAAATAACTTTATTATCATGTCATTTAATTTCTCTATAAATGTACAGTTTTTTCTTTAATCTTACAAAAATTTCGCCTCAGCACACCCATTCGGCAGCTATAGTGTTTTGGTACAGCGTCAATTATAACGGTTATCATCGCTCCATTGATTTCAAATTAAATGTTATTGGGTGTAAAGATTTAGCGGTAATTCAAGACCACCGTAGTGCGTAAGATATTTTGAACTCAATTCTAAGAAAAATGATATTTTGGTTATTCTAAGAAAAGTCATTCGTTTATTCTTTTTCTTACTAATTTCATCACAGCAGTTAAGCTTGGTGTAGTAGTCAGAGGCTTTAAGGCTGCGTTGTTAAAGAGTAAATAATGTTAATATTATTGGCAACAAATATGTAGCCATAGAGAAATGGGCATAAATAAGGTTACATGTATATGGTATTGCAAGAGAATTTCGTCACCCATTCAAGATAAACCAATAATATCTAATAACCTTTAAAGACACTTAACTCTCTACCTATCCCCTTTATACTTACACCTATATATCCATGTATAAAGCGAAGGGCTAGCAAGCAGTGAGGTCGTGATTCAGCCGCAATCGGAGGCAGGTGCGATTGCAGTTACATTATTACAAACAGGTTCGCGGTCTTCCCAACAGCGCGCCATACACTTGGGTTTAGTATGTAATATGTAGTTAAATTTACTAAAAGACGTAGATATATAAGGTGATGTTAGGAGTACCTATAACCGCCGAGTGTGTATGAGGAGTGTCAATGAAGCGAAAGTGGTTGTTGGGACGGATGGGGATCCGTGATCTCTGCCCACAGGGAATCAGACGTGATGTGTATGTATGTGGTTAAGTAGTTTGAATACTTTCTGGAGGATAGAAAGTAGGAGATATTATATTTCCCAGGTTAATTTTAATAATTATTCATTCAGAGTTCATCCATTTTCATTTATCCCAAGTCTCTTAGTGGTTTTCTATGACTTATCGAGGTAAAAAAAGTTAGTATTCAAATTATTCCATACAGTAAAGATTTAAGAATTTATGGACTAATATTACTGGACAAGCTTAGCCTATTATAAACATTCTATAAAACTTACAATGCAAAGAAAACCTTTGCTAATGACAACATAGATTATTGTATCTAATCGTTCAAAAGAACCTAATAAAACCTCATTCCTTTCTCTTCCACATACTAGCTAGTTTCATTCTATCAAATACCCCTGAGCCTAAAAGCAATATTTATCTTAATTTGCCAGAGGCGCGGCAAGCCGACTTGTCAATCAAACATTCCTTCTGTCCGTGACTCGAATCAATAAGCACCGATCATTTGGCCCAATCATGGGTAATGTATCAATTTGATACGTTTTTTAATACACCCATCTCTGGGCGAGATTAATTGTTTTCTTATAGTGTTTCCGCTCTCAAATGAGATTGGGAGATAATTGTCTTATGAGTACTTGTTTAAAGTAGCTATTGATGTTTAGCTACTGAAGATTAGATGGAGGTTTTGTTCAATATTGAAGCCTGTAGTATATACTTTATTTAGTACTAATATCTTAGTTAATAGTATGAATACGTCTTAGACTAGTACAGGACAGTATAGGTGAAGGACAGAATAGAAGGGTGACGTTAAATGTTAAATATCATTATGGTCATATATCACTTTTAGCATTAGTAACGGGACCTGGGTGACTTTAAACTGGACCCTCAGTGACAGGCTGCTAGTCCATTACCTAAAATATTCTATTTATCCTTTGACTAAAAGCCAGGAAGAATACAGTACCACAAAACATAAGAAACATAAGAAGTGTCTATAACCACCGAAATTGGATCTCAATAAATCGAAAGCTGCCCATATATACAGCCCGTGCAGGGAAACGGGCATGACGCATATAAGCTTGTAATTTAATGTCACAGAAAGGCCATTCATTAAGCTTTTTAAACAAGGATGGCTTCAACGGAAGCCGGACAATTAAACGAAATCTCATGAGAGCCATAATTGTTTTAATTACGGAAACGGAAACACTGATTCTCAGTTTTTGTGCGCGCTCCGCCATTCAGGAATGGGGTGCCTGCAATGCAACGGTAGTTTCGCCTAAAGTGGCCCACTGGCTAAGTAAGAGGCGATTGAGGGATATAAGGTGGTTATGGCACGTACTTGAAGATGATTGTAAAGAAAACTCAAAGATTACGTACGTTTTGCGGTATGATGCATAAGGAAAAATAGTAAAACTTTCGTAACACTATATTTTACATGTTTTGTGAATGTTTGTGTGTTTAATGATTAATAAATAGTTATTATAATCCGTACCAAGGTATTTGATCTAACAAACTAATGTGACGAAAGCTACTTAAGCTAAAATCGTGAATACAGTGATGAGAAATTAGACCGGGATAAGGATAAATAATCAATGATATTTAATCTAATAAACTAATAAGACCAAAGGTACTTCTTAAGCTATCTATACTAAAAGCTATCTATACTCGTGAATACAGTGATGAGAAAGTAGATCAGGATAAGGATAAATAATCAATCATTTCTGCCTAGGAAGTAAAATGAATAAATAAGGTTATGATATAATGAACCAATTGATTAATTATCTTACTGCCCAATATACCCCCAATCCCTTAGTCGCCTCATGACGTTTCCATTACAATACAATTGGAAACCATGGCGAAATTATAAAGGTTCGACTTTGTTCGTTTGGCCCAAGTTAAAAAAGCTGTGAAGAATCGCGAATGACAGATGTAAATTAACAATGGCGGCGGCGACACGCCATTTTCTTTTTTAATGGACTTAGGGTATGACTATGACTGGCTGATTGACCTGAATGTACGTGGCTAGGATTGAATAGGCCAGGATAGTATATATTATTTTCGATAGTCTATATCCATAGACTATAATACTCTATGTTAGTAACATCACTAGCCTTATAACATGAATAAGATCTTCTAAGAGATGATCAGAGATTATTTCTAAAACCACACAGGTACATAGAAAACCACTAGTTAAGTTGGGTGCTTACTTTATGGTAAAAAGTTGGTTACTTTCCGCCCTGACTAACACATAACTAAATTTTTTTTCATTGATACATACATATATACGCATCTCGTCTGATTCCCTATAGAGGGGTAGGCAAAGATCACAGATCCCCATTTATCCCGATCCTGACAGACCACTTTCGCTTCATTGAAACATACACCTCCTCATACATACTTATACTACGTAGTATATAAACACTACTCTATGACAACCCTGCAAGGAACAATGACCGTATTACGTATCAAAAGAACACCATCTCAACTAACTACCTGTTACATACATTCATTCCAGTACACATTTCATGTAAATTTTCCCTTTAACAACCAACACTCCCCCACAAAATAAATCGTACGTTACACCAATTGAGCAATTACTTTTGTTTATAGTGTGCCACATAATTGACTGGCCAACTGCGAGGGGACGTAGGGTACCTCGTCGCCTCTTACACCTGTTTGTTTACTATGGGAAGGCAACTGCGCAGTTTAGTTTTAAATAGGTAACATGTAATGGAATGAATAGCCAATTTTACGTAAAAAAGAACAGTGATTTCTAATTTATACTGTTAAAGCAATGTAAGTAAGCAATATATATACACATCAAGCCATTTTCTCTGAAAAAGGGTAGGTAGAGTTCAGGAGTCATTTTCACTTACGCTTCATTGACATATATACCTCCTCATACACACTCTACGCATAAAATAAATCTATGGGCTATATTAGAAATGGCAATAATTAAATATTGGAGAGATTTATTCCAGTACCTATCAATAGTAACCGTGCCTCACTCACATCCATTAACCTTCTCATGCTCGCTTTTCTATTCTTCCTTACGAAGCCTTAAGAAGAATAACATACATATACATTCACGTTCTTTAATCCCTTTCGGATTGGACAGAACCTCGGAGATATAATATGTCCTAGGTCACTTTTTACCTTTAATATTAGTATTATAATGACATAATTGGTGAGAAGTTGCTAGCCCATCGCCCAATAGATTCTATTAAGACAAAGGCTTCGTTATTATGAAACCTTAAGGGCTAAGCTTCTCACAATTCACGCATGAAGGGGCGTCGATAGGCAAATAGCCGTTGAAATTATTTTTCATGGTTCACTCGGACTCACTTTACGGACGGATGCCTATAGAATGCCCCTATACGAGTGACAATGTGATATAACATAGGTATGTTAAGCCTGGGGCTAAGTTCAGTAATGCTTAAAAATATCAGTTCTATATCTCTTAAGTAATAGTGTGATGTTGTTCGTGGAATACCAAAAGTGTAAAATTTTGAAATTTTAAAGTGAAATTTGTTACCTTTGCTAATCTACTATCAACTTCACACTATAAAGAAAGTGATATTGAACAACGATTGTACTGAAACGCATTAGTAGACTCCTGGTTCCTATGTTATAAATGAAAAGCTAATGAAAAGCTAAGTTACAAAGGAACATAAAGAAAGACAGCTAATTAGTATTCTGGTTACTTAGTGTTCAATCTAACAATCCATCACCAATATTTCATAAAATCTCTGACATTATAACCTTGATCATGACTGTTGAAACTGTAACTCTATTTCCATGTATGCATGAACTAATTTAAACTAGCTATCATTCTTCCCGGCATGTCGTAGGAAGCTACTAAGGAACTAAGGGTATATGAAATCTATTGGCTAATGAGCTAGCATAAACAGCCACCAATTTTCCTACATCAACCTCAATATAATGCTAATAAGTGTCTTACGAAATGTTTTTGTGTATCCCAGCTTCTGTCAAACCCGAAAGGGATTAGAAGACGTGAATGTATGTATAATAATAATAATATTTGGACATTATTACACTAATTGAACTAGCCCCTTGGTAAGTTCATTTAAGACTTGTGTTAAGGGTACTAGTCAACTTATATTTAAGAAATGTATACTTATTATACATGGATAAATACATATATAGCATATATAATCAACGACCAGACTGGAAAGCAGTAGAAAAGCGTAGTTCTTAAGTCTGCCTCCGCCGGGAATCGAACCCATTGAATTGTATATGTGTAAGTAGTATGAATATATATGATACATATGAAGCCTAGTCACAATCTAGTATCAATTTTTAACCGTCCCGTTCGCAGCCTGAATGTAGATTGATAGCCAAGCGGCTAATAAAATGACTATTCAGTTTAACTGTTTAAAAGGGTGTAAGCAGGTCATCCGACTATCTACCATTCTGTGTTAAACGGGACTAGATTTATGATTAGTGTTAGACTGGCACTTGGATTTATGTTTCCAGCTGCCTTGGTGTTTTGAATTTGTTTTGTATATGACTTGAAAAGGGTGTTATAGGCAAAGAATGTACTCTTACTATTTGCAATTTGAAGATTGTATCTTATAAGGTTTTGTAATTAATAGACTAAAGGACCATAATCCCTTGCGGGTAGTCCGAAATTCGCGAGTCTAATATCGAAATAATGAATAAAACAGTAGGTACCCTACATGATAAATGAAGTATCATTTCGTCGTAAAAAACGTATTTTGAAGAAGGGAAAGGTTTACTCAATGTTATTAGTCATCGTTGAAGAGATGTAGAAAAATATTGGTACATACTCGTAACAATACATTTGAAACTACAGATTATTTTCATTCATACATACTCCAGGCAGAAATTGAACTAAAAACGTTTAGATACGAATCTCTTATCACATCACTGAAGTCACACCCGATTCTCAATAACACTAATGTGTTTATTACAATTTATCACCTATATTTATGTTACGCCATTAATTCTTTCAAATCAACAATATTCGCGACAGGAAACCGTAGATTAATGTCTGGAAAATTCGTTAACAGTTTTATCATAATGTTTCAATTTGTAGGAACCTCGTTATATATGCTAGGTATTTAAATAGACATACTTAAATCAGCTGATTCATTAACATTCAAAACAACCGGATACATTTGGTACTAATAATAATTCTCTCTAATTGTTAATAACAATTAAGGTGCTTGTTAACCAGGGATGTCAATAGAATGTATGTGACTATCTGTTTTTCTTTTCGGCATACTTAAAAATCTAATTAATTGAGTTACATACACACATACACATCACACCTGTAGAGGGGTAGGCAGAGATCACGGATCCCCATTCGTCCCGATCCTGACAGACCACTTGCGCTTCATTGACACTCATACATCTTCTCATACACACTCGGCGGTTATAGGTATACCTAACGTCACCTTTTTTCAATTGAGAGTTAATCAATTTAATTGGGTGATTGACAACTATGGTACTGAATTACGATTCAACTGCAATTTTGCTATAACACAATAACTAGTAATCTTGGGTCCTTTTGTTAATACATATATTTTCTCCCTTAATCCCTTTTATATGGACTAACATACATACAGATCACGCCTGATTCCCTGTAGAGGGGTAGGCAGAGATCACGGATCCATATATGAACTAAACGCGGGGTTGCCATGTACGCTTGGTTCCATCAATGTAAATTATCATATAATTAATTCTTTTCTCTATTTGTGTATATGTTTTACTGCGTCTAGTAGTGAAGAAAGGTAGATAGTCATTACTGAGAATGACCTACAAATCTCGTCTGCCTAATAGGAGAGCGGTGCGGGGGGAGGGGAGATCGAGCGGCTTATTGGCGTATCCGGTGACGCCTACCGCTGCGTGCGAGTCTGGGACGGGAAAACGGGAGGTAGCTGCCTTTCTTAGTGGTGTGAGGGATTGGTTAGGATGTATGGGTAAAAAGGTATTGGGAGTGTATAGCGATGGATGTAATTGGTATTAGCATTGTATTCAAATGTTATAAGAGCTATGTTAGAGGTAACTAAAGATATACAAGAGATGTAGTAGTTGGTTAATTGGTGAATTTATACTTCTGAGGTTCTGGTCTGGTTAGGTTAGGATAGATAAGACGTATAAGTGTAGCTTTGGATGTCTGTACCTCAAACTGCTAAGTATGTACGAGTATACTTGGATTAGGAAAATATGTGTATCCGAGATCTCTGCCTACCCCTATAGAAAAACTAGCGTGACATATATATTAAAAGCTACTAACCCGTTAAATTCCAAACATTACAACCATGTTAATCATACACCTACATTAATTTGAGAGCAATTCACGTGTTATAAATAGTATCATTGTAACATATCTTTTATAACTTAATCCCTCATCATAATAGTGAAATATCAAAGGGTTTCTTTCTAAAATGTCGACCAGTAGCTAATGCTTATATAGTAGTTCGTGTGATAGTGTAAAATATGCTTTACAATGATGTATTGGTGTACTGCTAGACTGGGATCAGAATAGAATATTTATTTGTTACTTTATTATCATATTCATATGGGTGTCAAAATATTATACTAGAATTAATAGGATATTCAGTTCCTGAGAAAAAGACTGAGTTCTATAACGTATTTTTTGTAGCCGTTTTCGCAAATATTGGAAAAAAATTTTAAACTACATTTCTTAAACAATACTGTAATAGGGTGTATTCATGTATTGTAATGTCTAACGTCAATTATATTATCCGAAAGAGTGCGTTGAACAAATTATTCCTAAGTCCTTAGTAACATGTAGTTTATTATTTAACATTACATATACGAAATTTAAGAACATTTACGAAAATAACTATTCAAAAATACCTTATTAACCTTAACTAACCCATATATTACCCACAAGAAACAAAGTTACCATTCCTACCTCGAAGTCAACCAAAAAACACAATAGTCCAATTAAATAAGCGCACCCAATTAAACGCCGTTCTTCACTGAAGCCAAGGTCTCGCTTTCAAGATCATACGCGTGAGAGAGGCGGTACAATGTGGTCTCAGGTTGCGTCACTGACTAGGTAATGCCTCTGTTATATATGTACATACATACATATAATGTGTTAGTATATAGAGTATATTATATAGTAATACACCATACATACAATTGTTTTTGTAGTATAGTAGTGTTATTCTAGGATGTAAAAAGAAATTATTAAAGGAAGAGACTAAGCGACAATGGAATATGTAAACAACCGCAATAAGGTTACAATATTATGGAAAATATGGTGACTGAAATTTTCAAATTCAATTAAACCCTTAAACTAACTAGGCAACGTATATTTCTACGACAGACTGGAAAGCAGAAAAAAGCGTACTTCTTAACTCTGCCTCCACCATGAGTCGAACCCGGCTCCTCACGATAAGCGTTCGGGTGGTTAACCGTTAACCACGGAGGTCGTCGAGTATTTAGTATAGGACATATATTAACAGTCATATAGACGCTATACTGAAAAAAGGTGACTTTAGGTGTACCTATAACCGCCGAGAGTATATGAGAAGATATATGAGTGCCAATGAAGCGAAAGTGGTCTGTCAGTTGGACAAATGGGGATCCGTGATCTCTTCACCCCTCTACAGGGAATCAGGCGTGATGTGTATGTATAATGTATAGCTATCTATCTTCTCGGTATGTGACGGTAGAGAAATCCTAGGGTTATATGTGATGTGTATGTATGTATACTACATGTACTTTATTATAGTAAGTATGTACATCGTATACCGATAAGCGAACGCCTTTTCGTAGTCCGTCACGCATTTTAAGCATCGGGCACAAGAACAGCGAAACCTAAATGTTGCATCACCCCACCGACTGCGGAGGATCGCCAGCAGCGTGGAACAAAGGTGCTTGCCAATTACTCCAGCTACACACACGATGACTATAATATGTGTATCGAAGATAGAGTTCTTATGATTATTGTTGAATAATAATTTATTTTGTAACTAATGTACATATATACTTGTGTTTATCATTGATTGTGTAATATCTGGGAATCTCACTCACCACAAGCCCTTTTTTGGGGAGTAAGTTTTATGTAAACTGTTTTTCTGCTAATAAACACACTTTCTTTCTTCAATGATGATATACAATTTGTTTCTTAGTATGTCAGTATTAGGAATATATTGTATTTTGCCCCTAAAATGGAAGGTATATGGAATATCGTATAACTGTGTATTTTGGCCAGCGTGTTGTTAGAGATAATTAAGGGAGTGAGGTGTTTTATACATTTCTTGGTTTGCTAGCTTGGATAGGATTGCTACAACCAATAAATATATTGAAATCTCACATATATTATCGATTATTTTTACCGTTTAAATAAAAAAACTGTGACAATTTGCGAATACATCGTGTATTTAACGCTATAATATGGTAAAAGTGTAACTCAGGCGTATGGGCTTTTGACTCTGAATCAGTGGGTACAGGGTTCAAATCCCGCCTGAAAATGTGCGAATAGAAAATGTTGTTTATGTTCTAACTATGAATGTGTTGATTCTTGTAAAATGTATGTGTATGACAAAATACATACCTTTCGGCTTACTAAAAGCTTTCATCATGACTTTGATTCCCATACTGCGGTCAGCCCTGTTCGCAATGGTTCTTCCCTTAGTCACCTCTACTTAGAAGTCTGTTACACTTTATTTACAACTCGATTATGTTCCAAAAAGCTTATTTATTATAGAAAATATCACAATATTTGTTCTAATTCGTCTTTTCATATGTTTCCTCACTATTTTTCATTTTTGTTTTAAATAGTTTTAGGTATTCACGTCACTTTTGAGTCTTGTATTAGATTTGTATCACAAGGTTTCATTGTTGAGATTGTTTATTAACGATGTGAGAAATCTGTAATTTGATGGTCTTAAGTTCTGCACATAGCTCCGAATTAGGTAACGCTCTTTAAATAACTCTCTTTATTTAATTAGTTTATTTCTCTTTAATTAGTTAACTACATGGAAGATTGAACGAAATTGTGCCTTTATTATATACCTAAACGTATACCAAAATTTTATATATCAATATTGACCTTAAAGTACCATTTATAAATCGATTATTTATATCTACCTAAAACTTATTATACGCATAACACTCAAAACTATGACCCTATAAATGTGACCGACATAGTTTTATTTCCATTTTAACCAATCTACGTAGTACCTAATCTACCTAAACCCTAGTTCCACTTCATAACAACACACCCTACAAGCTCGCTAATAGCTAAAGTCACTCAAGTAAAGGCTTAACAGGCGTAAAGCTTTCCCACAGGTGCGACGGCGATCCGACACAAGCCACTTCCGCCCTCTTACCCCACTTTCTGGATCTCACCCCGGCATTTGACTGTGTACATCGCGAGTGCTTTTTGTGAGGCAAGGGTAGTTATGGGTTCGGGGATGATAGGTTTAAGTGAAACAGTGTTTTTAGATGTATATGAGTGTGTTTGAGTGGGATGAGATTGGATAGTTTTGTAAATTGATGCAGATTTTATGCGTATATGAAATGGAGCATGTTCGGTAATGTGCACTTATATGCAATTTATTCGTCGAAATAGTTTGAGGTTGATTGACCCGGGAATCGATGGGTAACTAGACTAGTTAATTTTGTGCGAAACAATAGAATAAACAAACTTAGTATTTAATTATAATATGGAACGTAATGAAAAATATTCAAGATCCACGTTACTGTATCTTTTTCTATCATACAAAAATCAACATCAATAACTGTGCAATAACAAATCCTATTCCAAACTAAATGAATTTAGTAAACTAATCAATCAAAATACAGTGTGAGGGTCAACAATTCGTTCTCTACCCTCTACCCCAGTGACTTTGTCTGCCATTCCCACAAAGGGCAGTCGGCCGTGAAGTGAGACCATTTCGTTGAAGCAAAAAGCAGTTTAATTTACAACATGCAGGTAGCAACGATATGCACATTGGTACCGCGTTGAAAAACAGTTGGTATTATGCTCCGGGGACTCATTAGTGGGTTTGGTACAGTTTTTTTGTTATGTAGAACTAAAATACTAATATAGGTTAAAATGTAAACGTATTTTAAGATCACTGCAGGTTTGAGAGCTTAGAGTTATTAGATTTATGTATGAATGAAAAAACTCAACACGTATGCATAATACTAAAACTTTCATTTTTTATCTTAATATGACTTTTATTCAATATTTATATGAATAAATAAATCTTAAACATGTCTAAATTAATGTTCACTACATTAACGTTCATTATATTTAAATCACTACAAAACTAAAGCAATGTAGCACCTAAACGAAGGATTTGGAATATACACGCAAATGTTAACCAGGATACAATGTAAAAACCGAATTTTATTTGTTTACATGTTCAGCTTCAACTTTTGCCGCCCTTATAAATGTCACGTCAATGTCAGAAACCTGCGTTGTTGTTTTTTGACACCTGTTGCGACAGAATTCACTGAATCGTTGCCTTTGCTCCCTACACAGAAATTAGTGACGGTTATCGCCATAACGTGTATGCATACACACACGCCGTAATTAGCGTGCACTAATCTACATAAAATGGCGGCTAGGTGCGTGTGAACGGCTATATATTTGCGGCAAGTTGAGGGAGTACTTTCGATAATGGTGTGATAACGAAAGATAAAGAAAAGACGTTACGTGTTTTAAACAAATGACAAATGGAAACAAATGGAATTCTATTCGGTTTTGGGATATCTCTTTATGATTACAATAAAATTTTGTAAAGCTTAACTATACTTTAACTAGAATAATGGGAAAGATTTTTAAATGAAGTTTAGTATTTACCATAAGATCTGCTATGTAAATAAGATTCATGTGAAAAAATCATATATGAATAATACTGAACCTAATACACCTAAATAACAAGTCTCAAAGACACGATTGACTAATATAAAAATTCTGAGACGATAAATAAACTATGAGAATAAATAACAGACTAAGTTTCAGGGAACAAACAGACTCGGAAATGTAACCTATATTCTTGATTAAAATGTTAATACACAAAATAATGTACCAACTCATCCCTCCTAAATTATAATGTTCACACTACACTGCACTCTATCGAATCGGTTAAGCCAACACTGGTTAGTGGTAAAACGATACAAATTGATGGAATCGCTCCCTTCGAAAGAATAAGGGTTAACTACTCAATGACTTTGTTTCCTTTCACAAGGGATTTAAATTGTTTGTTTTATTAGAAATTCATTATGGGCCCAACGCGGTTTAATAATTTGGGAAGAACTTTCTCTTTTCACTCTCACACTCATTAAAGAGTTGATTGTAGTTAAAAACACAAGTATTACAAATTACACAGTTTTGTAATGAGGGCGAAAAGCCCTTATACTGAGGACCAATTGTGGAATATTGCTCTCAATAAAATACATATTTGGGCACCGCTATAATTCATCAGTGGGTTTGTGAATACAAAGGACCTTTTGAATAACTAACCTACTCGAATTTGTGTTAATAACGTCTGTTTTCGTGTATAAAATAAGCTGCAATGTTTGAATGACCATCACAAATTCTCTTTATTTAGAACTATGATTATCTATTTGTATAATATCCTAAGTTAAAATGCTTAATACAGATAAAATAATAACGTACGAAGCTCTACAGAAATACAATTTCTAAATTGTAATAGATACAGTTAGCGATGAAATACGACCACTCAATATACAGGGGCGTAGAATCAATAACATCCAGACAATTACATTAAGTTTTATTACCGCTGTTAAAAGTTCTTTCATTGAAGACGCGGGACAATAGAATTATCTTGTTGACTCGGCCCAGAGGTCAGCATCGGTTGTACATCATACCAATTCAGTTATGATCTACGCTTCGTGAATTGAAGCATTCTTCTCACTCAATCAAATGTGAACGAAAAATCCATTGTCTGAACAGATAGATCGCCGCAGTGGTTTCTCTGGTAGAGATTCCGAATCATGTATCAATTAGAATGTTGTTAGGCCGGGGGCAATCTCAGCCACCCCATCGATCAATTCCGATGTTAACTACTGCAGCAATCGCAACGGTGACAAGGGATCGCGTGGCCGATTGTTTATCGCCTGCCCAATGAAACAGCGCTTTATCTCGACGCGTTAAGAGCCGATTGAGTTCTCCAAGATGAATCGCATCGGAAGGGTCACCTAACTCGATGTCGCGCCCAATTTGTTGAAGTATCGAGTCCGACTGATTGCCGACCCGTTCGCGGCGGGCAGACTCGACAGCGCGTCGTTTGTCTCGCTTTGCTTTTATTTGTGTGTCCGTTTAATTTAATTTGTTGTCGCAGTCGATCCGGAGATCACAGCCGCTGCTGCTTTCAGATTAATCATTCCGATTAGCCGGCCCTTCAGATATTTGGACAATATGTCACGGCTCCTGGATTACTCTCGCGCTCTGAAGCAGAAGAGGGCAATCAATTAAACGAGCTCGTTCTCCTAATCTTTTCCGCTGTTTACACGAACGCTTTCATTACACAGAGAGGTAGCAATTAGATCGCGCAGCACTAATTAGTCGGCTAGCGACAGAGCAGCGGCTGGAATGAAGGAGCGTCGGCACGCGTCAAACGCCCCGGGGTCAGGGGCCAAAGGAGCGGCTCTTAATGGGATCCGCGCCCGCATTTGAGCTAACAGGAAGACACTATGGAACGCAATTAAACATCGATTGGCCTCTTGTTTGCGGCCCCTCGGCGTGGATTTTGAACGTAACGGCTGCGACGGTAGCGCGGGAGACAATCGCCGCCGTTTCGGTCGGGTCGGCCTGGCACGCACGTCGCAGAAGCAAAGGCGTCAACAAACAGAGGCACAATGCAGGCTTCGGGGAATCCTCTGACGCGGGACGAGTGCATGCTAATGCGAAACAATGCATGTTGTACGACGGGCCACAACAATCTTGTTGATATATGCAGCGAGCATGTGAAGCGAGACTCCGCGGACACTCGCTGAGACAACACTCTATTACGCCGACGGGAAACTGACTTCTGCTAAGCGTAAATAATGAGATAAAAGGAGCATGGTATTAACCCTAAGAGAACTTATATGATATATAATATAATATATGAACAAATGTTATTCAGAATTTAAATAAATTGAAAGAGCATACCTAGAAACGAACTCTATTACAAAAACAGCCGTAAACATTAAATCTGCCGTTAACAATATCTAATTAAGCCATAAAGACGATGTAAAGCTAACAACTAACACTAACTTAAAAACGAAAGAAGAACAATCAAACCTCAATCACTCAAGTCAAAGCAATCTTAACGAACCTAATAGTCCTTAACAGATGAGCAAAGCACAGAAAGATTTGTAGCGAGCGACTCGTGTGGTGTCATTGAGGCGCAGGCGGGTCGCAAGTGATTTGACCTCGGAACACTCAATTAAAACGTTATTACGGCTGGACAGAGCACGGAGATCGTCCCATTGTTGCATATATGAAGATTTACGAGCGATGCTGCTAAGCTTCGTGGCCAGATATGTATCTGTTTCATTGAGCCAGCAGTACGTAGACGGCACGTTTATACTATTGTCTGTAACTAGATCTAGGAATGAAAGAATAACGGATCTTTTATAGAATTGAAACTTATGTTATCAAGCCGAATTATTGATTGACCATATATTGATATTGACTATTGTTTATCATTGGAGTAGACGGGTCCAATTTTAATTACAACCGTATATTTGATAATGTTCATGAATGGAACAACGTAATATGTACGTAGCGTTCAGAGCACTAATCCATCATGCAAAGGAGGTCGTCATGTCAAATGTGTATTTAAATAGCCAAAGGGCTCTCAACTAAAAAAGAATTTGTCTAACATCGCTCACTATCTTATAAGGAATGATTAAGTAAATCGAAACCGTAAAACTATCTAAGGCCTGTCTAATTAGGCCCTTTTTAGTAAGCTTCATTAAATAATGCTAATGGACTCAGCAGTAGGTATGAACCCATATTACATATTCAGATGAAGCATTCTCTAAAACACCTGCCACGCGCAAGATTAAGTGTTTAATGGCTCTACCCAAATCTTTGTGCCAAGAAAATAATATTAAGAATTCCGCTAGAGTTTTGGTACAGTGACACGGGTGATAAATTAGCTAACGAGAAACCCGTAGGTGTGGAATAGGATCCAGTGGGGAGTACGGAGACGGCTGGCTCGGATTCTTCAGGCTTCAGAGAGGTCGGGGCGGAGACACGGATGCCCAACCAAAGGCAGGCACCACCCAACTCCCACACGCATGCGCACCATCCATTCTATTCTAGACAGATCTAGTATGGTTCCGAACCGGTCGGATTCGCCGTTCGGAAATTAGACTTATTTAAATGCGTCTTTCGAATTTGATAACACTGCAGTCGACAATTGCATTAGACATTCTAATGAATTCATTTTCAGAGGTTTTATATGCTAATCGACGTTGTAAGGTTAAGTTCAGTGTCGTGTGATGCTTCATTGAATGCCTAACCTATTATTTTGTATTTAGTCCTTTTGTTAGCTTCGAAATTGCTGTTTCTTTGGTAACCAGGTCATTATGTTTACATCTACGTTGTCCGGAGTTTTGGCTAAAATAAATCTGATTTTCGTGAGTGGTTCGGGGAGAGCTCTCAATCACTCAGTGGCTGAATTAGCGAGTGGCGACGCGGCGTTATTAGCATCTATTAACAGAGCGTTATCTTTAAATACTTCCAGCCTAATGAAAATTCCAAGAATACTCTTTCAAACTTGAATGTGTCGACGCGTTGACAACATTTGCATACCAAATTGAGGTGTTGAACCTCTGAAATTTAGCCGTGGAAATGTGGAGTGAGTCAGTTATGGGTTCCGCTCGGCTGGGCTTGGCAATGGAACATTTGCCTCACCGCTCACATCACTTGCATGAGCTCCCAGTCATTTCAGTTGCATAATTGTTTCGAGTGTTGCAATAGATCTTTGTACCTTATCATTTACGAATCCATAATGATGTAGAGATTATAACTACATCAATGTTACGTTACGGGCTATGATGTACAAGTTTTCGGCGCGTTTTATGTACTTTGCGGCCTCTATAAAGGCGGAGTTTAAGTTGACTATATTTTGGGAATTGTTAGTAGATTTTTAGATATATACCCAATTGTTTCCCTAGCACTCTGGCGAAATTTAAAAGCATATTAAAAATTAGATTTATGTTTTATGACTCAATAAAAAGATTAAGTAACACAAATTAATTTCATGACGTTTAGTAAGAGATAACGACCATTGGTACCTACTGATAAATGTTTTATGTACTTTATGAATAAAAATGAACGCGTAAATAATAATTTAATGCGCATTTGGGTTTTCGTCCTTAGAATCAGATTCTCATAAAGATTTGGAATATCTACGATAAAGTATATATGTCATACCATTAACAAAACAATGTTAATGTCCTTGAACTACAAAATTCACAGTCTGTGGCCACAGCGAGTAGGTGCTGTGAAAAAGCAACAAGAGAATCGCAAAAAACAATATTCCACGCAATAGTAACCGCTGTTAACTTTTATGACTTGTTTATGTTTACGACGAAACAAAAGCTTCAGTGGAACCGATTAGGCTACTGTTTATTATCCTTGTTGAGACTGTTTCAAAAGGTACTTAGTCATAGCTATCGATTATTGGGTATTGTAAAACATTGGACGCGGTCTTGTTTGAACGGCGGGAAAAAAAATAAAAAAGGTGTCGCCGGTCTCACAAATGAGGTGAAGAGTAAAGATAGCGCCTCTTTGTTGACAGATCCATACCGAGAGAAAATAGCTCCGACTGGAAGACCGATGATTGAATAATCATCTTTCGTAAATAAAGAAAAAGAACTACAGCTAGTATTGTATTCTTTGACAACAGTAACGATGCAACACCATGAGACGCGATTGAGTACGATGTAAATAAAGGAGTACTGAAATGACTAGTATGTAATTGCGAAATCGAAGCCCTACATGACCATTAGTTGTTAGATAAACAGACAGTTTTGTAGCACTTGTATCGGCATGGGTGTAAGCTCGCTTATCTGGCCATTGTTTAACCGGCTTTTGTTCCCACGGGCGCTGCCTATCCGGGCCGAATAAACTCAGCTGATAACAATAGTTTACCTGAAGATGACGTAAACGCAGGCGACTTTTGGAATTCAACACTTTTATGGACGCCCCAACTGATTACGGACGCAAATACAGCTCGTGGGAAGCCCTATGACATGTCCAACTTTAGATGAACGTTTTAACTTACATCTAGTCTAGTTACCAGTTTGACGCATCGGCAGACGACATTAGCGAAACAATAACCGATACATTCGCACAGGCCACCGGCTAAATAAAGGCACAATTTCGTATTCACGTCATGACAGTCAAATGCATTGTTGAGCCGATATCGGCTGGCGCACAAAGGGTGCCGAGCTATGTGCAGAACTTGCCCGTCCAGCCATTATTCAATGAGAGGCAATTACCCATTAGGCGCAATTCGGGGCATCAGGGAGCCTTCCCTCGTTCGGGCACATGTCTCACTCACTGAAAACACTCGGGCATTTCACTACGTATTCGCGAGGGTTGTGAGGAGGCGAGTGGGCGCGCGCAACTCTCTCAGAGGCCGGTGCGCGACTAGCCTTTGGGCCTCGGAGGGGCGAAGCTCCACGCTCCAGCGGTCCTCTCGCGGAGCTTACACACTCCCTCTCGGCTTTTCCGCGAGCGATTTTCCCCGGAACCAGCGACGGTTCGCGCGACAAACGACCGACTGAAGCTTTGCCGCTTTTTGCCGCTTCCGTCGCGGCAGATCACCTGCTCTGCGGGACGGGGCCTCCGTGCGCGAGAGCGAGATGAAGTGAGGTTTTTTCACGTGCCCGAAACCGGATGCGACGCGACGGCCACTTATGAATGAATAGGCCGTCCCGCTCTGGCGTACGCAGGGCTATACCTCCGTCCCTCTCGGCTGCGTGAGGAAGTGACAGGGACGGGAGACGTAGTAAATATTGTTAGGAGCACCGCAGGTACGGATCTGCTTTTTGTGACAAGGATAAGCTTTCATTCATGCTTCGGACTATTGTGTTTTGATAGTGAATTGTTATCTATGAGTCAGGTTCACGTGTAATCCTTCCAATAAGCGAGTTTAAGCTTAATAAGCCGAGAGCTATGATTTTAAGGGAGATTATTATTGTAGAGCAAGTAAACAGTGTTAATTCTAGAGTACTTAATATGTACAGATTTTGCGAATAATTCTTATCAGGACACTGTTTAATACAGATTACCTCATAGTTTTTGGATACATAACTCAATTTCAAAAGATCTTAATAAACTTTTTAGACATTGCAAAAGTCACTTCCTGTTTCCTTTTAACTACATTTAACTGATAGCGTCTCTCCGAGGTAAAATACGGAGGTTCACAGTTTGTAATAACTGAGAAGTAAATACTAACTAAATACACATTCTAGGTAATGTTCTATAAACCATAGTACATATTTTTATCTAACTTGCTAAGGTATCTCCCAATAGAATACCATCCCTTAACCCTTATTATATAAGACCTAAAACACCTAGTTCTATCCTATTTACATCCTAGCCTAGCCTACTAATATACTAACTAGTATATTCATATTTCGTACAATCAATACAGTACCAACCATAGTACCGATTCCACCTTGAATGGGCGAGGCCCTAACAACCCGTGTCAACCAATGCTCACAGACTCGTGTCTCATCCATTTGCACTGAACCAACACTAGTACTTAGCCAAGCAAACAAAGATAGCCGTATCTTGTATCTTGAAATGTATTGAACATTGTATGTAGTTGTTATTGCTTAAGTAAACAGTGTTTTTTGCAATACAATGGCTGTAGTATGAAAAGGTTTTTGGTATGGATTGTTGTAATAAATTACGTGTGATAATATGTATAGGCCATAGATATGAATTCACCCTTTTTCAATATAATAATAATATTGTAGGACGTTATTACACCAATTGAACTAGCTCCTTGCTAAGTACAAAGACTTGTGTTAAGGGCACTAATCAACGTATATTTAAGAAATATATACTTATTATATATAGATATATACATATACAGCACATATAATCAACGACCGGACTGTTAAGCAGAGGAAAAGCGTAGTTCTTAACTCTGCCTCCACCGGGAATCGAACCCGGGACCTCACGATTAACGTTCAGGCGTCTAACCGATCGCGCCACGGAGGTCGTCGAATACTATTATTATCCTATAGAAGTTAATTAATAAATCTATTAAGCAAGTTTATTGACAGCGACATTAAGTCTCCGAGGTTCTGTCCACTCTAAAAGGAACGGTTAGACGTGACCGTATTTATGTATGTATATTATTTGCATTTCTTAACCCGTGTCCACATGGTTATTGACTTTATCGTTCAGCAAATACTGGTGTCCAATAACAGGTTAACTTAAAGATATTTTGTTGAAAGAGTTTCTCTTTGTTATAGCAAAGGTTTTACTCTTTTTGGGGTGGACAGGACCTGTGAGATCTACTAAAAGAGTTAGTATATCTACCATGGAATAATATAGGGAAAACGTAAATAACATCGCAATCCCATTCAATGAATTTTATAAAATAAAATTCCTTTTATTCACACTAGACGCAGTAATACATATACACAAATAGAGAAAAGAATTAATTATATAATAATTTACATTAATGGAACCAAGCGCACATGGCAACCCCGCGCAAGTGTGAATAGGATTTGTCTCAGCTAATGTTGATTGTGTGAAATTCACACTGCCAACGCCGATCTTCCGACAAACCCTTAAGTACGTACCAGCACTTCTATAAACAAATAAAATATATTATATTGTATAGTTCTAACTGAAAATACTATTGAAACTGTGCAATTTCGGTTCAGTGAGTGTCAAAGAAAAAAAAGAATACTCATGCTAAAAAGTAACCTAGGAGATATTATCGTGTCTTCAAGGTTCTGTACACCCCGAAAGCAATTAATGGACTTGAATGTATGTATATGAGAGAAAAATATGCGACATATACTTACAAACATTACGCCTCATTCCCTACAAGCCAAGACAGAAACACGAAACCCGAATACACATCTACAGTTTCAAGGTATACGTATTACATACATACAAACAAATCACGCCTGATTCCCTGTAGAGGGGTAGGCAGAGATCACGGATACCCATTTGTCCCGATCCTGACAGACCACTTGCGCTTCATTGACACTCATACATCTTCTCAAGCACACTCGGCGGTTATAGGTATACCTAACGTCACCTTTTTTCAAGTCTATTCATACTTAAGTGAGTATACAGAAAACCAGTTTCAATGTTTCAACCAGGCCAGGTGGTTAGCGTAACCCTGTCGCCTTTTACCTTCCCTGAGGAGAGGGAATGGTAATCACTCAGGTACACTCAAGTTTGAAACCTTTCGGGGTGGATAGAAGCGCGGAGATAGTTTGTTGGATATAGATAATGGGAACTATATTTTCTATCACCAAAATTTATATTTGTCATCAAGTTGTATCACCTAATAAATAGATCTGTCGCCACGAAATATTTTCGTTCTCAGATAAACAAAATTTGTTCCCAGGTATGAATTATCAAATTAATGTTAATAAATGTGCGAAATAAGAGATCGATAACCAATAAAATTATATTGCATTACATGAATATAAACTTTGTTCTTATAATAACAGTTTTGTTACTTAAATAATAGCTCTGTGCTCAGAATGGTAGATCTGTCACCAAATAAATCGATTATCGATCCCTGACTGCGACTCCTTTTTATTTGATATTTTGTCAACATTACAGTAGTAACATTTTATTTCGTTCAGATATTAAATTAATAGTATTCGTTACCAATTTAATACATCAATTTATAATTTTAATGAAAAAATTATCAAAGCGGCGGAGACAAATTGGCGCGCTTTAAAAATTGACCATTTCGGCCCCAACGATGGAACTTTTTTAAGAAAAACTACACACTACAGGCATTGCTCGCCCGTACCATTATTCACATCTTTTTTTTTAACATGAATACTCATATAGTCTAGTTTTATTATACTACCAAATTAATACTTAATTACTACTTACTACTTAATAAATTTCTTACATTATACATGAAATCATTATTATGATCCTTTATACATATTATAATTATTTAATTCTATACTACGATTATATATTATATTATTAATCACTTAACTGGTTAGGTTAGGTTAGGTTTTTATTTGCACTTAATGCAATTTTCTAGTAACATAATATGATTTATTGGTGATCTCTTTAAATTAGTTTGCTTAAATACTTATTAGGACACACCTATTATAATACATACAAAAACATTTATTTGGTACTAGACCTTATATCTCAGGATTTTAGGTGATTTATTGTGGAACTGATTTTGCATTGTTTGGTGACTACATTTTGGTGACAGATCTACTATTTTGAGGACAAACCCTATTATTTAAGAAACACAAAACTAATTAAATTGGTGATAGCTCAAATGATACCCATAGATAATAGGGTTGTGGTGTCATGGCACAATATATATCATAGTATCTTAGTTGTGTCTTAAGAAATATTGAATAGTAGAATAGCTGTGATCATATTTGAAATGTAAATTAAATTTCATGTAAAACAATTTAAATTGAATTTAATGTTAAATGAAATGAAAGGTAATTTTATGTGTTGTGTAATTCAATTATTGTGTTGAATTCTATTGTATGTTGAATATTGTATGTAATTGATGTGGATGTATCAATAAAGATATTATTATTAGAATATGTGCTAGTATGGGACGTAAAAAGAATGCAACTAGCTGTCGTTCTACCCGGCCTGTCATAGGAGGCGACTAGGGGTTAAGGAATCTATTGGGCGATAGAGTAACAACCTGTAACCAATCATCCATTGTGACCTTGAGGATATTATTTCTCTGAGGTTCTGTCCGCCCCGAAAGGGGTTTAAGGACGTGAATGTATATTATAAAAAATAAATATGAATATGAGTAAGTAATATCTTTCATAATGCGTAACGTCGTGTCAGAATGACAATAGTCTTTGACATCCGGCTGTCACATTTACATTCAAACAGTGTCAGAAGTTACTTCCGATTTAGAATGGAAGAGTAGAATCTTAGGATACATATACATACTCCCTCCGTCGACCTCCGTGGCGCGATCGGTTAGCCGTCGGAACGCTAATCGTGAGGTCCCGGGTTCGATTCCCGGTGGAGGCAGAGTTAAGAACTACGCTTTTCTACTGCTTTCCAGTCTGGTCGTTGATTATATATGCTATATATGTATTATTAACTATATATTTCTTAAATATACGTTGACTAGTACCGTTAACACAAGTCTTAAATGAACTTACCAAGGGGCTAGTTCAATTGGTGTAATAAAGTCCAAATATTATTATTATTATTATTATACTCAATAATCTTAAAGGGGAGGATAGACAGAAGGTTTTAAAAATAATACTAAATTAATAATTACTAAATAAATTATTAAAATAAACGAATAATTATGAAATAAAATCTTAATTGAAGTTAGTTTTTAAATGATTTAAATAAAGTTATTATAGCTATGTATAGGATAATATGTTTTGGGTTATATGTCATTTTATACTTATTATTATTAGCATGTAAATATTTCGAAGAAGTTTTCATCACATTTAAGTAATAAGGGGCACATATATGTGAAGTTTAGAATAATTAGTTACCTACGGACAAAGTTAGACACACTCTAGTTTTCTCACACGTATCTACGTTAAAAATACTCTGTTTTTTTTCTAATTTAGTCGGAACTAACATAAAACTTTTGAGAAAATCTCTAATAAATCATCATATTACGAAATTACATATAGAAATGCATTACTTACTAAACTAAACCTATCAATGAACAAATCTTTATTGAAATATGTAAAACAAATCCTAAAGCACACTACACATTGTTGAGAACATAAAGGGATCAACACATTCGTATAAAGACGAGCCTGAGAAACAAAATAAATAAAAAGAAAATAAAATACACAAGACGCCGCGATGTCGCCTTGACTGTTTACTATTAAACCAGACGGAATTAAATACAGATTGTTTACTATTAAATGCCTATAGAATGAATGAAACTATACATACATCTATATCAAACATCCTTTAATACCTTTCGAGGTTAGAATCCGCTACAAATCTTCTTGATCACTTTTAGTACATATTCGTATCGGAATCATGCTGACATTGACATAGAATATTGATGATAGTTTGCTAGGTTATCGCCCAAAAGATTCAATGAACCCCTAGTCCCTTAGCCTAATAGGATAGGAAGAAGAATGGCAGTTAATTAGTATTAAATTTACGTCCAAAACTATCAGGGGCAACCTACATACATAATAAAATACTCCGCGAATTAACCTCTCCATTTTATGAATGGATTCAAGACGAAAAGGCAAACGAAACCAGTTTATAAAAGTCGAATTTTAATATGGCAGTTCCCACGGTGGCGGGAAAGGATGCTTACTGTCAATGTCATTATGACGTACCGAGATCCAAGGAGATTGCGAAACCTCTTTGGGAAAATAAAGCGCGGTATAGACAGACGAATATATGTGCATATATCAATGGAAGTTAATAGGTTGAAAAGGTGAAGTGGTAGGTTTTTGGGAACTAGCTGCCTTCCGTACAGGTATATTGTAAGAGACGACTAAGAGATTAGGTTTAATGGGATTTATTAGGCGCTGGGCTAGCAATCTGGCACCAATATTTTAACTATATCAATGCTATTTCAACCTGGATATTTCATAGGTCACTGAATACATCACTGAAATTCTATCCACCCCAACAAGGACAGAAGAGCGTGAATATACACGTATATTATTATTCATCTATATTACAACTATAATCCGCCATAGTATCAAAACATTTTGAAATATTGACCCAAAATGGAACGAGTATCTCGTAAAAAAAACTCCGGAACTTTTGCTACCTGTCATTTCCTTACAAGTTTTTTTGTTACGTCACTGCATCTCTAGAGACCTCTATTGTAATTTTGGGATCTATAGGAAGTTGGCTATAACCGTAATATACAGAGAAGAGTAGTAGAGATAGAGTAGAATAAGTAAAGTATATTTATGTATTTGGACTTTTGCTTATCTTAAAAGGTCAGTATCAAAGTCAGCTACAATCGTGTTGGTACAGAATGCTTAAATTTCTAGTGGGACGCAAAAATAATGCTAACTAGCTGCCGTTCCTTCCGGGCAATGCACACGGCATTGGTCTAGTGAACTAAAACATACGCTTCACGACTTGTGTATACACACTCCCTTTTTTATTGTGGCGGGGTAATCAGAGGCAGAGGCCAATCTTCGAAATTTCGAAGGCATGTTAGGTATGGGTCACTCGAAGCCCGCGTTTCACTAGATAGACAGCACCCACCTTGATAAGTCACCCTAGTGACCTGTCACCAATATTTCGTATCAAAATTATGTTAATGGTAACCTAGGAAAAAAGTCGATGGTGTTTTAGTACTGTATACCCTCTCGAAATAAACCTCTTAAAGAAAATGAACCGTGTAATTTTATACTTGCGTATATACATACATTCACGTCCTTTATCCAAATACAGTGGACAAAACCTCGGAGACATAATATCTCTAAATGTTTAGCAATATTACATACATACGTACACATCACGCCTGATTCCCTGTCGAGGGGTAGGTGGAGATCACGGATCCCCATTTGTCCCGATCCTGACAGACTTTCGCTTCATTGACATTCATACATCCTCTCATACACTCTCGGCGGTTATAGGTACTCCTAACGTCACCTTTTTTCAATATAACGTCTATCTGACTGTTATATGTCTTATTAGGCCGGCCCCTACGTAACCGCCCTTCCACTTCACTCATATATATTCCTTTTGTCAATCATTTTAGCAATATTATTTATACTTATATCGTATGGTGAAGCATACAAACAACTATTGGGTATTGATCTACAGACTCAAGACCGTTTTCCCCGAAAGGGTATACATGAGTCATGGGCCTTTTGCAAGTGTGTTTGTAGTATGAAATACGTCTTAAGCAAACTTAGTTGTGTACATATGCTTTCTACATCCGAGTCAATATGACCTGGGTTCGAACCTGAGACTGACCCGGGCCGATTGGTTAAGAGTATATACACGTCACGACAATTATCTCTTGTGGGGTAGTCAGAGGTTTGGGTGTAATTGCGGAGTTAGTGATTTCAAGGCAATCTCAAACTGACGTGTTTATCAGTTAGTATAATATACTCATGTAACAGGTGGTAAGTTTTGACAAGCACTGACTATTACCTGTTCTTAGAATATACGTATAATAATAATAATATTTGAGACACTAAAAGTAAAAAATGTTGGTTAAAAGAAACTGCTAAGTGTTTCTAACATACTACTTCAAAATTCCTAAGAAAATGTTTAGTTCTTTGATCTTTTAAAGGAAAACGCTAAGAAGCTGGTTACATAACCTTCAAATCCCTAACTAACAAGATACATAATAACATTCTTACACAATAAATACGTTCTTCAAACGATTTGTCATATAGCCCCCTTGACTTATCAACCGTGACAACCAGTTTAACGAAGAATACTTACCCATACAAAATGTTTTACGAGAGGGGTCTAACTAAATTGGTTTGTAACCTATGCTACAGTTTAGAAAGGTAATGAGCCAAAACTATAAGACATATGGTTGTGAAGAATGGAACCCATATGAATAGTTGTGAAGTACTTTTATAGTAACATTTAACTACATACATGTACTAACGTATATTCATACGCTTCATGACTTGTAGTATATACACTCCCTTTTTTATTGTAGCGGTGTAGTCAGAGGCTTGAAATTTCGAAGGCATGTTAGGTATGGGCCACTCGAAGCCAGCGTTTCACTAGATAGACAGCACGCAACGTGAACCGTATCGCCGTAAAACCCTAGCTATTACCTATCCTGGAATCGAGGGATAGAATCTATTTCCTCACGATGTTTTCCCTCACTGTTAGCAACTGTAAATTGTTCGTAAATGAAAAAGGTTGTACATTTTATACATTAGTACATACCAGAGGCGGAATCCGAACCTAGGACCATTTATAAGAAGTCAAAAGTCTTCCCACTTGCCTAAAGCGATTATATTTTTATATTAATATTTATATCCGAAAGGTAGCTAATTTATGTGTTCATAATCAAGTTGCAAACAACTAATTATACATGAATCTACCATCTATCTGATCAGGACTCTAGATATTAAATTAGTATTCATATTGCAACTTCGCAAATGAGAGGCTGGTAAGAAAGATCTATCTATGATTAATAACTAGTAAAGTTACCTTTATTAACCCGACGTTTCGGCTATGTTGCAGCAGCCATGGTCACGGGCAGACTTCAGTAACTTTATTATATAAAAACATACGCGATAAGTCCCGCTAGTTATTAATCATGAGTACAAATCGCGAATCTCTTAAAACTATAAGATCTTTCTATCTTTCTCTGTGGACCGGTCGCCATAATTCTAGTTGACATGCGAAAGCGCCAGCGTGAGAAAGTCGACGGATAGTCATTCATGGTCACTCATTCAGCGTTTGGACTCGTGGAACCAGATTTACACTGGCTGTTATCAAGGTCGGTGACCGAGCTGTTTTGCGGACCATACACGCATGCATGTATGTATGTATAAATTGGAGCATATTATATACATACATATATAAATTACTGGATATTTAAATACATGAACAAACATAATAATATTCTCTAAAGTTCACGAGTAAATAAAACAGTTAAATCTGGGTTAGGACTTAATTAGTTTCAACGTAAGTATTAACTACAACCGCCAAGTGAGTATTAGGGATGATGGGATGTCAATGAAACGAAAGTTGTCAGGATCGTCACAAATGGGAGTCTCTGATCTCTGCCTCCAAATCTATAGGGAAACTTTTGACATCTACGTATTTGTACGTATGTATGTAATTAATGTAAAATTTAATATTAATTAATGTAAAAATGTCCTTGCACTTAGCGATTATATTCATACTAGTCTGCTCTATAAATCGAATATTAACTGGTATTCTTTTAAACATTCTATACATTAGCTCTTGTTAAGTCTTTATAACTTTAATACCTACAACCTCCCTATCTACTTTCCCAGCTCATAAAACGACTAAGTGATACATTTAGCATTGACTAAACTAGTTTTTCTTTTATTAGCAACCAGTAGTTTTATCTTTAGCCGATTCAACTAAGATGAGAATATCAATCAAACCGCAGGTAAGCGGGATTTTACGATGTTAGAGGAGACAAATTCACATGGGATAGAATGTAGAGATGGGGTTGGTATGGGGTAATTACTCTTGCTTTGTTGTTGAGTAATCGTTTTGTATATTTATGTTTCTTGTATGTATGAACTCGTATGTTTGTGGAAGTGTAATGACATATTTTTATGTAAGATTGTAAGTACAAGGTTGTATTTGGTACGTCACCAAAAGGTTGTTGTTAGGGTGATGTACATTGAAGATTAAAAAACATCGTAATGACGACATTCTAGAGAAATACTACTATTATTATTTTGATCATTTGTGGGAGTGCAAATACTTACGTTTACTTTACTACGAAATTTAATAAGGGAATCTTATCTCAACTTACAAAATTAACTTTATATTTTTCTTCACACATAGCGATCCTTATCCCCAAAAGTAGCGGATTTTAAATGAGTACTTAAAAAACATAGGATTTGCTGATAAACGCTTACAGAATCTAATATAATTTAATCTCTAGCCCATCACTAAACAACATTAGATTCTTTATTATACCGGTTAGTGAATGGCGGTCGCAGGTAACGCAAAATAAGCAATTAATTTCGGACTAGTTAAAAAGCTAATGAAATAAATCTAATATGTATTAAGTTTTTGTCACTATTAATAGCATGCGATTTATCATGTTACGCTATAACGTAACATATAGCTGAAGTGACATACTGGAAAATTAAAACATAGTATCTCATTTGTCAGTGAACGATTAGTACTGACTTAAGTTGACATACATACATATGTAACAGATTCTTAGTCTTAGACAAACAGAACTTTCGGACATTAAATTAAAGTACTTAATCACATTTATCATATACTGTGGACTTTAGAATGAAAGTCTTCAGAAATAAGAGTTGACAACCCATCGTCTTATAGAAACCATAATGCACTATTTACTTTAGTATTTTACATACAAGCATGACACGGTAATACTACGTGACAGTCCGAAGTAGTACAGAAAATAACGGATATACTAATGTCTAATTAATCGTTTAATACACGTGTCAGATCTGTGTTAGTCTGCAACTTTACAAGAATAGAGATATTACGTTTTGTATATAAACGTGTCTAAGGGGTTAATAAATACAGATATTTTATTATGTTAATTACTAAGCAACTGTCGATTTCTACAAAGTATAAAGGATTAGTCTCAAGATTAAAAAGTGTTCTGATTCCTGTCAACCTCTCCAGACATGACAGGTTAGCAAAAAACCTATCCGCTTAAACGCAACACGAGAGCAATCTTCTCGAATTATCGTCATAATTAACCCTTACAAAAAGAACGGTTCGGATATATAACGATACTGGATTGGCCATAAACAACTGTAATGTTGGTAATTCACATTTACTCACCGCTTTGAACTCTAGAGTTTTACCGAACATTAATTGAGTGCCCATCACTATAAATATCGGAGCTCCAAAGAGGCTCGTAGTAAAAAGTTCTCATTCTGAGCGAACCGTGTTTGATCTCGATTCAATTCGTTGTGATTTTATTGTTCATTTGTCGTTTCATTAAATAATAATGTCGTTTTAAAGTGGCAAAAAGTGGGAAGGTAAATTGTTTTAATTTACAGCAGCAACAAAGTAAAGATTTTAATAAAATATAAGCGTCTTACTTCATGTCTTGTAATATGATGTTACTTAATTTAATTTAGCCAAAACATTAAAGAAAAACCAGCGGTGAAACTCATACATATACTTATGTACTATGGTGCTTTTCTAATTGCATTTACCTTAAGCAATCTCCTTCAAATTTAGATTATTGTAAATAAAACTTTTTATTCTCTGCATGTTTAATGTATTAATTTAATATAAATTAAATTTAACTACACATATATTGTACATACATACATCATCAATTACAAAGTGTACTTTAATCAAAATGTCTAATTTATAAGGTTTAAATTGTATCTTTTGGAAAATAAAGAATTATTATTATTATTACATGTTTACTCCTTAAAATGTAACTAAGGGACCAAATCTACATAATATTTCCAAGATTCCGTCCACTATAACAAACAAATACTCCTTCTATTTTATAATATGTATGTATGTCAATTATGAAACCCGTTTCAACATTTAATTACACTAAAACCATTTCCCTTTGCATTAAGGACTATATTCGCGTGCCAGTCACTTACGACGTTTGGCGATGGGCTAGCAATCCATGAATGGACGCATCTTGCGACTTCCGGTAGTAATGTGACATTTCCTGATACTATACTTGTATTATACTACAGTTATGAATGTAACTGTAAAGGGATAAGAATAAACTGTAATAATATAATAATAATATTTGGACATTATTACACCAATTGAACTAGCCCCTTGATAAGTACATTTATTAACCCTTAAATATAAATAAAGTGAAATATATATAGGGTTAATAAAGGTAATTTTATTATATAAAACTTACGCGATAAGTCCCGTTAGTTATTAACCATACGTACATTTAAGACTTGTGTTACAGATATAAATACACACTCGGCGGTTATAGTTACTCCTAACGTCACCTTTTTTCAATATAGCGTCTATCTGACTGTTATATGTCTTATTTAGTATATATAATTGAACATAAAAGTGCCAATCTCCACATACACACGCCTTTGAAAGAGCTTTTTCATAGAAGCTAACGACGTTATGTAACGGCGTAACAGGAAATAGGAAGTGACTGCAGGATGTGACAGTGGAAAGCGACTTGTTTCAAAACATCAAACCGTGCTAGTTGGGGACGTAACAAAGACAACTAGCTGCCTTTCATACATGCATATACGCTCACGTCCTTTAATCGCTTTCGAGGCGACAGAACGTTGGAGATATAAAAACGTCGTGTTGGTTGAAAGTAAGTATACAGTCAACTCTAATAGTGCAGTCCCAGTAACTCTTTATAAGGTTTACGTTTATAAGAACAAAATACAATATTTTTCATTTCGAGGCACGTGAACGTATAGTGGCCATGACAATGCATAGTAGCGCCAGTTTTAAAATGTAAAATATTTTCTTTTGTTTTTATAAACTTAAACCTTATAAAAAGTTACTGGGACTGCACTTTTAGCGCTGTACATAATAATAATAATAATAATAATTGGACATTATTACACCAATTGAACTAGCCCCTTGGTAAGTTCATTTATGACTTGTGTTAAGGGTACTAGTCAACGTATATTTAAGAAAAATATACATATTATATATAGATAAATACATATATAGTATATATAATCAACGACCAGACTGGAAAGCAGTAGAAAAGCGTTCTTAACTCTGCCACCACCGGGAATCGAACCCGGGACCCCACGATTAGCGTTCCGGCGGCTAACCGGTCGCGCCACGGAGGTCGTACATAGGTCTATTTATAAGCTAGCTAAAAGCCTTTAATTGCTTTGTGAATCAAAAATACAATTAATTAAAAACAAGGGGAACCTAATCAGCTGATTCGATCAAAAAAGGTTCCCTGAGCAAAAAGTTTGCATACCTAATGGCTTTTAATTCAGACCCAGGTTAGGGACTATTCCTATACATCACGACAGTCTGTCTAGAACGGACTAGACAGAGATCACGGATCCCTGTTTGTCTCAATCCTAGTAAATATCTTCATCTTTATTCATACATCTCTACATAATCTGTGCTGGCTGGGACGTAAAAAGAATGTTAACTAGCTGCCATTCTTCCCGGCATATCATAGGATGCGACTAAGGGACTAGGGGTCAATGGAATCTATTGGGCGATGGGCTAGTAACTTGTCTCCAATATTATTTTATATTATGAATATTTTGACCTCGCAATATTCATGCTAAAAAGTGGCCTAGAAGATACCATATCTCCGAGGTTCTGTGCACCCTGAAAGGAATTATATACTATTATATCTCCTTGTTTCTGTCCACCCAGAAAGGGATTATAGGACGCGAATGTATATAATATATACATATTATGTACCTCCAAATACACACTCAGCGGTTATAGTTACTATCCTTAATACATACATACACACACCACGCCTGATTCCCTGTAGAGGGGTAGGCAGAGATCACGGATCCCCATTTGTCCCGATCCTGACAGACCACTTTCGCTTCATTGACATTCATACATCCTCTCATACACACTCAGCGTTTATAGTTACCATCCTTAATCTACCGCCTAATTGAATCCTAAGTGTTGAGTGCTAGTAATTAGGGGGTACATCCTTCGAGTGATGGGCTAACAACCTTTTCCGTTGCCCACGCGCTCCCTAATTGCCATTGGGGTCTACAGTGACCCTGATGACCTTTTGATCTCGTTACCTTACCTTGACAAAGGAGTTTATATGGTGATTAAGTAAGTCAGTGCCTATATACGGCGATACGGTTCACTACCTGTCACGTTGGGTGCTGTCTATCTAGTGATACGCGGGCTTTGAATGACCCATACCTGACATACCTTCGAAATTTCGGAGATGGGCACTCAAGCCTCTGACTAGCCCGCCATAATAAAAAAGGGAGTGTGTATATACAAATCGTGAAGCGTATGTATGTATGATTAAGTTAGTGCTTGTAAATGGCGATATGGCTTACCACCTTTACATTGAGTACTGACTATCTGGTCAACACGTGGGTTCGAGGTGGCCATAGAATTACTACCTCCACGATTGCGGAGATGGATACCTCTGACTATCCCGCAAGGGTTTAATGGTCGTGTACACGTTTGTCATTTTGTGTTAGTGTGTATGAGGAGGTGTATGGATGTTAAAGAAGGTTTATGCTGATTAAGTTACATACCTAACTAGTGGTGTGTCATGATCGAGAGAAATGGGGATGCGTGATCTCTGCCTACCCCTCTGTGAGCAAAGCTGCGTGATTGATTTGTATGTATGTATGTTAATTGGTATGTTATTTCGTGTGTATGATCTGTATGTCAATGAAGTAAAAGTGGTTTGCTAGGATGGAAAGAATTAGGGATTTGTGATGTCTGCCTAACCCTCTGTATAGAAACGGGCGTGGTGAGTATGAATGTAGAATCCTAAATAGCTACCTTTCTTTTAGAAAGTTTGTTAGTAAGGTAATAGCTAAATGGAACATATAAATATTGTCATAATATATTATATACTAGTGACCCACTCCGGCTTCGCACGGGCATAAAATATATAGCCTACTCCACTATTTAATGGATGTTATTATACATATAAACCTTCCTCCTGAATCACTCTATCTATTAAAAAAACCGCATCAACATCCGTTGCGTAGTATCAAAGATTTAAGCATACAAAGGGACATAGAGACAGAGAAAGCGACTTTGTTTTATACTATGTAGTGATTAATTAACTAACACCCAATATTTTGCTTACAACTGACCAAGCAAATATTTTGACTCTAATATTCTGTCCAACTCAAAAGGGATAAAAGCGTTAGTATATGTATGTATTTATACAATCTTAGTTGGCAATGAATGTAATGTTTAAAGTTAACCAACATGTATGTAGAAACGTAGTTATTATGCATTCATACATACACATTCTATAATTATAATTTTCACGAAAGGATGTACTGTAAAGTGCGTAAATGTCGGTATTTCACAACTTAACATTACATATTTACGCATCACGACCGTAATTATTTGCAAAGTGGACAGAGATGTATTATGGCGGGGTAGTCGGAGGCTTGAAAGCCCATCTCCGAAATTTCGAAGGCATGTTAGGCATGGGTCATTCGAATCCCGCGTATCACTAGATAGACAGCACCCAACGTGATAGGTAGTGAACCGTATCGCCGTATATAGACACTGACTATTACCTATCCTGAGGGATAGGCAGGTTTCCTCACGATTGTATTGGTGTATGCGTCTTGACATTATAACGGCTGTAGCCCAGTGGGTAAGACCTCTGACTTACTACATTATACTACGGTGAGGGAAAACATCGTGGGGAAACCTACCTGTTCCCGAACAGGTAATAGTTAGTGCTTGTAAATGGCGACATGGCTTGCCACTTGTCACATTGATTACTGACTATCTGGTCAACACGTAGGTTCGAGGTGGCTATAGAATTACTACCTTCGCAATTGCGGAGATGGACACCTGAACCTCTGACTACCCCGCAAGGGTTAACGGTCGAGAACGTGTTTTTTGTCTTATATTAGTACTTTAAGTTTACAGTTTTAATTTGTGTTTATGAAATGTTTTAGTTTAGTTTTGTCTAAGGACATGAATTTACTTCAGAATTACAATTAAACTACACTTCACCACTACATAGTATAAAACAAAGTCGCTATCTCTGTCCCTATGTCCCTCTGTATGCTTAAATCTTTGAAACTACTTAACGGATTTTGATGCGGTTTTTTTTAATAGATAGAATGATTCAAGAGGAAGGTTTATATGTATAATAACATCCATTAAATAGTGGAATAAGCTATATATTTATACCCGTGCGAAGCCGGAGCGAGTCACTAGTATTACTAATATAGTACGAAATATTAACACACAGGCAGAGTCGCATAAAGTTGATATAGCACGAATTCCTGTGACGTAACAACAGGATGTGTTGACCGGATGCTCGCTACCTCGTCTGTCCTATTTCGACACAGGTTACGTGAATCTTTGCATCCTTCTTGCTCTCGGGTAACCGTGGAGTTTGAGCTGGGGATACCAGGGGAATGTTTTTGCTGGGTTGCGGGGTATTATGAGGTAGGTTAATGGTATTTATAAGTAGGATTATTGTGATTAAAGTGAGGGATTTAATATAATTGGTGTGGTGTTTCTTACAAGAGATTTCCAGAACTTGAATTTAATAATTGATATTGACATATGATTGGATAAATCTAAGTTTATACAATTAATTTGATATTGACTTAAGTTAAACTTTAGTAACTAGTTTTTCCTAATTTTAATGTATATAATTTGAATGATTGTCATCACATCGCATTCATTATGAAAAATGAAACATACTTATATGCTATATCCTTATTTAATGTAAAAGTTCTTTTAAATCAATATTTTCTAGTTTATTGCTATATTTATTATTTATATTAACACCATAACTCCATATATAACCACTCTTCCACTCCACCCATTTAAAAACCTACGGTCACTCCATTTAAACATAGCAACACTCAACTCAACGTGTCCATTTTTACTCTCGCACCAATTTCGTAATCCTGTGGCAACATTTATCCCTTTGCGGTTGAATCTGGAGAGATTTCGGAAGCTGGGAACACTATCTTGTTTATTAATGGGGTTTTATAACCTTTTAACATGGTATGGCTTCTGTTGGTCAAAGATTCCAATGACCCCTCAAGGAAGGTAAGGGACGTTAAGAGATGTATATATGGTTAAAAGATTAGATATAATGTTTTAATTACTAGCTTAATTCTTAAGGTAGCTGTTATATTATGATTGGGGATTATGAATATGGGGATGTATAAGCATGCATATTCTATAAATAATCTTCGTCTTTTTTATTGAATTATGTGTATAGTGTACCTACATAGACAGGATATAGGAATATTTTGTAAATTCTACAAGTATATTTCGACATATCAACTAAGAAGATATTATACTATTATAAGTAATCATTTTACTTCTAAAACCATCCTCTTAAATTGTCACTAATACCCTGTACGTCTGTCTATATGTCCTATAAACTTATACCCACATAAAGTAACCCTCACACTACCAATTCCACTAATTCCCCAGCATCAAAGACCACATAAAGACACCTCTCCACGAACAGCGCTCAGCTAATAACAAGGAACATTACAAAGAAAATTATGTATTTAACTACTAGAAACCATCTCGCGTCCGGTACCATCCAGTGTAGTAGCGGCTTAATTAACGAAACCACAACCGCGGGAAAGTTACTCCTAACGTCATTTCCGTTTTGAGCGGCGATTCATTCATAAAATCTCCCCTTTATAACAAAACGTCGTATAAACCTAATCTACCAAGCTAAAACACACTTTAAAGTAAGGTAATAAGACTGAAAATTGATTGCAAGAAGAATGGATGTAGATTATAACTAGTATAAAAGGCTGTGTGCAAGCGAAAGTAGTTTTTCAAGTTAGGGAAGAAAGCTGGTTTTTGTATGGACTAGCGCTGTAGTTGTGACTATTTACGGCGTGTACCAGGTTGAATGGTTCGGTGATACGAGATGAGATCTATGGTGAATGGACTATCTGCTTTCATGTATTGACAGGCTTGTAGGGTCGAGATAAACTCGTTTTGTGAAGGCTTACTTTCTGTTTGACTGTACTGGTTTAGGATAAGGATGGGTACCGTACTGATAAAGATAGATGTTTTAATTTATAGTATGTATTTTAAATACTTAACTAAATATTTGATATTGAAGAGATGGTAGCTTGGTACGTAAACACCATATACTGCTAAATAGTTTTAAATTGTTGACTAGGGTTAAATTGAATATATATTTGAAACGGGTGTGGTGAGTATGTATGTATGAATCTATTAGGTAATTAGCAACAAACCATTATTAATATTCCAAATCAATCCTACACAACCCTAATAGTAAATAAAACCTACCAAATATCTATCTCCGATGTGTATATCTTAATACACGCGGCTTCTTTTTTAAATCTCGTAATTTTTAAACTGCAAGTCTCCAAGCTACTGTTCAACACGTTAACTGCACATAAACAACATTTGAGCCCATACCGGTATTGTAATTTTACCGCAAATTAGCACGGTATATTACGGTAAAACCGGTAGCCATCTTGCCCTCCCTAAACGGGTTTTGGGAATCCATTTTTGAATATCGAGCGGATATTTACGGAGACATACTGTCTGGGCTATATTTTTTGTACCTTTGATGTGGAAAAGTAAGATGTTACGTGCTATCAATGTAGTTACATGTTGGGATGTAAAGATAATTATAACTAGATGACGTTCTTTAACGTTTTAAGTGATGACTACAAAATATGTGTAAATGTGATCTGGGTTTTGGAGTTATGTAAAAGGTGATATATGTTATGTGTCTTCATTACGAAAGGGATACAGAAACTTATCTAAAAAAAACTTTTAGCAATAAAAGCTATTTAGTTACCGTAATAAACACTATATGATTTGTTATCAGAACTTTAAGTGTATCTATCAAATTACTTAAACAAATGTTGGACACATACACCATTAATTTTATATCTCTTCCTTGCGCTTAAATATCACTTATTTCTTCTTTTACACTAAATTTCATTCCATCACCATATCAAACTATTCCTTACTACAATGGGGTCCCAAACTTAAAGCGTCTTACCCTGTCCCACGGAGTCAGGTACGCCGGATGTCCCAATGGGAAGGGCATAAAAAGCACATTTGCGATTATGCACGAGCGATTGGCGAATGATACTCGATATGCTAAAGGACGAAGGGACTAAGGGTTTCAGGTTACGAGTTTTGGGCTTTTGTATGTAAGGTATGTGTGTTGTGCAAGGTTTTGTTTAAAAATACTTGTAAGTAAAGGTTTTGATAGTGGATAGAATGTTTAAAGAAAATTGCAATTATACATTTGTATATTTATTTATTCATTTCAATTCTGAACTACATATATCGTCGCAATTTTTTCTAGACAATTGTTATTTGTTAGTTATCGAGACCATTGCTATTTTGATAGATGAATAAAATGTACCTGCGCTATTTCCTTAACTAGTGAGATTATACGTCCTAATGTATGTATGTACTCCGCACATATATATTTACCAATAATTAATAAAATACAAAACACGTCATCGCAAATCCCCAATATCTCATTTCAGGTGCAATCACCAGTCAGTTGGCATACAGCTTCAGTTTTCGAGAACGGATCAATCATACGGCGAGAGGTGATTTTTCACGATTCCGTTTTCCAAACAACAATATACGTTGATGGGTGTATTTTTAGAACTGAGGTGTTTCCGAAATAACGGCAGGGAACGTGTTGAAATACATCTCGACACCTGCTCAACTATAATTAGGGCTAACCTTACATATGATTGAATGTCTTGGGATTTAATAAAGAGCTTATTAATGAAATGAAATGCTTTTTATTCAACATAAGCCATAAAAACACTTATTGAAAGTAAAAAAAAAATTTTTACATGAAAAATTGTCATTAAAATTGCTTACTTTATAACTAAATAAAATTAAAGAGAGATTTGTCAAGACCATTCAAGATGGCGATCGATTGTGTCTGCTTATCAAGTTTGGGAAGTAAAGGCGTGAATATATGTACGTGACAAGCTAAATTCACGTTCATATTTCGTGTTGTTTCGTACGTTATTAGGGACTAATATGAAAGAAATTTAATGTACCCTAATAGTAGAAATAAATCAAAAATCCCATATAACAATTTCCCAACGTTGAAACTAGTGAAAGATTACGGGGTAAATTACTAAGAAGTCTATATTTATGTTACTATGTCTACATGTACGAGCATAATAAATATGGAGCAAAAGTTATTTAGTTATACTTACATGGTTTTTCAAAAGGAATGTATGTGAGTGAAGTGGAAGGGCGGTTACGTAGGGACCGTCAGATAGACGCTATATTGAAAAAGGGTCACGTTAGGTGTAGCTATAATCACCGAGTGTGTATGAGAAGATATATGAGTGTCAATGAAGCGAGTGTACAGATGGGGATCCGTGATCTCTGCCTACCGAATCAGGCGTGATGTGTATGTATGTTTTGAAACTATCAAACTTGAAATATCTGTGATAATAACGATAGTTATACGTTGACTAGTACCCTTTACAAGTCTTAAACCTTAGCAAGCCCAGTTCAATTGATGTAACAGTTTCCTACACTAATATTATTATAACCAATAACTATCTCTCATACATACAAACATCCAAAGTACAGACAAGCATACTCAACGTATTTCCCCAATGTACAAATACGTGTACACAAAACCACGTCACCTACAACCCGTCCTAGCATGAATGGTTGCCAAGCCTTCGCTCCGTTACTCAATGAACGCGAACCGGTCTACCCACTTAGCCTATGCCTGTAGAACCCCGTAAAAAGCGACTAAGGAGGTCACAGAACATGTTTGCTAAAATAAATATGTAACATATAACAGTCAGATAGACGCTATATTGGAGGTGACGTTAGGAGTACCTATAACCGCCGAGTGTGTATGAGATGAAGAAGAAGATGAAGAATAATATGAGGTTTATTATACACTTTAAGTATTACTTACGATGTTTTACGTTCCTTAAAGATATGTGAATAGATGTAATTTATATTAAGAATGAGACTATATCATACAAATACCTTTACATAATCTAACAAGTATTACTTACTCATTCACATGGTTCCTCATTTTATATGGTCGTTGGTTACTTAATGTAATAAAGTTGTATTCTTACCTGTAACAAAAAAATAACTAAATTAATATAAACACATCTTAAGATATTAACATAACTCACAACTACACCAAAAGGGATTACAGTCACAATATAGATTTAAATTCTTCAATTTTGATAACATATAAAGAAGAGAATAAACCATACAATATAATAGTTATAACTGTGATACAAAATCGCCATTTCATACATTACAATAAACCAAACCAGTACATACATAATGTATCTAAGCATTCACCAATGACAAAAAAGAACGGAAATGTTAACCCCTTCACTGCGTTATTATTAAAATAACTGGATCCCACCCTTAGACGTTCTTTGCTGACAGGAAGGGGCGTGGTCTCGGGGTGACATCCAGAAAGAATATGATAATTGTAATGCGAGACCTAATTTTGAACTGGTTTAACTGTTACGCAGATGGGCGTACTAGATTTGTATAAAGATGTATATTTACATGTACGCTTAACGGTTATTTTACTGTCTATAGAAAAGTTTCCTTAAGTTTTTTCTATCACTATAGATCAGAGAAGCGTATTTCGCAAATCTTTAATATATATATATATATATATAATGTATATATAATATATATTATAATACAATTCTTGAATCCCTTTTTGGGTGTATAAAACGGAGAAACAATATCTATTCGGCCACCTTAACTATAAGTATCATAAATAATAGCCTGTGTAAAATATACTTCTCACAGATTACTAGCCCATCAGTATATTTATTCCTATTTCTTTTCCGTCTCGAAAAGACATATGCAGAAAATTTCCTTTTCTTACTATACTTACAGTACAATTCTACACTCGTATATAATAGTAAAGTGAATATAATAGAAAGGAAATTTTCTATTATACATATTCATGCTACTTGAAATCGAACCCAGAACCTGTAGCTTCCAATCCTTTACTCCACTACACTTATGAGCTGATAAATGCACCTTTTACCCTCTTTCCGCCGCCATATCTCAATGCCGTACCGAAATAACTGATGGGCCTATCTCATTAATGCCTGTCGCCGCCCGCGCATGAAAAATATCCTATTTAACCCCACACTGGTTTTAATGGCCGTTAAAGGGTTAAGACACGAATAAGTTTAAAGAGGTTGGGTGTAACCTGACCTTTTTGGTGATTCGTTTCTAAAATAATACGTATGTTTCAGTTTTAAACTAAAATGGTATGTATGTATAGAATTGATGAGTTTATTTGGTTGAATACGTTAATTTCACAATTCCCGTGCTACTGGGACTTAAAAAGAATGCTAACTAGATGCCGTTCTCACTGGCATGTCGTAGGACCTAAGGGTGACCTAGGAGATTAGAAAATCTGAGAGATATAATATCTTTTAGGTCATCTTTGGCAGATTAGGATTAATATCAGAGTTTCAGTGTGGCGAGTGTGTATGAGGTGGTGTATGCATGTGAATGAAGCGAAATAGGTCTGCCATGATCGATACTAATGAGGATCTCTGATCTCTGCATGTATGACACGAAATGTTAGTGACAGGTACTTGCTTATTAGAAATTGATTTCATTGACTCCATTAGTCTCTTATAACAAGTAATTATATGTATATAGCAGGTATATCCGTCTCCACCAAGAATAATAAATACGAATCAAATTATTCTATCTAAAACATCCAAATCACTATTCACCTAATACAACATTACGGTTCTAATCCCTTAAGGGGTAGCCAGAGGCATTACCCACGAAACCACGAAGGTCTTTAGCCATTCAAAGACCAATTTTAATTAATGCGCAGTTTTTACGACATAATTATTTATCATAAATCAGTAGCTGTAACCGGTCTTATTTGCATTCAGTATAATTGCTTTAAATATCATTAGATACTTTATTTTAGAATAAGCAAAAAATATGCTAAGAGTAGGGTTGTCAACGTTTCGGATTAACACTAATTAAAAATGCTGCTGCGTTCTTATAGTGTAATGATACTTTAATTCCTTGAGTTTAGTCACCAGATAGTCAGTCTGGACTAAAGTATAGTAGTATATATACAAATAGGTAATGAGCGCTGTTAGTTTTGTAATAAGTTTCTTATTTTATCTGTATTCCTTCCAAATTTTGTTGTTTTGGTTTTCGCTCACTACTTAAATTTATAAATTCATATTTTACAAAACTTCGACTGATGTAAGAGTATGCTTAATATAATAATACATTATAAGTTGCTAAATATATTATTGAACACTTAATATTATCGTAAATTAGATTTTACTTTCAAATTATCCATTGTTTAGCACAACCCTGACCGTCCAAATCAATCGCCACAAGCTCCAAATTGACTAATCAAAGGCAGCTATTAGAAAATCCATCTCCGAGCGAATGGTCAATAAATAATCGATTAAAGAGCCTAATCGAATAGCGAATCGATCGTGTGAATCGATCACCGACCCCGTCACTATAGTGGCCGAAAAACATTTCGTCATCGCACTGAATTTGTGCTGTGAACTATTGATTTAATTTGTTCTTACTGGTACCGAGTTATCTGTTTATTTAATTACATTAATAGTATGATAATTAGTTGCCTTTCTTTAAGGCTTCTCGCAGGCTTAAGGTTAGGGACTAGGATTAACTGTAGTATATGGGGTTAGAGGCAAACAATCTGTCATCAAAGTTCCATGTTAATGAAATGAAATGCTTTTTATTCAACATATGGATCATAGAATCACTTATTGAAAGTAAAAAAAAAACATTTTCACATGAATAATTGACATTGAAATTAGTTAACCTTAATTTTTTTTAATAAATCGATTTTTTTTCACAACACCGATATTAGTGCTAGAAATGAGCTAAGATATTATATAAAATTTTCTTTTAATCCGAACGTGTTTAAAGGACATAATAATAACCTATAAAATAAGCTTTAAAACACCAAAACTGTTACAAGTTTTCCAACGTTTCGTATCCATTTTCAGGACATAACCTACCAAAACTAATAACATGTCCTTCACTACTACACACATACATAAACCATCCTATATCCTACATATATATGTACAGTCAACGCTAACAATGCCGCCCCAGTAACTATTATAAGGTTTACGTTTATAAGAACAAAAGACAATATTTTTCATTTCGAAGCACGCGAACGTATAGTGGCCATGACAATGCATAGTAGCGCCAGTTTTAAAATGAAAAATATTGTCTTTTGTTCTCATAAACTTAAACCTTATAAAAAGTTACTGGGCCTGCACTTTTAGCGCTGACTATACATACCCTTTAAAGCCTTATATGCAAAGCCTTAACCACCGTCAATTCCCACGGTAGCTCAAACAGGTTCTATCTAGAAAGCTGTAAAGAGTGCCCCGTTTTACCACTGAATTAGCGACTAGTTGACAGTGACTATTATGTGTTAATCAGCTTGCCCATTTACTTGGTTTAGGATATATAGTCCCTAGGTTAGGTTTAGCATAATTAATTAATGGTTGTGAATATAGATGGCAGTGTAAGCTTAATAGTATATATGTATATTGATGAGATATTTTGACATGTTATGCGTATGAATGATAACAGATTGACAAAAGGTAGTGGTAGGGCAGTTACGTTGAACAGGCCCAATAAGACTTATGACAGTCAGATAGACGCTATATTGAAAAAGGGTGACGTTAGGAGTACCTATAACCGCCGAGTGTGTATGAGAAGATGTATGAGTGTCAGTGAAGCGAAAGTGATCGATTAGGATCGGGACAAATGGAGATCCGTGATCTCTGCCTACCCCTCTAATATTGATGACTGGTTCGCAAGTCAATTTGCCTATAGTATCTTTAGACATATACTTAATTTCTTTCGGAGTGGACAGAACCTCTGAGACACGATAATATCTCTAAGGTGACTTTTTAGCATTATATTCATACTTTTATATTCATACATAGATTATTTAGTGTCTTAGAGAGATAGTTTTAAGAAGACAGGCGGGTATTTGAAAGTTCTAATTGGACTAGAACTCCTATACAAACAAATAGTATATATATAATACTCATTTCGTTCTATTTTGGTATGGACAGGACCTTGAAGACTTGATAATTATCGAAGTAAATTTAAGTATAATATATTATATATTCGTCGTCCTAACTTATACGTAATTAACCATCTTAACTTTAAATATACACCACACTTCTACCTACCCCTTCAAAGACCATAACGTGAAGTTAAGCGTTAGACATAAACATACGAATTTCTGTGTAAATGTTTAGAATAGGCATTTGTTTACTTCGGTAGCTGTTATTGGGCAGGTCACGTTTTCTTCTATGTGTGTGTATGTATGTTACACACATACAGAGAATGTTATGAATGGAATACTTCTACGATACGGCTGCGGTGTAGGTAACGTTATGGTTATGGTGGGCATACACGATCCTTCCTATCGTCCAATGGGCATGACACTGCAGGCTTGATCCAAGCTGCAGTTCGTCCATATACACCATACACCATCATTTTAAACGGATACGACGTTCAGTTGCAGCCATGGCGTCACTGATGACAGACGATGATGTTATAGCCGTTTTGGGCATTGTACTCGTAAAAATGAAACAAAAAAAAAAGAAAAAATCGAGCAGAGTGGTGCAAGCAGTCGTTAATGAAAAGAAAACACTTAACTCATACAAATTTAATAGAAGAATTGAGAACTGCCAATTGCCAACAGCCATACACAGTCCAATCGGCAGTATCCAATTGATATGATCAAGCGAAAAGAATCGAAATTCGATACTGCCGTCAGTTCTAACTGTCATGCCAATCCACTCCCACACACAGTACATTCTAACTGATCCCATCAGTAGCGTCATGCCGATTGGACGATAGGAAGGATCGTGTATGCCCACCATTAGGTGTAGGTGAATGGGAATTATATTTACTTTCATGTACAGTCAACGCTAAAAGTGCAGTCGCAGTAACATTTTATAAGGTTTACGTTTATAAGAACAAAAGACAACATTTTTCATTTCGAAGCACGCGAACGTATAGTGGCCATGACAATGCATAGTGGCGCCAGTTTTAAAATGTAAAATATTGTCTTTTGTTCTTATAAACTTAAACCTTAACGTTACTTGGACTGCACTTTTAGCGCTGATTTTACATATATGTGAGTGAAATGGAAGAGCGGTTACGTAGGGGCCGTCCCTATAATACATATGACAGTCAGATGTACGCTATTGAAAAAGGGTGTATGAGTGTCAATGAAGCGAAAGTGGTCTGTCAGGATCGGAAAAAATGGGGATCCCTAATCTCTGGCTGCCCATCTACAGAGAATCAGGCGTGACGTGTATTTATGTATATATACTTTAAACCGGGACAGACAGAGACTATAGAACGTCACATTGAACATCATCATATAAATTACAATACCATATTAATCATATAATCTCGTGCTTCTCAACTTTTCGGGGTAGACAAAACTTTAGAATCACATCTCTTCAATCACCTCGGATTACCAACATGTGTTTAAAGGGCTTAATATAACATGTTTTACACTGCTTACTATCCCCTTTAACAAATGCTAGAAAGAACGGCAGCTAATTACCATTCTAAGTCCCAGTTTAACACAGACACCCTCTGAAACAACACTACATAATCTCATTCTGACAGATACGATTGTGTTAAGAAGAGATAAATCTCCGCAGCATCCAAGATACACGACATCCGCATAAAAGCTGTAAAAGAACATAATCCATCATAATTGATGTTTAGAAGCTTTTTAAACTTGAATACACAGACATATTAACCCTTATTAACATGACTATTAACCGTTGTGGGGTAGTCAGAGGTTCAGGTGTCCATCTCCGCAATTGTGAAGGTAGTGATTATATGGCCACCTCGAACCCACGTAAACCAGATAGTCAGTACTCAATGTGACAGGTGGTAAGCCGTGTCGCCATTTATAGTGACTATTACTTGTTGGGGAACAGATAGGTTTCAAACGATGTTTTCTCTAAGTGTAGTGATCGGTGCATTTCGTAAATTTAGTATTATCATGAAAATATACATAGAAATTCGTTTTTTTAACTTCATTTCCATTGGTACATGCTCAAGTGGGATTTGAACCCTGTACCCACTGATACAAAGTCAAGCCCCAAACATCTGAGCTATGCCGACTCCCCTTACTATTTATTACCTATTCCGATTAATAGGCATACTCTAAAAGTACCCTGCACGGGGTATGAACCCGGTTCAAATCTAACCACACAACTAAGTAACTAAAGATTATCTAGATTTGTACACTAGGTTCTAATATCTTAGAACCTAAGTGATCTATCTTGCTTAACTTGCAAGCTATTATATTCTTTATATCTAAGTTAAGAAAGACCAATATTGCTTACATAGTTCAGTTTAAAGCCTTATTTTGTATCAATTTCAAAAGGACATAACTACAAATACATTGAACCTAATACTATCTCTTACTCGGATAGTAATAAAGATGTTTTTCGCATAAAATATGCTATAAGTCGTAATATACTATAGATGGTATGTAGAAGGCAGGTGTGCAAACCTACCAGTGCCGAGTTCAATGATCGGGGAGGCACATTTTACATACATTTCATTCATACGATTGTTTCTACTTATCAAAGTGGGTAATATATGTGTAGTACTGTTATTTGTTATTATAGTTTTAAGAGATTTTCGATTTATACTCATGATTAATAACTAATGGGACTTATAGCGTAAGTTTTTATATAATAAAGTTACCTTTATTAACACGACAGTCAGTTTGCCCGTGACCAAGGCTGCTGCAACGTAGCCGAAACGTCGGGTTGATAAAGGTAACTTTATTATATAAAAACTTACGCGATAAGTCCCGTTAGTTATTAATCATATTATTTGTTAGTTTGGGAGGTAATAGAATTCAACTAGTTGGCTTTCCCTACCGTTATATTAAAGTATAAGGATGGGTGATAAAGGGATTTAGGTGTAAATATGATCTATTGGACAATGGACTAGTAACTAGTCATTTTAAAGTTAAATAAAGCAATCACTACCTCAAATCCGACATCATACCATATATGTAGTTACATAAACAATTCAATCTGTTTTGGTGTGAACAGAACATCAGAGATTTTTATCACCTTTAACCTACCTATAAGTATCTGCATTGTTATGATATTTCATCTCTATTACAAGTCCTATAATACCTTCCGAAATGGACAGAATCTTGAAACATTTCTTAGTCACCTTTAACATAATTCGCGGGATTGTGATGAAATTAATATATTTTTTTGTTGTGAGATTGCTATTGTGTTGTGATGAGAGTAGAGAAAAGTGTGTAAATATATTCTGTATAAATACATATATGTACGCATTTCTTGAATAATATGGAATTTTAGTACTTAGATATATATAAATATAGTATAAACATATCTGAGCATTGAGTACGGTCATAATGCAAACTCTTCGATTGTAGCTTTCAAAAATCTGGTAGTTTGGGCACATGGAGAGGGTGGATGAAAGAAGGGTGACGAAAGGAATCTATAAAGCCAAATTGGAGACATTCTTCTCAAGGCGGGTGTGTACGTAGTGAAGAACAGAAGAGCATGTATGAGAAGGTTAATGGGTATGACTGAAAAAAGAGATATTTGTCAGGATCGTTCCAGGTGGCGATAGATCGTCGCTGCCTATCCCGTTGGGGACGTATAGCCATGAATACATGTATGTCGACGTCCGTGGTGCGATCGATTAGACACCTGAACGCTAATCGTGAGGTCCCGGGTTCGATTCCCGGTGGAGGCAGAGTTAAGAACTACGCTTTTCTTCTGCTTTCCAGTCTCGTCGTTGATTATATATGCTATATATATGTATTTATCTATTTATAATATGTATATATTTGTTAAATATACGTTGACTAGTACTCTTAACACAAGTCTTAAATGTACTTACCAAGGGGCTAGTTCAATTGGTGTAATAATGTCCAAATATTATTATTATAGATTGCCACCTTAGTACTCTCTTCCAAGCCGGAAGGAAATGCAGATATTTACGATTTTTTTTGAGTCCCAGACTAGCACGTGACAAGATAAGCGGTGTCTTTGTCGCGACATCAAAGAGGCCGCCGCACTCCATCAACGCATGAATATTGAAACTAGTTTTTGTTTGCATGTTTACTCGCCTAATAGATATTTACATAAAGCATGCCCTAACTCCTAATTTGGGTGGATAGAGTACTGGGGCACCTAAGTTAAAAATATCTGTATGTGGAACGAAAACTGTGAGGTAGACCGGGGTTTTGAATGGGTTAATTTATTTTCAAAAACAATAATACATATAAAATTCGCATACATACTTAGATAGTACAGATTGATCTTTATTATAACCATTGTTATATGTTTAGCAAACATATCAGGTATGCGACCATTCATAATACATGTACTTAGGTATCTATATTTCGTTAAATAAGGGACTTAAAACGTTTCGTAAAACTTCGTACAATTTTTGCTCATAATTTGCTAATCATTGTAAACAAACATATACGAAATTTAGAAACGGCGTACCCCATTCACTTTATTACTTCAAAACCCCTATTTTCTTTTACTTATGAGAAGGTTAATTAGTGTCACAAAGGAGATTTGTCAGGATTCTTCAAGGTAGCGATCAACAGTCCCTGCCTATCCCATTATGAACGTAAAGGCATGAATATAAATATATACCTCTAACACACTATTACAACACACAAAATAACACATTACTCATCATACTAATCTATTATTTCACCTAAGCACCATTTTAAACGACGCGACGCCATGTTGAATTAAACGTCATTTAAGGATTACATGGCGGCAAGGTCATAATGAGGCAACCACACTAGCAGACACGCTCTGAAAACTGCAAAGTTATGCAAAAATCTACAGTGTGTGTGCTACTTAGCTTTGCTTATTTAAAGCGGGGTATTGGATATTATTGTGTCAATGTAGAAAATAGTCTGTCTATCTCGTTAGAAGTGGAGGCGTAAATATATGCAAGGACTGTGATAGTCTGGGAGAAATGGGAAGGGAAATAGCTGTTTTTCTTTTATGATCCTAAAGGTGTATTAGAGATTAGTAACTCGTTACTTAATGTTCCTTATTAATACCTTTACAGTATCAAAATTATTGATAAAAGTGAGCAAGAAGATGTGAGCTAGGTTCTGTCCAACGTTAAGGAATTACAGGACGTGAATATATTTGTGTGTATTTCATACCCAATGTATTATCTTAAATGTAACAACGATGGGCTAACATACCTTTTACCCAGGGTGTTAAAAGTTTAAGACATGAGAAATAAAAAAATATAACTCAATATAGAGTCCACTTAATATATTATATACGTATGTTATAATGATGTCCTTATATCAATTATTCCATTGAGTATGCAATTAAATATTAAATTATATTATCTATTAAACATTTCAACACCTATTTAAATTAACCAATTACAATCCAACAAATCTACTATTAAACTAACCTACATTTCCATTCCATAGAACAAAATGTACCTTTTAGTTTAACAATACTTCCTAGTAACTAGTTACTCAATCTTCTAACTTCATCAGAAATCCATTGAAACCGGAATAAGCTCACACTTCCGTACAATGTTAGTTTCCGTTAAAACATACATACTCATTCATACATTTACGAAAGCTGTATAAGACTTGACGACCTCTGTGGCGCGATTGGTTGAGCACCTGAATGTAAATCGTGAGGTCCCAGGTTCGACTCCCGGTGAAGAGTTAAGAACTACGCTTATCTTCTGCTTTCCAGTCTGGTTGTTGATTATATATGCTATATATGCATATCTATGTATGATAAGTATACATTTCTTAAATATACGTTGACTAGTAGCCTTAACACAAGTTTTAAATATATTTACCAAGGGGCTAGTTCAATTGGTGTAATAATGTCCAAATATACATACATAGTGTATACACACTCCCTTTTTTATTATGGCGGGATAATCAGAGGCTTCAATGCCCATCTCCGAAATTTCGAAGGCATGTTAGGTATGGGTCATTCGAAGCCCGCGTATCACTAGATAGACAGCACCCAACGTGATAGGTAGTGAACTGTATCGCCGTATATAGGCACTGACTATTACCTATCCTGAGGGATAGGCAGGTTTCCTCACGATGTTTTACCTCACCGTTAGTGATTAATGTCCAAATTTTATTATTATATCCCCTACCCTCCACAGAGAAGACCGGCAGCTAGTTGTTCTATTTACGTCCCGTGGTAGGAACGTAAATAAGCTGACCCAATTGGGCTGGACGCGTATCCGGTGCGATTGTCATTACATGCTTGTGACTTTTATATACCCCAGATCATGTGTTTTATACTGGGGAATAAAATAACTCCCTTTCTTGTAAATGGCGATTGAGAGGTGTATAGAGGGGTAGGCAGAGATCACGGATCTCCGTTTGTCCCACTGACAGAGCACTTTCGCTTCATTGCAACTCATATAGATGTATATATTATAATAGTATAAAACACGATTTGTTGGATGTAAAGCTTTGATCATGTTCTAATGAATTATTATGAAATTTAATGTACACATTGTCTGCAGAGTTTCTTGGCATTTCTTCTCCGCAGAGTTTGTCTTTACGAAGTGCCATTAGTTTAAGATTTATTAATCTAATGTGATTCATTTTAAGAATTAGTTTATGTTAATGATGTACATATTTTTTTTATAAAAAATGTTTTTTTTTGACACTCATTAAGTTATTTTAATATCCTTATGTTGAATAAAAAGATTTTCATTTTATTTCATTTCATCAGGAGAGGATTTTTCAAGATTAATTCATAGTGTCCCATAACCTCTGCCCATTCTATTGGGGTAAAAGCGTGAATATATTAAAGATTGAATCTCAATTGTTCAAAGTGTCTACTCATGGCAGATTGCTAAATTGCCATTAATTAATTTAAATTAAGATTCTGGGTTTACCCGCATATTTTGATGGGAATGTGAGGTTGGCAAATTCACGACTGTAGCCTAACAGGGTAGATTGGAGTACAAAGTAAGTAGTTTATGAATAAGCCATAAAGATCATAGTCTTTGTGGGGTAGTCAGAGGTTTGAGTTAATACCGGCTATTGCTACATAAAAGATTAGTATGAATTAAAACCACTCTTAGTTATATGTATACCTTACATGATAGATTAGATACATCCATAAATGGACATTTATCATACATACATAAACTATAATAACGTCCCTCAATCACTTTCAGGGTGGACAGATATTCGGAGACGACATTTCTTCGGACTCTTAGATATATCATAATTATAAGAGTCAGAACGAATGGTTGAATAAATACACAATATGAAAGTTATGCAGTTACTCTACTCTCGAACTCAGATATATATTCACGTCCTTTAATCCCTTTCGAGGTGGACAGTACTATCGCCTAATAGATTCCATTGACCCCTAGTCCCTTAATCGCCTACGACATGACAAGAAGAAAGGTAGATACTTAGAATACGAATATCTTCAAGACTCGTTTAAGTCGTGGATTTAGCCAACTTAAAAGCATTGTTAATTATTTAGCAATAGTCAGTAAATGTTTTCTCTATAGAAAGGCCTTACTAATCGTGAATACCCATTGTGGTTTCTCGGTCGTTATGACCCTGCTACTTCCCGTCTTTGTGTAAGATTCGATTCCGGTTGGGTAAAAGTTCTTAGAATTGGTTAAAATTGTAATTTTGGTGATAGGCACACCTCTGGCTACCTCGAATGGGATAAGGGGTGTATGTTATGACATAACGATGATAGAAGATAAAAATGTCCAATAAATATATCAATAATGTCTTTAACATCTAAAGTATGTATAAGGGCAAACATTATCATAAATTTGACGACCTCCGTGACGCGATTGGTTAACCATCTAAACGCTAATTGCGAGGTCTCGGCTTTGATTCCCGGTGGAGGCTGAGTCGAAAACTACGCTTTTCTTCTTAAATATACGTTGACTAGTACCCTTAACACAAGTCTTAAATGAACTTACCAAGGGGTGTTATAGTGTCCAAACTTATTATTATTATTATCTATATACGTACAATACGTATCTAAGCAGAATCAATCATCCTAATAAGAAACATTATATTTCTACGCTAAATATACTCGTATATTAAAAGTAACAAAGAAGATATCATTTATAATAATAATAATAATATTTGGACATTATTACACCAATTGAACTAGCCCCTTGGTAAGTACATTTAAGACTTGTGTTAAGGGTACTAGTCAACGTATATTTAAGAAATATATACATATTATACATAGATACATACATATATAATCAACGACCAGACTGGAAAGCAGTAGAAAAGCGTAATTCTTAACTGTGCCTCCACCGGGAATCGAACCCGGGACCTCACGATTAGCGTTCAGGCGGCCTACCAATCGTGCCACGGAGGAAAATTTCACCGCAGTTCTGTCCACTCCGAAACAGATTAAAGGACACACCAGCTAGTTACTTTTATTCTAGTCCCGAACCCGCAGTGGCAAAGTGGCTCCTAAATTTATTAGGCCCCTCACAGAGCAAATAGGTTGGTACAAAGAGGTGAAATTTAATTAAAAACCTTTTTAGAGGCCACAAACAAGAAAAATCTAATTTGGTACCATGTAGTGATATTTTCAGTCTGCTACGTAAATGGAAATACATTTACGAAATGCCTCGAATTATACGGTGAGGGACAACATCGTGAGGAAACCTACTTGTTCCCCGAACAGGTAATAGTTATAGTTTTAAGAGATTCGCGATTTATACTCATGATTAATAACGTCGGGTTAATGAAGGTAATTTTTTTATATATAAACTTACGCGATAAGTCCCGTTAATTATTAATCATAGGTAATAGTTAGTGCTTGTAAATGGCATGGTTTCCCACCTGTCACATTGAGTACTGACTATCTGGTCAACACGTGGGTTCGAGGTGGCCATAGAATTACTACCTTCACAATTGCGGAGATGGACACCTGAACCTCTGACTACCCCTCTAACTAGATGTATATCTGCTTGTATTGTATATATTAACTGGGTGATGAATTGGCAATGTGTAAATTTGTTCTTTAACAAGTTTTTGTATAAGTATGTATGATTGATAAACATACATATACATGTACGTTCTTTATACCTTTTCGGATTGGACAGAATCTTAGATACAATAAACATCTTCTTGGTTACGTATTTGCATGAACGCAATGGATGTTGTTATAGTCTGGCTAACGAAAGTAGATACTGGATTATTTTGCAAACTTTTTATATGACAACACTAAAGTGTTCCTACCATCGGATATTTACCCTTCAATTTGGGGTATTTTAAGTAGAAAGTACTTAGAAACAAATAATTTCAAAAAGGCATTTTTAAAACAAACTCATTTAAAACATTTTATAAAATGAGTTTTAATAATTCGTACGTCTGGTAAAATTGTGTTAATCGAAAATAAGTTTCGTATGTACGTGTTGGATCATTTCAAGAGCTACAGTAAGCCTTACGTTGGTCTAATAAATAGCTTAAGTAATTAGGTACACTATATCTTAACTAATTCGGTAGAGAAAAACTTGGCAATTTTATTTTAAACAAGATTAATTTGTATCTGTTTTCCGAAAAATTTGGTAAAATCAGAATCAGTGTATGGTATTCCTATTTCTGACGCCGATGATGACGTGTTGTTGATGTTTCTTTGTGGTTGACTTGCGTATAGTTAGGTTAGTTTAGTACGGTCAAAATGTCTTGATATTTTTTTATTTTAATTAAGTAAGTACATATTCGTATTAGTTATTTTTTGTTTGTTCTTTTTATTCCTTTAATACGCTACAATGGAGTGACGTATCCGTGTGATGTTTGGTATGGAGTTAATAAAGAGATAACAAATTATATAAGCTACTTTTAATCACGTCATAACGCGAACAAAATTGGAAGCATCCACTAGTAAAATAAAAATAAATGTCAAAGTATCAAAGTGAGTTGTTCCGCCTTTCCTTTTTATTTTAGGGTTGCAATGCTAATATATTTTAAATTTGCCGCGCTTTTTCAGTATCTACTTTCGTTAGCCAGACTATATAATAAAATAATTATAATTTCTTCTAAATAACAACAAGAACTATTTCTAATAATTTGCAATAATAGTTGTAGGATTAAGAAATAATTATGTTAATTCCAGCTTACGTATTTTCATTCATATATTGATAGAATAAAATACCTACTTATTTTTTTTATAACACGCATTTTTTTTTTAATTCCCAAGGCAAAGGAAAACCCAACTTTTTCAGCCACCAAAAATTTCCACTTTTTTCGACATTTTAAAATATCAATTTCAACCATGATTCTAATTCTAACACATTAAACCACATATAACGAATCCCCTATTCCACCCGAGGTGGGAGTGAACCGTGGGAACGAAACGACAGGTGCAAAGCGCGAGTACACTGATCCTGATCACACACACATGCACATATACACACAAACACACATAGAGAAATTATCTGGTTGTGTACGTATGTAGGTTGTTTGGTTCCATTTGATTTATGGTTTTATTCAAGTGGGTATAGAGATTATGTAAGTGTGATGGTAGAAAGATATTTATTTAGGGGTTGGATATGGTAGGTAAAGGTATATATTAAGGGGGGTGACAAGGTTTTTAGGTGTAAAAAGTTAACTACAATATACCTATGTATATTAATAAAATGTTATAAATTTTAATTATGGTTCGAGTTAGTCATACAATTACTACCTCCGCGATTGCGGAGATGGACACCTGAATCTCTGACTACCCCGCATGGGTTAATAGTCGTGAACGCGTTCTTTTATGAATCTTGTTTTAGTTATTATGTGTTAAAATGATTGAAAGAATTAAAAATTATTATTTATGTAATACAAGTTCATATTAATATTTATATATTGTAATGAAATTAAATCAATAAAAGTAAAATTAAAATAATTATAGAAGTTATCTAAATATAACAGCAGTACCGCCATCTACAAATCACTTATCAAACTAAGTTAAGCGCCATCTACACCACACCGTTTGAACTTAATACCCAATAAACCGTTAAAATGTTCATTAAGCCAACCATAGGTGGCGTTAGCAGTTACTGACCCAAGTTGCGCGTGCGCTTGAATGAAAGCTTACGATTATGAAGTTCAATGGATTCATTCATGAGATTGTGTGTATGTGTGTATGTCTGCGGCCGGATAGTTTATTCATTCATTCAAGTACACAACGCTGGATTCGAGTGTGTATGTAACTTGAGTGGCTTTGCTAATGAAATGTGGCTTAACATGTGTTTATATTAACAGAAGAATTAAGCTTAAGCCTCGCGTAGTACTTATAGTTATCTTTTGATTTGTATTATTGTACGCGGTGTATACATGCTCGGTGGTTATAGCTACATATTATTATATGTACTCTTCTTCAGACATACATACAAATCACGTCCGTTTCCCTGTAGAGGGGTAGGCAGAGATCACGGATCCCTATCTGTCCCTATAGTATAAAATATTATAAGAGTAGTATAGTATCTAAATCATTATTTATTTTATCTGTTTTTCTGAAGCATTAAAGTCTAATATAACATCTTATTGTATTAACTATTTAACTCTTAAACAAATAACTAATTCAAACTAGTATTTACTGAGTAGAAACTAGTATCATTTAGAATGTTAAATTAAATAAACTCGCCAGATTTATTCATTATCTACTGATAATTACTTCTACACACATACATATAAACCCGCGTATATAATACAGTTGTAGACAGAAGAACAAGTTTCAAAGACTATTTTGTCACATGCATTTTATTATTGGAGAAAATATCAGGAATAGTGGTTATAATCTGCAGTATATTCGCATAAAAACTATTATAAGAAGTATAATAGAATATATAGCTCTTTTTAAATAAGTACAAATAAATGTAAATTATTTTGAATTTAGAACTTAATTTTAATGTATGGCGTGGTATGGCCTTTTTATAACCTAATGTTACCAAAAACCTCATAATTAAACCGTGAGTTTAGCATCTTATATTTAAGTATTCATGTAAATAGTTACAAAATATATTGCCTAATAAACCTACATATATAAAGAAAAAAATAATTATTTCTCTCCTCAAAACAAACAAATAACATAGGACGGAGACTAATTAAAATTCCTAAATTTTATTATCTTGTAGCAAATAGTAATGTGACAGGTAGATTTATGTTTATAAAGAAGATAGTGAGTGCTGGTGTCGACGTAATTTATGCTAGTATCAGATTACTCTAAGAATAGAATGGTGAATGTGTTAGAAAAATAGACAGGTAAACAGAATGTTACCTAATAGATAGGACGCGTAATTTTCATGTGTGTAATAGGGTTTTGATTAAGACTAAAGTCTGTAAAGGTAAAATTATGTATTGTGTATGTCAGGTTTTATATATGTCAGTTACGGCAAAGGTCTTATACTAAAGAATAAGTATCAATAGGGAGTTACAAATCATTGAATTGTAAAGATGAGATTTTAAGCAAGATAACACTATGATTTAGACATCATATTCATAATACTTTGGCTATGGCTACTTTTAACAGTATCCTTAGATTACTTACATCTTTGTTAATAATATACGTCTAAATACGTCGAAATCTCGTCTAAGTGTCGTCTTCGTTCTTTATTATTCTTTTATAAGACAATAGACGTAAATATATCCACATGTAATATACGTCTAAATACGTCAAAATCTCGTCGAAGTGCCAATCGTCTTCGTTCTTTTATAAGACAATAGACGTGAATATATCTACATGTGTTACATACATGCATGTACCAAACTGCATCGTAAACAGCATCACAAACCTGTAGCCGGCCGAGTAACATGTGCTTATACCTAAAAATAAATGACGCCGCGTCTTTGTTTCTGTTTAATATTCCCTCGCCTTTGGTGAGGTGACAACGGGGTTATTAAATGGCGGGAGCATCGACTGTTGATGGACGTGTTTCGACTACTTATTACCTGCTTCCCTTGGGAGAGATAGTATATGCGTTTCGGTTGAATACCGATTTCTATTTGCTATTACAATGTTGACTTCAAAGAGGTTTAACTATAGTACTGTGTTGTGAACTACTGGTTATTGCTTCTGTACTGTATTGTGAAGTACTGTTTACAGCTTATGATTATATTATCTGTGGCTTATGTAGTATTTTTGAGACAGGGTTTTCTTTGAAGTATATCTTACGGGTGAACTAGGTTATAGACTGGTAATTAGTAACTAATATTAAATACTAATGCGTGATGATGAATCCCTATAGTTAAGCTAAAAGTAATTGAATCATGGAGATGTCATTGACAATGGTTGTATGGATGCTTTTTTACATTCATGCATCACACATGTATGTAAAAAAGATACATGTATGTACATACATACGTCACATACGTTTCTGTGTAGGGATAGGCAGAAATCACGGATCCTTATTTATTGATTCTGATAGACTTCCGTTACATTGATATCCATGCGACCTCATACAAGATATATATAACTATTAAAGCCACGCGTTTTTAGTACTTTGTTTGGTCGCCATTTCTTAAGTCCAATAAAAAACACGCTTTCGTCCAAAACGGAATAGAATCCAGTACCTTGCGGTTGGAACTAGCGAATAACATCGCCTGTACCATGTCTATTAAATGAACACATTAATATTCATCAATGACAACCTGTATTCCGAATAACGGACTGAGTAATAGCATTGGTCGAAACTTGTTTTTATTTTTAACTCGCTTAGCGAAATTAGTGACTTTATTCATTCATATATATTCATTCATGTTTATATTATGTTGGTCTGGGATTCGATTGGGATGTAACTAGGTAGCATCCGTTAATTTATTCTATGCAAAAGGTATTTTTATGGTGGATTGATTCTGAATAAGTGGGTTCAGGGTTAAAATTCCGCTTGATCATGTCCAATGTATATGAACATACATATATTTCATGCCTGATTCCCTGTAGGCAGAGATCACGGATCGCCATCTGTCCCGATCCGACAAATCACTATCATTTCATATACACTCATATATATTCCTTTTGTCACTTATAATTCATCCGCATAACAAGTCCAAATCATCGAAGAATATCCTTTTCAATTTTACAAATATCCTTTGCATTTTCTTCCATATATGTACGAGTATGTCCCTAACAAAAAGGTAAATATGACAATAGTTAGATTCTTCAAAGTAATATTTATCTACCCTTTAAACATTTATAGGGAATACGATATGAATGAAAGTAGGTATGTATGTCCACCGAATGATAAGGGAATACTCATAACCCGTTATCTATAACAATAGAATGTGTATGTAACTGCGCAGAACCTTATCACACTATTCCGAGCATTATTTAAAAAGTTGATAACTGAAAAAGTATTAGTAAATAATAAGCTAACTAGCTGTAATTCTTTTATAGTAAAAGGCTATTATGGTGGTATAGGTATATATAAGGTAGAATTGAACGGGGTAGGCCGCGTAGAACTTATACAGATCAAATTGGAGACATTCTTCTCAAGGCGTATGTAATGTGAAGAACAGAAGAGCATGTAAGAAGGTTAATGGGTGTGAGTGAAGCAAGAGATTTGTCACTATCGTTTCAGGTGGCGATCGATAGTCTCTGCCTATACCCTTAGGGACTAGAGGCGTGAGTATATATGTATGTATTTTAATCAATAATTAATGTTGTCATCCATTATCTTGTAGATAGTGCGAATGGTTGAGTACTGTCGTATCTGTGCGTAATAAGCGGTGAGATAACTCATAATAACATTACGACTGAATAAGGTTGCGGGTTGACAGAGGCTTGCGTGACGTGCATAAAGAATTTAGAGTTTTGTTAGATACACAGTATCATATACATAGATATAAAGACACATATATGCATGTCCTTTAATCCCTTTCGGGGTGGACAGAATTTCGGGGACATTATAATATCTCGTAGGCCTGGTTGCGATGTCATAATGGAACATTAGTGACAGGTTACTAGCCGGGAAGAACGGCAGCTAGTTAGCATTCTTTTTACGTCCCAACTAACACAAGACTACATATAGATATATGAGATACATAAAAGATGGTTACTGCTTAAATAATAGTACTATTAGGTATTCAGAAACAAGTGTTCGTATTCGATCATCGAAGTTAAGCAACGTTGGCAGTGGTGATATATTGGATGGGTGACCCCCGATTTCGTAAGTCCAGCTATTCCAAGTAATATAGTCATTACAGAAATGGTCTAATACCTATCACTAATCGTCTAACTAAATAAAAATAAGACATATTATGATGCTCAGATTTTGAAAAAGGGTGACGTTTGGTGTACCTATAACCGCCGAGTGTGTATGAGAAGATGTATGAGTGTTAATGAAGCGGAAGTGATCTGTCAGAATCGGGACAGAAGAGGTCCTGTGATATCTGCCTACCCCTCTACAGGGAATCAGGCGTGATGTGTATGTATGTAATAATCTAAAGAATCATTCAAACCTATGTTCCGGACAGAGTAAACAGCATACAAAGGCTAACCCATATCAAACAACATAATTAGGCGATTGCAACAAAGAATATATTAAAGCATAATGTCCTAGAGGCGTGGGCAGGAGTGGGCGGCATTACTTATCAAGCTATGAATAACATAACTTAGTTAGTACTTATAATCGCCGAGTGTGTGAGGAGGTACATACATACATACACGCCTGATTCCCTATAGACGGGTAGGGAGAGATCACGGATCCCCATTTGTCCTACTGACAGACCACTTTCGCGTCATTGACATTCATACATCTTTTCATACACTCTCGGCGGTTATAGGTACTCCTAACGTCACCTATTTTCAATATAGCGTCTATCTGACTGTTATATGTCTTATTAGGCCGGCCTCTACGTAACCGCCGTGAGTATGTGAGGTGTATGGTGTATAGTGTATGTATGATGTAAAAAGGTAAGGCATAGATTTAGTATCCTCATTTTCTAATCAAGAATTTATCTTGATTCTGCTAACCACAAACACTAAATTTACATTCATACTTCTCTGCATACACAAAACGAAAAAAAAACATTCACGACCATTAACCTTTGCGAGGTTGTCAGAGGTTCAGGTGTCCATCTCAGCAATTGCGAAGGTAGTATTATGGCCACCTCGAACCCACGTGTTGACCAGATAGTCAGTACTCAATGTAACAGGTGGTAAGCCATGTCGCCATTTACAAGCACTGAGTACTATTAACAATGTATGTAAATACATATGTAAACATCATCATAGGTGTATGAAAACAAATTTTCTCGCCGCCTGCGTTTTGCTAACATCCTGTATACGCACAAACAGCGTTCGCGAAAAGGATGTTATTCCGTAACATCCTCTATAAAGTCAAACAATTTAATGAGAATTCGCGTTTCAAAGTAGGTATTTTTGTCTAATATACTTAAATGGCCTAAATTTTTCATAAATGATCAAATTGGAGACATTCTTCTCAAGGCGGGTGTATGTAGTGAAGAACAGAAGAGCATGTATGAGAAGGTTAATGGGTGTGAGTGAAGCAAGAGATTTGTCACCCATTCCAGGTGGTGATTGATATAACCTATCTCATTGAGAATTAAAGGCGTGAATATAAACTAAATACTAACTAATATATAACATTCAGTCCTTTAATCCCTTTCGGGGTGGACAGAACCTTGGAGACATGAAAAAATCTTCTTGGTTACTTAGTAGCATGGATATTGGGGTTTCGATGTAAAATGGAATATTGGTAACAGGTTGCTAACATATTACTTAATAGATTACATATATCCCTAGTCCCTTAGCCACCTACGACATGCCAGGAAGAACGGCAGCTAGTTAGTATTCTTTTCGTCCCGTTCTGGAGTAATAAATAAATCCATATATTACAATGTAGTGTGTCTTTATACATTCAATTATTTGACGTACAATAACTCACATACTATCACTAGTTTACCAAATAACCCTGTATCGATGACTTACGATCTCTGCCTACCCCTCTACAGGGAAACTGGCGTGAAGTATATGTATGTATATGATGACATATATAGATTTCCAATCAACTTAATACTAGTTATTCTAGTAGTAAACGAGTAAAATGGAAAAAAGTTAACTAAATATGGTCAGTAACAAAAAATATTGACAACTGGCTGTCAGTGACAAGAGGTATGCTGTTTTCAATCTACCTTTTAAGGTTAATTAGTGACCCGCTCCGGCTTCGCACGGGTATACAATATATAGCCTACTCCACTGTTTAATGGATGTTATTATACATATAAACCTTCCCCTTGAATCACTCTATATATTAAAAGAAACCGCATCAAAATCTGTTGCGTAGTTTCAAAGATTTAAGCATACAAAGGGATATCGACAGAGAAAGCGACTTTGTTTTATACTATGTAGTGATGAGTCGTAAAACAAGTTTTTTATATACTTTATTATATTTAGGACAATATCACTGATACGCTATATTGAAAACAGGTGACGTTAGGAGTACCTATAACCGTTGAGTGTATATGAGAAGATGTATGAGTGTCATTGAAGCGAAAGTGGTCTGTCAGTGGGACAAATGGGGATCCGTGATCTCTGCCTAGCCCTCTACAGGGTATCAGGCGTGATGTGTATGTATGTATCCCCCGTGCTAGTCTGGGACGTAAAAATAATGCTAACTAGCTGCCGTTCTTCCCGACATGTCGTAGGAGGCGACTAAGGGACTAGGGGTTAATGGAATCTATTGGACGATAGGCTAGCAACCTGTCACCAATGGTTCATATAACATCACAACCCCAATATTCATGCTAATGAGTTACCAAGGAGATGTTTTCATGTCTCCAAGGTTCTGTCCACCCCGAAAGGGATTATAAAACGTCATTCATATATGTTATTATAATAATAATATTTCGACATTATTACACCAATTGAACTAGCCCTTTGGTAAGTACATTGAAGACTTGTGTTAAGGGTACTAGTCAACGTATATTTAAGTAACATATAAATATTATACATAGATAAATACATATATAGCATATATAATCAACGACCAGACTGGAAAGCAGTAGAAAAGCGTAGTTCTTAACTCTGCCTCCACCGGGAATCGAACCCGGGACCTCACGATTAGCGTTCCGGCGGCTAACCGATCGCGCCACGGAGGTCGTCAAAGTATACATCGTCGTATTTGATGGTCTATGAAACGTCTTATGTGGAGCCAATGCTACCATTAAACTCAATTAGTGGATCTGACACCGTATACTGAACGAGTGTATCGCTTTTCAAATGCACTTACTATGGCGCCTACACATGATGCGAGGTGGTGCGATTGAACGCTAATCGTGAGGTCTCGGGTTCGATTACCAGTGGAGGTTGAGTTAAGAACTACGCTTCTTCTGCTTTCCAGTCTGGTCGTTGATTATATATGCTATATGTATTTATCTATGTATGATGAGTATATATATTTCTTGAATATACGTTAACTAGTACCAAGTTTTAAATGTACTTAGAAGGGGGCTAGTTCAATTGGTGTAATAATGTCCTTATTCCAATATTTTATTGTAGAAATATCTGTATATATCATATATGTACACTCCCTGTTTTATGAACGGTCATATTAAGTTCTTATATTGAATTTCATAAATAATAAAAAAAAATAGTATAAAATTACCCCTATATTACACATATTTATACTTATTACAGAAAGATAAGATAGCATGATTGGCTAGCACCCTGTCAACAATGTTCCATATGACATCACAACCGCAATATTTACGCTTAATAGTAGCCTAGAAGATACTATATCCAAGGTTCTGTCCACCCCGATAGGGATTATAGGACGTGAATGTATATGTTATACATATATTAAATGGTAAAACACATACATAAGATTTCATCCCATATATAGTTAAGTAACCACTTTCAAGACTTAAAGAAAGCTACAATACTAGATTTTCTAGCAGCTACACTATGTATGTATAAATTCAATGTAGCTCAGTTGTTTGGGGCTTGACTCTGTATCAGTGGGTACAGGGTTCAAATCACGCTTAAGCATGTACTAATGGAAATGAAGCTTAATGAATTTCTATGTACATTTTCGTAATAAAAATACATTTACGTAATGCGTCGAATTACATCGTGAGGAAACCTACCTGTTCCCCGAACAGGTAATAGACAGTGCTTGTAAATGACAACATGGTTCACCACCTGTCACATTGAGTACTGACTATCTGATTAACACGTGGGTTCGAGGTGTTCATAGAATTACTATCTTCGCAATTACGGAGATGGACACCTGAACCTCCGACTACCCCGCAAAGATTAATAGTCGTGAACGCGTTAGTTTGTCTTTTGTCTAGACTATGAGAAGAAATTAAATAAGATATATAAAAGCCCGTTTCGCTATAGAGGGCTAGACAGAGATCACGGATCCTCATTTATCCCTTTCTAGGAAACCAATTTCACTTCATCCATATTTCTACATACACACTCGGTTGGTATAGGTACTTCCTACATACACATCACGCCTATTAACCTTCGGAGGGGTAGGCAGAGATCATTTATCCATATCCTAGCAAAACACTTTCGTTTAATTGACATCCATATTGCATATGCCACATATACACTCGGTGTTTACACATAGGTTACTTATTAACAGAATGCAGGGACAAAGGTGGTCATTCAACCCTCTGGCTACCAAGAAAGGGTTGCATGGCTTGTTTATACATGTAATACAATATCATTTACATATTAATTCCCACGAAATAGTTTTTTGTAACTTTTTTTTTAATTTGTCGAGACAAAGGTCCCGTATATTCAGCCAAGTGGACCACCCCTGTTCTTCCCAGAGAGTTTAGTGACCTTACTATGAACGCTGAAAGGGTAAACAGAACTATGGGAATACTCCAAATAGTCGAGTTGGGTTAAAATTACTTAGGTCATAAGAGACAAGAAGACAAACGCGGTCACGACCATTAACCCTTGCTTAGTCAGAGGTTCAGGTGTCCATCTCTGCCATTGCGAAGCTAGTAATTCTATGGCCACCTCGAACCCACGTGTTGACCCGATAGTCAGTACTCAATGTGGTAAGTCATGAGGCCATTTACAAGCACAAACTATTACCTGTTCGGGTAACAAGTAGGTTTCCTCACGATGTTTTCCCTCACCGTAGTATTCGACTCGTTTCGTAAATGATCGACTATGGAACTAGGGGTAGATCGAATATATTGGATGGCTAGTGACCCGCTCCGGCTTCGCACGGGTATAAAATATAAAGCCTACTCCACTATTTAATAGATGTTATTATACATATAAACCTTCTTGAATCACTCTATCTGTTAAAAATAACCGCATCAAAATCCGTTGCGTAGTTTCAAAGATTTAAGCATACAAACGGACATAGGGACAAAGAAAGCGACTTTGTTTTATACTATGTAGTGATACACCATGGTAACACTAAATACCCGAAAAGATATTATACCTTCGAGTTTCTGTTCACACCAAAGACGTATAAGGACGTGAGTATATGTAAATAGTTTTGACAATCGGCCAAGAACTTTGGCAATAGGTCAATAGAAACAAAACTGCAGGGAACGATAAATAGGATGCGTCGAATTATCCTATTCAATGGTAAAGTGATGTACTATCAACCGATATCTATATACACAAGGTTTCGTAAAGGATTGGCAGACATCATAAGTTTATATTATTCCCAAATACATATTATTATTGACTCGGCTCGGCATATATACTTGAGAATTATAGATATACGTTTATATCTATCTTTGACGACCTCCATGGCGCGATCGGTTAGACGCCTGAACGCTAATCGTGAGGTCCCGGGTTCGATTCCCGGTGGAGGCAGAGTTAAGAACTACGCTTTTTTTCTGCTTTCCAGTCTGGCCGTTGATTATATATGCTATATATGTATTTATCTATATATAATAAGCATAAATTTGTTAAATATACGTTGACTAGTACCCTTAACACAAGTCTTCAATGTACTTAGCAAGGGGCTAGTTCAATTGGTGTAATAATGTCCTACAGCATTATTATTATTATCTATTAAATGGCATATATTGGGTGATGGGCTAGCAATGGCATATTCCCTTTAAGACCACTTTTTCATCTAAAGAAATAGTTAATAAAATTTACTATTACTTATTCTTTGAGATGCCTACTTTAATGAAATTATGAATTGGCAATGTGACTATGTATTCCCATATATATAGTAAGCGTTTACGACCGCAACTCCTGGGGGTAGTCAAAGGTTAAGTGTCTATCATTAACTGAGGATTATGGTGGTCCTTTACCTGATATTCAGTAACTCAAGTAAACCAAGTAATGCCGCGTATGATACTAATTATTACCTATTTCCAGAAATAAGTAGGTCTCATTACTATAATTATTTATTTATTATACATCCATTATAACCAACGTTGTAACCTATTATCCCAATACGATAAAGTATTTATAAAATTACAAACATACAATAAATAAATACAAAAAATAAGAAGAGACGAAATCTTCGAAGTATGTACTTAACGAATATAAGTTATTAAATACACAAAAATACATGATTTTTCATACAGAAATAACTAAAATATTGAAGAGAACTAATTAATATTCACCGATTCAATAATCTATCTATCTTCCTTCTGTAATGTAGGTAGCTAGTAAAATATAATCTTGGTCACAATGTACGAAGGCAGGTAGGGCCAACCAGTCCAACAATAAATGTCATCCAGTGAACAAGTGTGTTTCCTTTCTTAGTCAGCCGCAGTTAGCCCTTTATAGCTACATACATTACACCTTCCTTACTAAGACTTACCTAAGGAGGCTTCAGGGTCAGTGAGGTCGGACAGGGAGGGAACCTTTTGCATGGCCCTCGGTTCCTCAGTCTCTGGGGGCTCCCGTTTGATCCTCTGCTCCTCCGCGCCATCTTCGCACTGTAAGAGGGAATTAGGGGTTAGAGGGTACATCAATATCATCATCATCATCAGCCTGTATCAATCCACTGTTGGACATAGGCCTCCCCCAAATGACGCCACTTCTCCCTGTCAGTGGCCGTTCGCATCCATTCGATGCCGGCCAACCTGCGCAGGCCGTCTTCCCACCTTGCCGGGGGGCGCCCCACTTCAATATACATGATTAATAACTAACGGGACTTATCGCGTATGTTTTTATATAATAAAGTTACCTTTATTAACTAAAAACATATAATTATTAAGTCTGCCCGTGACCTGCTGCTGCAACGTAGCCGAAACGTCGGGTTAATAAAGGTAACTTTATTATATAGAAACATACGCGATAAGTCCCGTTAGTTATTAATCATGAGTGTAAATCGCGAATCTCTTAAAACTATAATTACATTAATATAGGTAGGTTGAAGGTATAGTTATAGAAGTGTAGAGTTTACGGATCCCTAGCTTTTTGACTAACGACTTTTGTTACATTGACACTTATAATAATATATTTTAGTATAGAATAGAATAAAATTTATTCACGGAAACAGCACAGGTACAAAAACATTTACATTTATTACAATTGACAAGAAACTGCACTGTCACTGTGAAAGGGCCCAGGCTCAGCATATGTTGCAGCCCACAACGCCAATCCTTCGCCTGAGCCGCACGGGTAGTAATAGATACACCAATTGAAGTAGCCCCTTGGTAAGTTAAATAAGACTTGTGTTAAGGGTACTAGTCAACGTATATTTAAGAAATATATATAGACACCTTTAGTATAAATAATCATCAACCAGACTGGAAAGCAGAAGAAAAGCGTAGTTTTCATGTAGACCTCACGATGAGCATTCGGGTGGTTAACCGATCGCGTCACGAATTCTTCTATGCTTGCTTCACCCTTGTTTAATATGGCGTCTATCTAACTCGCTTATTGCTTATAACTGACTGGTTAAAGTTGTAATCTAACCAAGATATAAATAAATATTTACTAAAAACATCTCTATTAACAATAGTGAAAGAACGGCAGCTAGTTATCATTCTTTTTACGTCCCAGACTAGCACGGGTCATTGGTATTAGTATTAACTTAGTTGCTATAGTCATTACGCGACTTGTATCTCAATTTCTTTATTTGCATAATGGATGCTATTAGAATTGGGCAAAATTAACCTTGAATTTTAAGAATATATGTTTATTTTATACATGTGGGTAATACTTTAATACATACCTTAGTCTGTTTTACTATAAAGGTAGGCGGAGATCACGGATCCTTGGTTGTACTAGATATTTATAATATAATAACAAATATTCATCTAGAAAAATAGCTAGGTGAGCTTTCCTCAGGGTATTTACCTTTATAGACATACATTAACCACGAGTATGTATAAAATTAATTTATATCGAACTTTCGATATATTTCCTCGCCATATAATTTAAAAATTTGTACAAAGAAATACACGCAAAATTATCATTGATACATGCTGAGGTAAAAATTAAACTATGTACATAGAAACAGACATAACTTCCATTTCTCTTTACTCTGTCAAGAATCGAACCCGGAACCTTGAACAAAGTCCCTAGTCCCATCAATCCACACTACGTGTCATGGTTATTTTTACCCCATTGTCCCTGGGTGCTTTTCAATCCGATCATGTCCGACGGAAGTTTCAAGTCGTTGACTGAATAGATTATATCCAAGTCGCGTTTAAAATAAAATACTTATCTGACAGCGCGCCATTTTGCATATTTTAAGGAATTTTAGTTACTAGCTTAATTTAAAAGGTTTTTAAAGAAATAAAACTGAAAACTGTCGGTAAAAAAATCTACTATCTGGTCAGCACGTGGGTTTGAGGTAGCCATAGAATTACTACCTTCGCCATTGCGCAGATGGATACCTGAACCTCTGACTACCCCGCTTGGGTTAATGGTCGTGAACGGATTCCTAAGCCGGTCTTTTTGTCAAAAAAGTCGCAATTCCTAAACCTTCCTGTTTCCTACTTGATAATAAATGAGTCGAAACATTTAGATACATTCCAAAGAACCAGAAATTAACCCTTATTGAATAGTGAGGCATTTTAATTAAGTGTCTCTCACTCAATCCGTTTGCGTATCGCATTGTTAAGTGGAGTGATTCTGAGGGTGACACTTGACCCTAATTGGGGTGGAATTGTCACTTAATAGGAGGGTAATACATGCGAGTTTGGGACTAAGAGAATAAGGTTCTAGCTGTCTTCTTATTAAACGTATAAAGTGTCTAAGAGAGATATATAATATAGTGTTTATGTTAAAAAATGCAAAAAAATAATTATTTTATTTTCACGACCCTTTTACCCTGTTAAGATGTCAAAATTTCCCGTGACCATCTTCGCGAATTGGAAAGTAATAGATACATTAAAAAAAAAATTTATTTTTGTTGATATCGTTTTTTTAGAAATGAGGGGCAAAGCCATTGAATGATGGGCTAGCGATCATTCCACTATGTGTCAATTGTATCATTAATATTCCACCCCCATAACATTATAACCTCATATTTTGTCACTTAATGTTAACCCCAGAACCAACAAAAAACTTATAAAACGAAAGCTTATATGCAAATCGACAGCGCCGCCGGTATTGTCGATCCTCGCTACAAATCAATCAGGACAATATAATGTTTACAAAATACTTATAATGCATCGCCGGGGATCGAACACGTGCTAACCTACAGCGAAGATAGGGGATGTCGCCCTCGCTTAAGTCTTTTCATTCCTAGCGGGGTGGACTGCATTATTGAGAGAGAAAATTATAGGTACTTACTATGAGAGTAAGATGGTATTAGTATAGTTTGTTGGTGACAAGTTGCTAGTCTATCGATAGATAGATTTAGTTTACTCCCCTTAATTTGAAAACAGATGACAGGATTGCAGTATTTAGCATTTTATTAACATCCCACACTAGTATATTGAATATATAATAACAGTTTAATCCTTTTTGAATACTTTTAGATTAATCCGTAATAAGAATCCTTTTAGATACGCTGAATTTCCCTAACAAGATATATTCAAGGTTCTGTCCACCCTAAAAAGAATAACCGTGATTTTTTTATGTAATAGTAATAGCAGTTTCCCTTGCCACGGTTGGCTGCAGCCCGTTGTTAACCTTTGCCTGCAGGGAATAAATAAATAAAAAGACAATTTTTGTTCCCTCCAAAAGATTGACTTTTCTAACAGTTATAAATATAATGTTATACGGAATGGTTTTAAAGATATAATAAATATGTGAGAATAAATATGTTTACGTGTTTTAATTACGTATGTTGTAAATTGTGCTTTGGAAACATTTCAGTCACATTTGGATTGCGTGATGGTGTTGCAATAGGATATCGGTGAGGACTTTTTAACTGCTAATTTCTAGTAGCTTAGACGCTTCTTAGTTATACCATTTATTTTAGTCCTAGATCAGTATGGGACTATATCTTAGAGCACAAGAGGTTAAAATTGATGATTATGAAGACTACAGTTCAATTCCCAGCAGATTTACCTATGAAATTTTTCTGTATCACAAAATGTTCAATGACCATTTTTGAAAGGTCAAATCATCTATGATTACATAGACACGCGATCTGGTCATAGATTCATTAATAACCACAACAAAAATAAACAAAGAATTTTCTAAAATACAATAAGGAATACTAATGTATACGTATTAATGTGTTATCTATCTTAGGTCTCTCGAAAATAGGTCACAGATCATTCTAGAAGTTTAAAAGGTCGTTTTCCATGAACTAATATCGTTAATTTGACGCCCCGTGCCCAAGAGTCCGTTTTTCATAGTCCACTGCCCATTGTTATTAGGCCAGTCCTCATTAGGGGAACGCGTCTGTACATTTCCATTAATTATTACTATTCTACGTTAATGCTTCGATTGATCGCCATTTTGGACGTGGAAAAGTTTCTTTCTTATTTCGCTAAAGACAACGATGTGAGAAAAATTTCGAGTATAGCTACCAAATATGAACCAGAAAATACTTATATACATTCGCGTAGCTTTTAACCTAGGAGACATGAAAACATCTCCTTGGTCAGTGTATACCATGAATGTATTGTGAGGTTGCCAGCCCATCGTCCAATAAATTCCATTTAACCCTGGTCCCTTAGACGCCTCTAATGATATGCCGGGAAGAACGGCAGCTGCTTAGTACTTTTTACGTCACTGATTAAGACGGGACTTACAGAAAGGGTCTAGAAAATTGGGAATGTGATATAAGTAATGTTAGGACTTATAACGGCAGAATTGTATACAAGGTCTATGGATGTCAATGAAGATAAAATCGAAAGACGAAAATCCGATCAGACAGACTACAGCGAAACAATCAGCTTGTGGCAGTCTATTGTTGGACATAGGCCTTTCCAAGCCCGAAACATGATCACTGTAACCCTCACTCAGACATTACTAGTTACCTTTTACGGGTAATCAGTGCACCTGGTAGGCAAAAACTACCTCTAGAAAGCTTATTCAACGTGGTCATCGTTGATAACAATGTGAAGCCAATATTCAACAATAGAGTTACTTTTACCTACTTCATGTCTATTCCAGCACTTTGCTGCAACAAAATCTATGTTTTTCGGGTACCTAAATAACTATAATTACAATTTATTAACCCACTTGTCCCTGAATAAACTTTTTTTCAGTGATTGATCTGAAACCTTACATACCTAACATTTATGTGATAAATAATCGCAGAAAAATATTAAAAAAAAAAATGATTTCCAGAAAAGCTGGAAAATGCCGTGTCGTAAACGACACAGTAGGGGAATCTACTACTTTGTTAACTTAGTATGTAGATTTCAAATATACCTCATTTTCAATTAAAAATACCCAATAAAATGCACAGACAACATCAAAAATAATTTTATTTGTACCTTTTTAACAAAATCTACTTATTTAGAGTGTGATAAGATTCAAAACATGTTTTTGGATGTAATGTAACATTACATTTAAGGCAATAGAAATTAGCACTTTTGTGGCAAACAGCGCATCGCAGCCGATCCTCCCTGTACTTTACTAAATGTCCATTGTGACTGTAGCGTAATACTCCAGAAACACTTTGTGATGGACGTCCTCCTCTATTATTCTCACCTTTCTTGTTCTTCTCAAGAAGATTTACAGCTATATTTCTCCGGAATTTCAGGTGATCTAACTGTCCGCCATTTTGCTTATACAATTGCCAGGCATTATGCGTGGCCATATCAAGACAGTTACAGAGCAAAATACCATTGCTTACCCCGAATGCTGGTCCTGTAAAGGCCGATGTTTTGGTCGGAACGGTCCACGCCGCCCATATTCTCATTATAGGCTTTTATTATAGCAGGTTGGTCTACAAGTATGTACTTTTTTTGTTGTTGGGAAAATCGTTTGACTCTGTTGACAGGCTGTACTTTTACAGCATTCGAAGCAGCAGTGACAACGCTGTTGTCATTCCACTTGCAAACAATTATATTCTCAGCTCTTGCCGATTTATATTTGTACGTACCACGTTCAGATTTCTGAAATTCTTTGTTGGAAGGCAAGGGACATTTTGACGATCGGTTTTCTCTAATTGTTCCGATAGCTCTTAGACCACGTTTACCAAGTTCTTCAATAAGTGAAATAGACGTAAAAAAATTATCAAAAAAGAGATGGAAAGGTGCTTGAGGATCAAGTTTTTGAAGTTCATCGGCAAACTGTAGTACAATACTAGCACCAAGGCCCAAACTTTTGTACTCACTTTGATTGCTGCCTTGTTGTCCCTGGTATGGTTGAAACCAAATTACGTATCCTAGACGCGTTGCCCCCACCCAAAACTTGTAACCCCATCTAACGGGTTTTCCACGAATAAACTGTTTGCATGGATGTCCACCGTAATAAGGTATCATGGCTTCATCAATGCTATAACATTCTTGAAATGGAGCAAACTTCGAAAAATTGGCATTTAGTAAATGGAAAAGTGGTTCCAGTTTTGAAAATTTGTCATTCATGTTGAGCTGTGTATTGTCACAGCAATGAATATTCGACATAATAAAACTAGAGTACCCGCCACATAAGGTGGCAGTAGCCAAACTTGGAACTAAATTTGACGTTTCCGCCATTGCGTGTTATTTTGTATGAAAGGTAAATTTAGTATTACCAGCGTTGTGTTTTTTGCCCACTCTTTGTAATTTTTATGTTTGTTAAGGGTGATTATAATAAATTGATTTCTGGAGTTTCTTGTTAGTTCTTCTCCAAGGGTCTCCGCTGAACTTCTTCTTCTCAATCGTTACGCTCTTATCAGAGCGGTCGTGGTCTTCATGACGTGGCATCTTGAGCAGCCGAAATGGTTGGTAAACTAACCTCGGTAAAAATATGTAAAGACAATGCTCAGTGCCATGTTTGAAATAGTTTTTTTACATACATACATACACATCACGCCTGATTCCCTGTAGAGGGGTAGGCAGAGATCACGGATCCCCATTTGTCCCGATCCTGACAGACCACTTTCGCTTCATTGACATTCATACATTCTCTAATACACTCTCGGCGGTTATAGGTACTCCTAACGTCACCTTTTTTCAATATAGCGTCTATCTGACTGTTACATATATGTCTTATTAGGCCGGCCCCTACGTAACCGCCCTTCCACTTCACTCATATATATTCCATTTGTCAATATATAGTTTTTTTAATTTGTACTTAGATCATAAAATAACTTTCAAAGAGAGCTTATGATAGGGCCGGGCCTATTTTGAATAAAAATATTTTGACTTTTGACTTTGGTATATTAATTTGTTTTATTTGAGTTTATAGCTCTGCAACCAAAGATCGTTACAAATGAAACCTCAATATAATGTATCGAGCCGTATGGCACAGTGAGTGCTAGTTTTGGCGTGTTTACTGGCAACACTGGATTACGCGACTGTGGCGACGCCTCCAACTGCCACCTTATGTGGCGGGTACTCTAAACCGATCCCTTGACATGGCGTTGAAAATAATAGGCATACCACAATCCAAAGTATTTTCCCAATACATGCTTCGCCTTGGCACCACCACGTAACCACTATAAAGTAAAATGGCCAAAAAACATTTCATCTCACTGGTACTAACATTGCCCTCTTTATTTTTTTGCGCAGCGTATAGGTTTGTATAACTCACCAACACGTCTATTACTGCATCGTCAAACATGCATTAAAAGTAATCAATAGGATCCAAATTATTGGCTGGACCTTGCACGTTTTGCCATATACTGTGTATCGGTCGAATATCTCTTGAATTCCATGTATAAGATCTATTTTTCGAAGTTAACGGTCTTGGAACGCTCCTTGAAGTAGATGGAATCGGTTCTTCGGCTTGGAAAGGAGTAGAATCTGGATCTGGTTGTAAAGAGCCCAAGGAAAAGCTTTCAGGATGAGAGTCGATGCGCCGCCGTTTGGAAAGCTGTTCCAAAGGCAAATTGTCATCGTCGCTATCGTCAGAAGAATCTTGATGAATTTCTGCAGGTGCCCTGAGTTGAGATCCCGGTAGATTTTGAAGGGACACAAAATCGTCATCTTCAGAGTCCTCGTCCGTAATTTCGGCATTACAATTTTCCGGTGGCATGATAGTTATGGAGTCGGGGACTTCCATCTCATCATTTTGCTCTAATTCTTCGACTATCTCGTGCAAAGTGAGGGGTTTTTGTTTTTCTGTAGCAAAATAAAAAGTATTACTTATAGTAGCACATTTCCCTACCGTGTCTTTTACGACACGTACAAAAAAAGGCTAAACTACGGGGTGAATATGTTATAAATTAACCAACTTGTTTCAAGTAGAGAAATCTGTACGAATCAAGCTATCGTAATTATATCACATATGAACAAAAAGGTGTTAATAATAATAAGTAATCTTACCTTGAAAAACTCATTGTAAAATCCTCGAAATTCGTCGTTTTTTAACACAAAAGGCATTTACTGCAGCACACTAACAACACTTCGTTACTACTAACCGATTCCTCGATAGCCAAGGGCCACGTAAAAAAAGTTCAAGTACCCTCATACCTCTCAACATTTTTTCAAAGTTGGTGTGTCGTTTACGACTATCGTATTTGACTGTCGTATTTGCTAAAGACTTGTATGCATAAGTATCTTTTGTAATGTGTTTGTGTTTGTCTGTTGGCGTCCCAAATAAATAAAATAAAATATATAAACAAAATATTAAATTTCCACGCGGCTTGATACAATAAACTCCACGCGTCGTTTGTAGAAAAGAGTTTAAAAGCTTATGGTAAGTTTAAAAAAAAATGACATTTAGACGCACAGGAAAAACAACATACACAGATTATATTTATTCAAATATTGCGGAAAAAGTCACTACAAATTCCATGCAATGGCTAGTGTCCCAATAGGCTTGGGGTTGACTATTCTAGCGGCCGGTTTCTGGAGCGAACCTGTCTACGCTCTCAAGTGCTACAAGTGCAACAGCGTGTCAGTGCCAGAATGTGGCGAGAACTTCTCCGCAGGGTCTTCCTATATCTCGGAGTGCAACATGCCTTTACTGGGAGGGAAGTACGTCTGCACTAAAGTCGTCACCTACATTGGGATCACAATTCGAGCTTGCACGGTGGAGCAATTGGACGTTTGTAAGGAGATGAAGGATAACAATGGAGCACTGTTTAAGGTGTGTACATCGTGCACGACCGACGCGTGCAATGCCAGTGGCCGTCCCTCCCTCTCTTTCGCTGTATCTAGTGCCTTGTTCCTCTTGCTTTGTAGATGCGTCTACTTGTACAGGTAACTAAGTTATTAAACGTACGAAATTGGAAACCGGGGCACTGGATTGTACACCAAAATAATTCAGTACCAATCCAATCATAACTTTAGCCTGTATAATATATGTATATTATATAATATATGTATAATAAATGTATGTGCAAATGAAATACGTCAGAAATGATTTAAATTTATGTATAGTATTATTTGTGTGTTTTTAAATCATTTATAGAGATGTTATGTAATATATTTATTAGTATTGTACAATTGTGTTTCATTATTATTACAAAGTATTATGCGTTATTGAATGACATCAATCATAAACGAAGCGGACTCACACAGGGAATGCAAAATATGTATACATACATCAAAAATTATTTATGAATTTGCCAATAAATAGTTGATTTATCGTATTGTTAACATAAAGCTACAATCAGTATACTGGGCCCCTTATCAAGAGGCAACGTTTTCCGTAATAGCTAGTGGGACTACTCCGGCGGCATGGAATGAGAGCGTGGTGGCCTTGATCTTCAAAAAGGCAGATAAGACCCTATTGAAGAATTATAGGCCTACCGCGCTCCTAAGCCAGGTCTACAAGTTGTTTTCGAGAATGGTCATAAACTTCAAGCCAAGACTTGACGCCTTCCAGCCACCGGAGCAGGCCGGATTTCGAAAAGGTCTCAATACCATCAGTATACCACACCAGTAGACCACATCCACATAGTGCGGCAGGTAATACGCAAGTCCCATGAGTATAACCAGCCGCCATGTCGTGCCTTTATGGACTTCGACAACGCCTTCGACCCCATCCAGATCTGGGCTGTTCTGGAATCCGTACAGCGATTTCAGGTCGATTGGCGTTATGTGCGGGAGTTGAGTAGCATATGCAGCATGGCAACGATAGCTGTTCAAGTACAAAACAAAAAAGAGGAGTCCTATACAGTTGCTCAGAGGAGTGAGACAGGGGGATGTCATCTCCCCAAAACTTTTCACAAACGCACTGGAGGACGTCTTCAAGACTATGAATTGGACTGCGATGGGAATCAATGTCAATGGCAGAAAACATCATCATAATGGCGGGGTCACTGCAGAATTTGCACAGAATACTGCACAATCTTAACGCTGCATCACGGTCACTCGGTCTCCGGATAAACTTGGATAAGACGAAAGCCTTGGGAATGTTGAACGAACTCGTTGTCCTGGAGCCGATCACGATCAGTGGAGAAACGCTCGAAGTGGTCCAGGAATATGTCTACCTGCGCCAGGTTCTGCAAATGGGTAGGGACAGCTTCGAGCTTGATAATTCCAGAAGAGTGCAGCTAGGCTGGGCAGCATTCGGGAAGCTGCGTCATGTATTCTCGTCGCCACTACCGCAGTGTCTTAAGACCAGGGTTTTCAATCAGTGCGTCCTACCTGTAATGACATATGGGGCCGAGACGTGGAACATGACAGTCGGGCTGGCTCATATCGCTCAAAGAGCAATGGATCGTTCGATGATGGATATCTTGTTAAGGGACAGTCCGGTACGAGATTATCCGGCATAGAATCAAAGTCGTAGACATCGTGTATCGATGTTGCAAACTGAAGTGGCAGTGCCACGTCTGTCGTAGAACCGACGACCTTTGGAGCAATGTGATTCTCAAATGGCTGCCGCGCCTATGTAAACGTAGTGTAGGTCGGCCCCCCGCTAGGTGGACGGAAGACCTAAAAAGGTCGCTGGTAGTGGTTGGATGAGGGCCACAAGTGAACGTGTTTTGTGACGTACCCTTGGGGAGGCCTAGGTCCAGCAGTGGACTGACATTGGCTGATGGATTCATTGATAAATACATAGAATTTATGAATGTCTGGCTCGATTACTTGACACACTAAATTCACTTCCACGCGGCTTAATACGATAGGATCCACGCGTTGTTTGTAAAATAAATTTTCGAGAGCGTATAAAGAAATTAAAAATAAATTAATGACATTTAGGCATACATATGGATCAACGATATAAATAGATTATATTTATTCAAATATTGCGTTGAAAAATCACAGTATAAATTCTCAGTAGTCCATGCAATGGCTAGTGTCCCAATAGGCTTGTGGTTGACTATTCTAGCGGCCGGTATCTGGAGCGAACCTGTCTACGCTCTCAAGTGCTACAAGTGCAACAGCGGGTCAGTGCCAGAATGTGGCGAGAACTTCTCCGCAGGGTCTTCCTATATCTCGGAGTGCAATATGGCTTTACTGGGAGTGAAGATCGCCTGCACTAAAATCGTCACCTTAACTGGGCTCACAGTTCGAGCTTGCATGAAATTGGACGTTTGTAAGGAGATGAAGGATAACAATGGAGCAGTGTTTAAGGTGTGTACATCGTGCACGACCGACGCGTGCAATGCCAGTGGCCGTCCCTCCCTCTCTTTCGCTGTATCTAGTGCCTTGTTCCTCTTGCTTTGTAGATTCGTCTACTTGTACAGGTAACTAAGTTATTGAACGTACGATATTGGAAACCGGGGCACTGGATTGTACACCAAAATAATTCAGTACCAATCCAAACATAACTTTAGCCTGTATAATATATGTATATTATATAATATATGTATAATAAATGAATGTGCAAATGAAATACGTCAGAAATGATTTCAATTTATGTATAGTATTATTTGTGTGTTTTTAAAGCATTTATAGAGATGTTATGTAATATATTTATTAGTATTGTACAATTATGTTTCATTATTATTACAAAGTATTATGCGTTATTGAATGACATAAATCATAAACGAAGCGGACTCACACAGAGAACGCAAAATATGTATACATACACCAAAAATTATTTATGAATTTGCCAATAAATAGTTGATTTATCGTATTGTTAACATAAAGCTACAATCAGTATACTGGGCCCCTAATCAAGAGGCAACGTTTTCCGTAATAGCTAATGGGACTACTCCGGCGGCATGGAGTGAGAGCGTGGTGGCCTTGTTCTTCAAAAAGGCAGATAAGACCCTATTGAAGAATTATAGGCCTACCGCGCTCCTAAGCCAGGTCTACAAGTTGTTTTCGAGAATGGTCATAAACTTCAAGCCAAGACTTGACGCCTTCCAGCCACCGGAGCAGGCCGGATTTCGAAAAGGTCTCAATACCATCAGTATAACACACCAGTAGACCACATCCACATAGTGCGGCAGGTAATACGCAAGTCCCATGAGTATAACCAGCCGCTGTGTCTTGCCATTATGGACTTCGACAACGCCTTCGACCCCATCCAGATCTGGGCTGTTCTGGAATCCGTACAGCGATTTCAGGTCGATTGGCGTTATGTGCGGGAGTTGAGTAGCATATGCAGCATGGCAACGATAGCTGTTCAAGTACAAAACAAAAAAGAGGAGTCCTATACAGTTGCTCAGAGGAGTGAGACAGGGGGATGTCATTTCCCCAAAACTTTACACAAACACACTGGAGGACGTCTTCAAGACTATGAATTGGACTGCGATGGGAATCAATGTCAATGGCAGAAAACATCATTAAATGGCGGGGTCACTGCAGAATTTGCACAGAATACTGCACAATCTTAACGCTGCATCACGGTCACTCGGTCTCCGGATAAACTTGGATAAGACGAAGGCCTTGGGAATGTTGAACGAACTCGTTGTCCCGGAGCCGATCACGATCAGTGGAGAAACGCTCGAAGTGGTCCAGGAATATGACTACCTGCGCCAGGTTCTGCAAATGGGTAGGGACAGCTTCGAGCTTGATAATTCCAGAAGAGTGCAGCTAGGCTGGGCAGCATTCGGGAAGCTGCGTCATGTATTCTCGTCGCCACTACCGCAGTGTCTTAAGACCAGGGTTTTCAATCAGTGCGTCCTACCTGTAATGACATATGGGGCCGAGACGTGGAACATGACAGTCGGGCTGGCTCATATCGCTCAAAGAGCAATGGATCGTTCGATGATGGATATCGTGTTAAGGGACAGTCCGGTACGAGATTATCCGGCATAGAATCAAAGTCGTAGACATCGTGTATCGATGTTGCAAACTGAAGTGGCAGTGCCACGTCTGTCGTAGAACCGACGACCTTTGGAGCAATGTGATTTTCAAATGGCTGCCGCGCCTATGTAAACGTAGTGTAGGTCGGCCCCCCGCTAGGCGGACGGAAGACCTAAAAAGGTCGCTGGTAGTGGTTGGATAATGGCCACAAGTGAACGTGTTTTGTGAAGTACCCTTGGGGAGGCCTAGGTCCAGCAGTGGACTGACATTGGCTGATGGATTCATTGATAAATACATAGAATTTATGAATGTCTGTCTCGATTACTTGACATACTAAATTCACTTCCACGCGGCTTAATACGATAGGATCCACGCGTTGTTTGTAAACTAAATTTTCGAGAGCTTATGAAAAAATTAAAAATAAATTAATGACATATGGATTAACGATCAACATAGATTATATTTATTCAAATATTGCGGAAAAAGTCACTACAAATTCCATGCAATGGCTAGTGTCCCAATAGGCTTGTGGTTGACTATTCTAGCGGCCGGTATCTGGAGCGAACCTGTCTACGCTCTCAAGTGCTACAAGTGCAACAGCAAGTCAGTGCCAGAATGTGGAGAGAACTTCTCCGCAGGGTCATCCCATATCATGGAGTGCAACATGCCTTTAATGGGAGGGAAGTACGTCTGCACTAAAGTCGTCACCTACACTGGGCTCACAATTCGAGCTTGCACGGTGGAGAAATCGGACGTTTGTAAGGAGATGAAGGATAACAATGTAGGACTGTTCAAGGTGTGTACCTCGTGCACGACCGACGCGTGCAATGCCAGTGGCCGTCCCTCCCTCTCTTTCGCTGTATCTAGTGCCTTGTTCCTCTTGCTTTGTAGATGCGTCTACTTGTACAGGTAACTAAGTTATTGAACGTACGAAATTGGAAACCGGAACACTGGATTGTACACCAAAATAATTCAGTACCAATCCAAACATAACTTTAGTCTGTATAATATATGTATATTATACAGGGTGGCGCATTCAAAACGGTCAGTATGGGAAAGTCTGAAATTATAAGAGATACGAAGATTTGTTCTTAGGAACCATGTCACCGATTTTGATAAAAAGAAAAACTGCATTCATATTTTCTTTGAAAAAACAACTGTAACCAGTACGGGAATCGAACCCGGTTGCTTTGAAAAAATAAATTGGCCTTTTTCACTTTTTCTTTTTAAATATCGATTGTGTAGGTCTTAAGCTGTAAATGTCTCTATAAAACATGGTGTCGAAAATGAATAAAATGCATTGTTTTGGCATACTTTACTTTATCATAGTAGTTTACATACAACGTAACAATATTCAACAGACATGTTAAATTGACTCTATGGCTGTTTGTAGTTTTGTACTTCCCTACTTGTTACACCATATCATGTGGCATTAGCATTGCATTAATCCTTTAAGGAGGTTTTGTTATCTACAGTAATCAAAAACTAACAATCTATTGAAGTCCACTTAAAGTGACGTGTTAAACCATATTAGAAAATTTCTTGTGGGATTACGTTAAGGATGAATTGTACAAAACAAGCTATGACATCATTGAAGACCTAAAAATAATAATAAAGTCAATTGTAACGCAAATTCACCACATGAAAATACAAATTTCAATAGTAAGATCGTTACCTAAACGTGTTGAATATTGAATTGAAAAACGACGGTGGTCACTTAGAAAATCTACTGTGATAAACTAAAGTCTGCCAGAACTATGCATTTTATTCATTTTCGACAACATGTATCATAGAAACATTTACAGCTTAAGACCTACACAATCGATATTTAAAACGAAAAAGTGAAAAGGCCAAGTTTATTTTTTTAAAGCAACCGGGTTCGATTCCCGTAGTAGACACAGTTGATTATTCAATGAAAGTATGAATGCAGTTTTTCTTTTTATCAAAATCGGTGACATGGTTCCTAAGAACAAATCTTCGTATCTCTTATAGTTTCAGACTTTCCCATACTGACCGTTTTGAATGCGCCACCCTGTATAATATATGTATAATAAATGAATGTGCGAATGAAATTCATCAGAAATGATTTAAATTTATATATAGTATTATTTGTAGTTTTTTTAAAGCGTTTGTAATGATGTTATGTAATATATTTATTAGTATTATACTATTGGGTTTCATTACTATTACAAAGTATTATGCGTTATTGAATGACATCAATCATAAACAAAGCGTGCGAACTCACACAGGGAATGAAAAATATGTATAAACACACCATAAATTATTTATGATTTTGCCAGTAAATAGTTGATTTATCGTATTGTTAACATAAAGCTACAATCAGTATACTGGGCCCCTTATCAAGAGGCAACGTTTTCCGTAATAGCTAGTGGGACTACTCCGGCGGCATGGAATGAGAGCGTGGTGGCCTTGATCTTCAAAAAGGCAGATAAGACCCTATTGAAGAATTATAGGCCTACCGCGCTCCTAAGCCAGGTCTACAAGTTGTTTTCGAGAATGGTCATAAACTTCAAGCCAAGACTTGACGCCTTCCAGCCACCGGAGCAGGCCGGATTTCGAAAAGGTCTCAATACCATCAGTATACCACACCAGTAGACCACATCCACATAGTGCGGCAGGTAATACGCAAGTCCCATGAGTATAACCAGCCGCCATGTCGTGCCTTTATGGACTTCGACAACGCCTTCGACCCCATCCAGATCTGGGCTGTTCTGGAATCCGTACAGCGATTTCAGGTCGATTGGCGTTATGTGCGGGAGTTGAGTAGCATATGCAGCATGGCAACGATAGCTGTTCAAGTACAAAACAAAAAAGAGGAGTCCTATACAGTTGCTCAGAGGAGTGAGACAGGGGGATGTCATCTCCCCAAAACTTTTCACAAACGCACTGGAGGACGTCTTCAAGACTATGAATTGGACTGCGATGGGAATCAATGTCAATGGCAGAAAACATCATCATAATGGCGGGGTCACTGCAGAATTTGCACAGAATACTGCACAATCTTAATGCTACATCACGGTCGGTCTCCGGATAAACTTGGATAAGTCGAAGGCCTTGGGAATGTTGAACGAACTCGTTGTCCCGGAGCCGATCACGATCAGTGGAGAAACGCTCGAAATGGTCCAGGAATATGTCTACCTGGGCTAGGTTCTGCAAATGGGTAGGGACAGCTTCGAGCTTGATAATTCCAGAAGAGTGTAGCTAGGCTGGGCAGCATTCGGGAAGCTGCGTCATGTATTCTCGTCGCCACTACCGCAGTGTCTTAAGACCAGGGTTTTCAATCAGTGCGTCCTACCGTAATGACATACGGAGCCAAGACGTGGACCATGACAGTCGGGCTGGCTCATGTCGCTCAAAGAGCAATGGATCGTTCGATGATGGATATCTTGTTAAGGGACAGTCCGGTACGAGATTATCCGGCATAGAATCAAAGTCGTAGACATCGTGTATCGATGTTGCAAACTGAAGTGGCAGTGCCACCTCTGTCGTAGAACCGACGACCGTTGGAGCAATGTGATTCTCAAATGGCTGCCGCGCCTATGTAAACGTAGTGTAGGTCGGCCCCTCGCTAGGCGGACGGAAGACCTAAAAAGGTCTCTGGTAGTGGTTGGATGAGGGCCACAAGTGAACGTGTTTTGTGACGTACCCTTGGGGAGGCCTAGGTCCAGCAGTGGACTGACATTGGCTGATGGATTCATTGATAAATACATAGAATTTATGAATGTCTGGCTCGATTACTTGACACACTAAATTCACTTCCACGCGGCTTAATACGAGAGGATCCACGCGTCGTTTGTAAAATAAATTTTCGAGAGCTTATGAAAAAAATATAAATAAATTAATGACATATGGATTAACGATCTAAATAGATTATATTTATTGAAATATTGCGGAAAAAGTCACTACAAATTCCATGCAATGGCTAGTGTCCCAATAGGCTTGTGTTTTACTATTCTGGCGGCAGGTTTCTTGAGCGAACCAGTCACCGCTCTCAAGTGCTACAGCTGCAACAGCAAGTCGGTGCCAGAATGTGGCGAGAAATTCTCCGGAAACTCTCCCCATATCTCGGAGTGCAACATGCCTTTAATGGGAGGGAAGTACGTCTGCACTAAAGTCGTCACCTACACTGGGCTCACAATTCGAGCTTGCACGGTGGAGAAATCGGACGTTTGTAAGGAAATGAAGGATAACAATGTAGGACTGTTAAAGGTGTGTACCTCGTGCACGACCGACGCGTGCAATGCCAGTGGTTGTCCCTCCCTGTCTTTCGCTGTATCTAGTGCCTTGTTCCTCTTGCTTTGTAGATGCGTCTACTTGTACAGGTAACTAAGTTATTGAACGTACGAAATTGGGAACCGGAACACTGGATTGTACATCAATATAATTCAGTACCAATCCAAACATAACTTTAGCCTGTATAATATATGTATATTATATAATATATGTATAATAAATGAATGTGCAAATGAAATACGTCACAAATGATTTAAATTAATTTATAATATTATTTGTGTTTTCTAAAAACGTTTATAGAGATGTTATGTAATATATTTATTAGTATTGTACAATTGGGTTTCATTATTATTACAAAGTATTATGCGTTATTGAATGACATCAATCATAAACCAAGCGGACTCACACAGGGAACGCAAAATATGTATACATACACCATAAATTATTTATGAATTTGCCAATAAATAGTTGATTTATCGTATTGTTAACATAAAGCTACAATCAGTATACTGGGCCCCTAATCAAGAGGCAACGTTTTCCGTAATAGCTAGTGGGACTACTCCGACGGCGTGGAGTGAGAGCGTGGTGGCCTTGTTCTTCAAAAAGGCAGATAAGACCCTATTGAAGAATTATAGGCCTACCGCGCTCCTAAGCCAGGTCTACAAGTTGTTTTCGAGAATGGTCATAAACTTCAAGCCAAGACTTGACGCCTTCCAGCCACCGGAGCAGGCCGGATTTCGAAAAGGTCTCAATACCATCAGTATACCACACCAGTAGACCACATCCACATAGTGCGGCAGGTAATACGCAAGTCCCATGAGTATAACCAGCCGCTGTGTCTTGCCATTATGGACTAAGACAACGCCTTCGACTCCATCCAGATCTGGGCTGTTCTGGAATCCGTACAGCGATTGGCTTTATGTACAGGATTTGAGGAGCATATGCAGCATGGCAACGATATTGTTCAAGTACAAAACCAAAAGAGGAGTCCTATACAGTTGCTCAGAGGAGTGAGACAGGGGATGTCATCTCCCCGAAACTTTTCACAAACGCACTGGAGGACGTCTTCAACACTGGATTGGACTGCGATGGGTATCAATGACATCGCTGAGGACATTGTTATAATGGCGGAGTCGCTGCAGGATTTGCAGGGAATGCTGCACAGTCTTAACGCTGCATCACGGTCGGTTTCCGGATGAACTTGGATAAGACGAAGGCCTTGGGAATGTTGACCGAACTTGTTGTCCCGGAGCCGATTAGGATCAGTGGAGAAACGCTCAAAGTGGTCAAGGAATATGTCTATCAGGGCCAGATTCTGCAAATGGGTAGGGACAGCTTCGAGCTTGGAAATTCCAGAAGAGTGCAGCTAGGCAGTGCGTCCTACCTGTAATGACATATGGGGCCGAGACGTGGAACATGACGGTCGAGCTAGCTCACTGATTACATATCGAGCAATGGAACGTTCGATGCTGGGTATCTTGTTAAGGGATAGAGTCCGGAACGAGATTATCCGGCAGAGAACCAAAGTCTTAGACATTGTCTATCGCAGATTCAAATACAAACTGCGTCTAGGTAAACGTAATGTAGGACACCCCCCGCTAGGTGGACGGAGGCCCCAAAAAATGTCGCTGGTAGTGGTTGGATGAGGGCCACAAGTGAACGTGTTTTGTGAAGTACCCTTGGGGAGGCCTAGGTCCAGCAGTGGACTGATACAGGCTGATTTATAGATTGATAAATTTTATATAAATTACTTGACACACTAAATTAAACTTCCATCGGCTGAATACGATTGAATCCACGCGTCATTTGTAAAATAAATTTTCGAGAGCTTATAAAGAAATTAAAAATAAATTAATGACATTTAGGCAGACATAGAGTACCCGCCACATAAGGTGGCAGTTGGAGGCGTCGCCACAGTCGCGTAATTTAGTATTACCAGTAAACACGCCAAAACTAGCACTCACTGTACCATACGGCTCGATACATTATAGGTTTCATTTGTAACGGTCTTTGGTTGCAGAGCTATAAACTCAAATAAAACAAATTAATATACCAAAGTCAAAAGTCAAAATATTTTTATTCAAAATAGGCCCTATCATAAGCTCTCTTTGAAAGTTATTTTATGATCTAAGTACAAATTAAAAAAACTATATATTGACAAAAGGAATATATATGAGTGAAGTGGAAGGGCGGTTACGTAGGGGCCGGCCTAATAAGACATATATGTAACAGTCAGATAGACGCTATATTGAAAAAAGGTGACGTTAGGAGTACCTATAACCGCCGAGAGTGTATTAGAGAATGTATGAATGTCAATGAAGCGAAAGTGGTCTGTCAGGATCGGGACAAATGGGGATCCGTGATCTCTGCCTACCCCTCTACAGGGAATCAGGCGTGATGTGTATGTATGTATGTAAAAAAACTATTTCAAACATGGCACTGAGCATTGTCTTTACATATTTTTACCGAGGTTAGTTCACCAACCATTTCGGCTGCTCAAGATGCCACGTCATGAAGACCACGACCGCTCTGATAAGAGCGTAACGATTGAGAAGAAGAAGTTCAGCGGAGACCCTTGGAGAAGAACTAACAAGAAACTCCAGAAATCAATTTATTATAATCACCCTTAACAAACATAAAAATTACAAAGAGTGGGCAAAAAACACAACGCTGGTAATACTAAATTTACCTTTCATACAAAATAACACGCAATGGCGGAAACGTCAAATTTAGTTCCAAGTTTGGCTACTGCCACCTTATGTGGCGGGTACTCTATGGATCAACGATATAAATAGATTATATTTATTCAAATATTGCGGTGAAAAGTCATAGTATAAATTCTTAGTAGTCCATGCAATGGCTAGTGTCCCAATAGGCTTGTGTCTGACTATTCTGGCGGCTAGTTTCTGGGGCGAACCAGTCTCCGCTCTCAAGTGCTACAGCTGCAACAGCAAAGTCGTGCCAGAATGCACGAACGAAAACTTCTCCGCAGATTCTGCCTACCTCGTTGAGTGCGACTCGCCTTTACTGGGAGGGAAGTACATCTGCACCAAAGTCGTCACAATAAGTGGGTTCACAATTCGAGCTTGCACGGTGGAGAAATTTGACGTTTGTAAGGAGCTGACGAATCATAATTTAGGACAATTGAAGGTATGTGACTCGTGTACGACCGACGGGTGCAATGCCAGTGGCCGCCCCTCCCTCTCCCCCGCTGTATCTAGTGGCTTGTTCCTCTTGCTTTGTAGATGGGTGCACTTATACAGGTAACTAAGTTTGTAAGACCGTAAAACAGACGAAATTGCAAACCGCGTAGCTGAATTGTACACCAAAATAATACAGTACCAATCCAAACATAACTTGTACTGTAAAGCTATGTTTAAGTGTACATTTCAGTGTTTTTAATGTGCATTTTGGTATTTTCCTTGCACATGGAGATTGAAATGCTGATTATAGACTGCAACACAAGTGTTGGTGATCTGTAAACGAGTGTGTTTAATAATCTAATAGGAGATGAGATGGAGACGAGATAATATACGTTGGATTCTACGGAATTAAAAAGTAAGACATTGAAACTTGTACTTGAAAAAAGATCAGTAACGGTCATAAATATTTAATACTTGCAAGTCCTCAAAATTGTCAACTTTTGATTAAATGTTCCCAATTATGAAATTAATGGCATACTAAGAATAAATTGAGAATAAGTACAAGAATTAATATGAGTTGTAGATAAGAAATTTGTGAAACCACAGAATTGTGATACATAGAAAGGCCAATATGTAAAGTTTGATATATGGTATGTATGGATGTAAAATCAATAAATGACTGAAATTATTGTTTAATAATATAATTTATACATTTTTATAATATGTGTAAGACTATGTTTTGAAGCGTTTGTAAGAATATTTTGTAATATATTTATTTGATTTGTACGATGCTGTTTCAGTATTATCACATAGTATGTATACGTACACCAAAAGTCATAGCTTATTTAATGGTATTATTAACCTATAAAAACAATCAGTATTCTGGGTCTCCATTCAAATGGCGACACTGTGTCGGTCGAAGTATCAACTACAAAATGATTTACGCATTGGAGTCACAGGAATACGTAAGTAAAGAAAAGAAATTGAAAGACGGACCACCAATGTTAAAACTAGACAGTTTCCCCAATGACATATTTATAGCCCAAATTATCCGGGATATTGTAACTCCCCCTTACACATATGACATATTTTTATCTGTTCCAATAGTAAATCAGACCATATCCTGTAGGAACAGGACCGTAGGGAAGTAAATCAATCTTATTTAAACTCGACCGCTCTTGTTTTAGTTTAGATCAATCATCGTCTAACCACAACGGTGTGTTTCTAGGGATGGGGCACTGGGAAAGAGATACCGGATTAGAATTCGCAGTAAAAAAATTCTGACGTCTCTTCATACATATATAATATACATTAAATAAGATTGAAAATATCATTTCATACGCTATATAATAGGCACTCTGAGCAATGAAACGTTAGGAAATGAGAAAGAAATTCATTGACCAATTGCAAGAAACTTTGTATACCAAGTTTAATTGGTGAAGAGTCGTGGTGACTATAATGAGTAACTAAAAAAGAGTTTCATAAAGATAAGGCCCAAAGCATTTACTTGTATCAGAACAACTAGTAGCTCTAGGATATGTTCTAATGCATCACCAAAAATTAAGTTACATATCATGGAATCGCTTTCGAAATTGAGCTTCTAACTGTGTTGCAATATTTGTTACAATGATACTTTATATAAACATGCTCGACAAAATGCTCTAGTGTATATCCACCTTAACGCGAATAAATTATGAATATTGTATATTTAACGTATTCAATATTATTTAGTACCATTTAACAAGAGTAAGATGTAATTAAGAGAAATAGGACCAAATTGGAGACATTTTTCTCAACGCGGGTGTACGTATCGTGACGAACAGAAGAGCATGATTGAGAAGGTTAATAGGTGTGTGAAGTAAGAGAGATTTGTCAGGATCGTTCTAGAATAGTCTCTGCCAAGCCCTAAGAGGTAACTAAGAGACTAGATGTAATTGCAATCTATAGGTTGAGCAATCTATCAATATTTAATAGTAAAATATTATTGACAACACAATATGGTTAAGGTAAAGTGAGCAACAACTTACAAATGCTTACTACGTATAACAACAATACGCAAATTCTTTGTTGTTTGTCATTGTTATTGCACGAAGTATTTTCGATAGCGTTAATAATAATCTAGATATTCGCACTCATCCGTATCGATACATATGTTTATTGCCAGGCCAAATTATCAATGACTTAGCCAATAAATTTGGCTCATGAATGGCGTTATCAATGGCCATTAATGTTGAATACTGAATTCACTCAGTGTGATATGTACGCGCAATGGACGTGAAACACGATAAGCGTTATCTGATGTGGCTGTTGATAAGTTATTACTCATCGTTACCTAATTGTATGAATGTGTTCGAGAATAAGTAGAAATGTGAAGGAAATTTTACTATATACAAAAAGTATGAACTTAAGAAAGTCTAGAGTAATAGAGGTTTTCTTAGGGCGATAGTGTACCTATTATAATATGACATAACATGCATTATTTTATCTGTGCCACCTAAAAAATATATTTCTTAAATACATAAATATAATCACTAACGAGAGGGTGATTGAGTTAAATGATTTCTTAATTGAAGTTTTTTTTTCGGGACAGTCCTAAACATATAACATATAAAATAGATACATAACTTTAACAACTCATCGTCAATACACATCTAGTACGTTTCAATTAACCATCGCAACCCCTTATTAACCCCTACCACATAATTAGAACGACAATTACCCTAACCGGCTTATTTCAGGACAGTAAAAATAACCGGTAAATCTTCGTAATTATTTTAACTACCCCATCCCTAAAGTACAATCGTATGAACAAGTTTCTATTTGAGAGTAGCACTGTTTTTTTAGTTTCTTTTTTTAACCTGCCCATGACACTGACGTTAAGCCGCACTAATGATTCCCGACATTAGCTCCGGGGACTTTTTATGGTCAATGACAATTTGTCTTACGGCTGGAATCAGGGAGTGTTTTATGGGCTTATATTTAGACGTAAGCACACGTAAGTAATTCTTGATTGTTCCTTGCTTTTCTTAGACATTCAATACAGTATTGCGATGTTATAAACATAATATTTGGACATTATTACACCAATTGAAGTAGCCCCTTGGTACGTTATATAAGACTTGGGTTCTGGGTACTAGTCAACGTATAATTAAGAAATATATACGTAATATATATAGATAAATACATATATAGTATATATAATCAACGACCAGTCTGGAAAGCAGAAGAAAGCGTAGTTTGAACTCTGCCTCCACCGGAAATCGAGCGATGTTATTTGGTTAATAACAACTCAAGTTACAATATCACAATTTAACATGTAAGATCTTAATATACTACCGGACAAGGGGGATATGGAATCTATTGGGCTAAAGGCTAGCAACCTGTTACCAATGTTGCAATATGACATCTTAACCCCAATATACCTGCTAAAAAGTGACCTAAGAGAAATTATATCTCTGAGGTTCTGTCCACCCCGAAAGGAATTAAGAGAGATGAATGTACATATATGAATGTAATATCTTAAACATATAGTGGTAATCATAGTAAGCATTTACCATTCAATACACGGAGAAACTGATATTTTTGTAGGCTCCTTTCTTTTTCGTTTAAACATTAGTTTAACGACTGTTAACTCGGTAGATTAGACAGACATTCGGCGTCTCACTTCTAAATCTACGCTCTATGTTAATTCCAAATGTTGAATGAAGATTCTTGATGTACCACACAGCAATTAACCTGGACAAGATCTTATCACTGATCCTATAATCCTTAACCAGTCTACTAAGTACCCACTAAGTAAACTGCGTTCTCGCCTTACAAAAATTCAAAGTATTAAGTTAACAAGATTAACCTGATAATGAAAAAGTTCCTCGCCCAATGGGACAGATGGTAGGGTCACCGACGACGAAGACGAAATTGATAAAAAAAATTGCAAACAGGAAAAGGTATTTACTAGGCTTCTGTGGGATATCCTACTTTTTGAGTGCCAAAAAAGATGCATTTCGGATGTGTTTTTTTCAAGGTTTTGTCGGGTTTGAGTAAATAGATGGTATACAAGTGACAAAGGAATTGTGAAAAATACATACATATAGAATTATAATATTTTTTATAGTGGTATTGACCACTCGTTTCTCTTTAAATGGGATAGTGATACCCATTTTATACTGCTGTTATTGCAGAGTATTCTACTAAGCCAGCCTACATATATTCCACGATCGTTAACCCTCGAATTACATTGCCGTGCTTAAGTGAACACACAAATCTACAACAGTCTTTCTTTGGCTATTCAAAGCCCACGTTTCACCAGTTAGCCAGTGACCAAGGTGGCATTCATAGATACAAACGATCTAGCATGCTATCCTATGTAAATATGAGAATTTCTACATACAAACACATCAGACCTGTCTCCCTTCAGAGGACTAACAAAGATCCCGGATCAACAGAACTAACAAATATTTCTCTTGAATCTGACAAACCACTTCTGTTTCATTGATCTATACACCTCCTCATACACACTCGACGGTTATAGTTACTTTTCCAACAACCAAGTATGAGGTGATCTTCTACCCATCACGATGTTTTCTCTAACCGAAACGTAATAAATAGAGTGCCACTGGCAACCCTAGTACGTGCGTGTAGTGTACGTTTACATTACGCTTGGGTGCGCGGCGCAGGCGCATCCGGTCCCAACGGACGCTAAGCCCCGTCTTGTGCGCGGTGTCATATTCAACGCCTTTGTCTCAGTTATATACTATATGGTTATTACAAGCTAATGCGGCTACCGAATCACGAGCAGCGCCACCTATGAAATTAATAACGGACGTGAGACAAAGCTGTTGAGAGTAATGGTGGTATTGGCATACATTTGGTGAGTTCATATCTGATTGGAATGTAATGATTGTAATACTAAGGGGTCCCATAGAGCTTAGAACGGAAATGCTTATGTGTCGTACACCCTATAACCATCCTAGGAAATGTATTGGATACCAGTCAACAATAACAATTTCAAATCTTTATGTGTTAATTCAAACATTATTCCCTCACTTCATTTTACGTGTACAGACACTAATTATTGCTTATACCGAGGAATAGGCAAGCTTCATCTCACAATTTTGTCTTATACGACTCAGATCCTAGTACAAATGAAATTGACTGGGCGATGTGTTGGCAACTACTCCATATTGATTGTCATAATAATTCTGGTAGTTATCTTAAAGCTATCTCCAAGAATCTGTCCTTACTAAAATAATTATAAAATAGTAATTATATATTCGTATGTAATTATTAACAACAATACATATTAAACAGTAATCAGTCCCTTATTACCGCCAATTAGCGATCTGGACCCAGCATCCAGTCTTCCAAGAAGGGTTACTATTCCACCGTATACTTAAGTGCGAACTAGTAATTTCTGGCCATTTTAAAAATAGTACCTCGACAAAAACTCGCTCGGACAATTATGGAAGGCTATTTCTATGGACGTTGGACCTGTTTTGTGAATGGACGATGTGAGATATAACATACATTCACTTACATACGTATATTCACGTTCTTTATTCCTTGTCAGGTTAGACAGAACGTTGGAGACATGATAATATAGGAGGTAACTTTTTAGTGTGAGTATTGACGACATGATGATATAGGTCACTCTTTAGTGTGAGTATTGGGGCTGTGATTCCATATGGAACATTCGGGACAGGTTGGTTGCTAACTCATAAATTTAATTTAATTTTTTTTTGCCTAATATTTTTCATAGCTTCAAGTCTTTTACTATAAACAAGAAATATATAAATAGAATGCTAACTAAATGTCTTTCTTCACGGATTATTAAATGAGGCGAGTAAGGGACTAGAGGTCAATAGAATCTATTAAGCGATGGCTAATATTATATATCAATTCCATCACTATACCCATAGTTTTCCTAAATTTGACTAATGTGATATAATATCACTACATAGTATAAAACAAAGTCGCTTTCTCTGTCCCTATGTCCCTTTGTATGCTTAAATCTTTGAAACTACGCAACGGATTTTGATGCGTTTTTTTTAATAGATAGAGTGATTCAAGAGGAAGGTTTATATGTATAATAACATTATGTATAATAACATCCATTAAATAGTGGAGTAGGCTATATATTTATACCCGTGCAAAGCCGGAGCGGGTCACTAGTAAAATAATATAATGTAAATAAATACATGTGATATTATATCTCCAACAGTTTTGCTAAGTTACCGAGGAGATTCTACATACCCCAAAAGGAATAAAGGGACATGAATGTATATTCATAAAGTTCTTTGGAAACCCGATAGACTATGGTCTGTCACGACCACATGTCACTTGTCACCTTGCGTGACCAAACTAGTTATTGCCCACGGGTTTGCCATATGCTAATGAAGTATGGAAGGAAGATTACCCTTGATGACTGCCTTTCCATTTACATTTACATACATGCATGTGCTAGTCTGGAAGTTTAAGATGTTTATTATATAGTATATTTTCGGCTTGTTGGTTTAAAACCGATTCAGGCTTTACTGACTAGTTAGGTTACAAACTTGGGTAATAAAAATCTTCTTGAGAAACCTACCTATCATTTGATGAGTAATAATCAAGATATATAAATAATTTTAGACTTTGTTGATTACCAACTTTAGGTTCTGACTTGCTGACAATTGGAATTTGGGATTGAGTAACCAAAGATTTTTATACATTTACAAACAGACTGAAAGAGACTAGGGATGAATGGAATCTATTAAGCCATCTGCTAACAACCTATTACCATTGTTCCGTACCTCACAACCCCAATATTCATACAACAAAATAGACCTTAGGAGATGTTTTCATGTCACCGAGGTTCTGTCCACCCCGAAAAGGGAACTAGAAGTGAATGTTTATGTATGTATGTATGATTGAATTAGGTCGAGGCTTCAGTATTTTCTAGTTTAATTGCACCAATCACAGTTATTTATAGTTATTGTGTACCCGAGAGGTAAATTCCAAATTCAAACAAATGTCAGTATTTAAGTAAACTGATAAGGGCACAATCAACCACGATTATTTTATAACGGCCTTATCTAATCGGGGTAGACACACACTTGATAAGAGTTGTGCGAATCTTGAGGAGAACTAAATAATAATATGTATGAATGGTTAGGGACATATTTAATTTAAATGATTGGTTTGTGTACCCTAAAAGTAGCTTTAATAAAAAATGGTACTTAGTTTATTTTAAGAAATCTTTATAGTTTTGTAGCTATGCACATATATACAATTCACATCCGTTTTCCTTCACAATGGTAGGCAGCGATCTCGATTCTGGCGGACCTCTCTTTGGCTTCATTAACATCCTTAAACCTCCTCATATACACTCCTGATATACTTATTTAGGTACTATACACAGTAAGATATTACTTGTAAATTAGAGTAAAAAAAAGTATTTACAGACAGCAAAGAACATATAGCAACGAAAACAGAGAAACGTATTTTAACGTGAAACGGATGAAAGAAGGGTTACAAAAGGAATTTATAGAGCCAAAGTAGAAGGTAGAGTTTGACGGGGTAGCCTGCGCAGAACATATACAGATCAAATTGGAGACAGTCTTTTCAAGACGCACCCAGCGTGAAGAACAGAAGAATTTACAAGTTTATAGGTGCGAATGAAGCAAGAGATTTGTCAGAATCGTTCCTAATTTCGATAGATAGTCTCTGCCTATTCTGTTAGGGATATAGCGAGTATAAATGTGTTATACAGTCGTCTATGGTGCGTCAACAAAGTCAGCAGCTCAGTGGAAATTGAAAATACAAATTATTATTTTCGGCTGAATATTTAGTCAATTGTGATGCCAAACTGGCTAAATATGTTGGGATAAGACTTGGATCTTCAACTGGAACGAACCGATAGAACAAGGAAGGAATTGGAGCATCGATTTCGTTTTTCTTCGGTTGTAGCGGCTGGCGGCGTTGGTGTAACCATGGCGATGGAATAACAAGAAGTTCAAACGCCATGGCATCAGTGTTTGTACTTCAGCCGACATAACCTTAGTGGTGAATGGCTTAATAAAGAATTAAAAACAAGTGTGTTATAGACTCACCAGGTCGAGGCGCAGGCTGAAGGACACCTGCTTCCGGGGGTCGCTCATGGAGGCTTCGTAGAAGGCGGTCTCTTCCAGGCCGTCGTACTCGGGCTCTGTGTCCGCCCACTCCAGCTTCATGGCGCTGGGGCTGCCAAGGGGAGACAGGGGGTTAGTGTCTACAAGATAAAGGATAATTGATAGGGTAAGCTTTATAGGTTCGAACAGTTATATAATCATTGAATTTTGTCTCAAAGGTTTTAGTGAGTAGCTGGGTGGCTAGCCCAAAGCCTAATAGTTTCCATGTATCCCTGAATTGTCTTTCAGTACATGCCGGGAAGAACGGCAGCTAGTTAGCATTCGTTTTACGTCGTAGACGTGCAAGGTCATGGTTATGCTTGTTCATAGATGAATGTAAGCTTGCTTACTTATTACAAATTTCATTTAAAATACTAGTTTGAAATCTCTGTCTTTACTTAAGCCATAGAAACAAAACATTACATAATTATATATCAGTAGTTTTTTAAAGCCCATAATTGAACTAAATATTCCATAATATCGAATAAAATATTGAATAATAATATCGAATAATTCGTTGTCAACTGGAAATAAATATAAATTATATTATTCGGGTAAGGTTTCGATCGAGACTACCTTATACCTGCACGAAATTATTAATACACATATCAGTAAATCATGTCTATACTATCTCAAGTTCCCACCCCAGCATATAGCCTACACAGATCCTTGATAAACCATTGTAAAAGGCGACTGAGGTTCCCCAAGCCCCGCTAAGGCTTCCACCGAGACCGCAGCGAAACCTGTTCCTGATTCTCAACCCACTGATGAATAAAAAATAGTCCCTTCCTAACATGGGCTTATGGCGATTAATTGATACGTTTTATGACTTAATTAATGTATAATACTGGGTTAAGAAAGGAGATTAAAGACTGAGCTAAGATCGAGTATAAAAACCATTTTAATTGTAGGAATATTAAGAAAGAAAATACTTTCTAAACTAATTTAGTACACTTTTCCTTCTAGTTATTTCTTTTCAGTATGTGGAAAAATTACCAGACTATGTCTTATAATTGATTGAATATATTATTTATATTTATAAATCTTACCGTAAACATCGTCATAAATGACACCTATATAAAATACAAAGCATTTACATAATTTCTATTGAAGACACATTCATATCTACTTAGCAAACTAATTCCTATTTATACTCAACTATTACGTAACACCATATTCATTACCTACACAATATACATACATACACATATAGAAATTTTTACTAATTACCCTTCAACCGCTATAAGCTTATAACTACCATCCACCGTATGCCATCAAATAAGCGATTTTTGTTCTCTTTGGGCAACCAGATATTGGAAGGGATGTCTCGACTCCATTCATTCTCATCCAACGGAATTGGATCAGCCTTTGTCTTATTCAGTATTAGTTTATTAGTTCCCAAACCATATTATACCTTTATCTGTTTTCGTGACTAAATCTTCTTTTATACCACATAATAAGAATTATTATAATAAGAATCATTAGTATGTATAGTAAAGTTGTGTATGGAATGGTTATTATGTCTTTCTTCTTAGTATATCACTACATAGTATAAAACAAAGTAGCTTTCTCTGTCCCTATGTCCCTTTGTATACTTAAATCTTTGAAACTACGCAACGGATTTTGATGCGGTTTTTTTTTAATAGATAGAGTGATTCAAGAGGAAGGTTTATATGTATAATAACATCCATTAAATAGTGGAGTGGGCTATATATTATATACCCGTGCGAAGCCGAAACAGGTCGCTAGTTTCTGATATAAAGAAGTGCAGATGTACAATGTTCCAGTGACAAAGAGATACAATTATAGAATTTCATTGGTTCATATTAGGGATACAGTAAATTAAATAATTTTCTGAATTGTGTCTAGGAATATGATTGAAAATCATGCGCTATTTGAAGACCATTATATGCATAGATAGATTAATGCGTTTAATCCTTTTCGGGGCGGACAAAACCTAGATAACACATTTAAGTATAACTAACGTAAAAGTTAAAGACAGAAAAGAAAAACAGTTATAACTAATCCTCAAGCTTTCTTTATTGATGTCGGCACAAGCTATTAAAACCAGATAATAATCATATAGTAGACGAAGAAATAACATATCTCAACAGTTCTGTCCACCCTAAACGGATACAAACACGTAAATAAACTTCACCCTTCATTCCACTAATCTAAAACAAATCACTAGGGAGCCAATAGACATCTTTGGCGGTTCATTGGATTTGTCAACTATGACTATTTCCTGTGAACTATTGTCACATACACTATTTGACTATCAACTTTAATCCCTGGACTTAAAGTCTCAATTCCTTTGTAGTTTTTTATAGCTAGGTTGGCTTGTTTATAGTTTAGTCGATTATCAACTTTAATCCCTGGAATTAAAATGTAAATTCTTTTGTACGTTTAAACTAGTTAGTTTGATGATGGTTTTAAGGTGTCAAATGAATGATATTCCTTTAATGTCACGGGTTTAAATATTACAACTGAACTGATTCCCTTTGATTTGTCTTAGATACTTCCGCCGGATCCGACGATTCTGCTAAACCTTTGGGACGTAAATAGAACGCTAACTAGCTGCCGTTCTTTACGACATAGCTAAGTAAATTTTTAGAGCATTTTGCTTAGAATTTGACACCATTATAATACCATCAGAACTCCCATAGATACTAAAGAGATTAAAGGACATAAGTACAAGCCTAAATGTTTTTAGTAAGTTGTCATGTCGTAGGAGGTGACTAAGGGTCTAGGGACAATTGTATATACTAGGCGATTGGCTAAAAACCTGTCACTAATATCTCATTTCAAAGAGATACTGTCTCCGAGGTTCTGTCCACTATGACCGGGATTAATGACGTGATAGTATAAGTTAAAATAACAGAAATATGTATGTAGGTAGTGAAAAAAAAAAAGTTTTTTTAAATTCTTTATTAAGCCATTCACCACTAAGGTTATGTCAGTTTAAGTACAAGCACTGATGCCACGGCGATTGCACTTGTTATTCAGTCGTCATGGTTTACACCAACGCCGCCGGCCGCTACAACCGAAGAAAAACGAAGTCGAAGCTGCAATTTTGCTCTTCCTTGTTCTTCGGTTCGTTCTAGTTGAGGGTCCAAATAAAATCTCATAATATACATATTTAGATAGTTTGGCATGACAATTGACTAAATAATCAGCCGAAAATAATTATTTGTATTTTCAACTTTCACTGAGCTGCTGACTTTGTTGACGAACCATAGACGACTGTTGAGTAAAATGGTTAAAGGACGTAAATTCAGTAATAACTGTTTCGTACATATAACCTCTGACTACATTGTGAAGGATTACCGGTCATGCCACATATGTATGTAAGCTAAAGACATGTAAATGTACGTTATTTTGTTCAAATATTTATCAACTAATCCCGTCACATGATTTGAGTAAATTTTACGATGTTTTCTCCATATTTGTAAACGTGATTCATTGTTTGAACTGTTATTTGGGATTCTAGTGAATGCAGGTTTTCCTCAATGTGAATTCTTAGCTAGAGGCCTAAGAGAATAGGTTTCCTAGGCATTTAGGCTATACACAAGCTATTGGAACTAGTATTCATAACATTGTTACGTTTCTGTAGCAAACTACACGCTATATATGTCAAAAAATCGTATGATATTTCGTTTCATCAATCTGTTATTGTAAACAAATATACACGTATGGTTAGCAACTTTTTTATTATGGTAGCTAGTCCATCACATTACAATACCTACGAACACCCTTTGTCCCTTAAACCTCTTACTACATGTCACTCAAATGCCAGAGCAACGCCAAATTGCTACATGCACTAAAATTAACAGCGTGGCATGTTCACTTGATACTGGCAAAATAACCGCTGTAAAAATGACAGCTGTTTTGACACAAGTAAAAGTTATAAACAGGTAATTTCAGAGTCTGATTTTTGAAAATGAAACGGTTCGTGGCCCCTACGGTTAAATGGGCGGAGTTTGAAAAGGTAGTTCCGCCTAATCAGTACGATAACTACCTCGTCTTCCGAGGGAAATATGAAAATTACTTGAAAAAGTAAGTTCTTACATACCTATGCATTATTTGGAAGAAATATCTTTAAGATTCTATCCTTGTAGTCAATATTATTGTTCCATGACACCATCACATCAATGTCTTACTCGGACGTCTCCAAATTACTATTCTTTCAACTGATCCATTAAACCTTTCGTAAATCATCTATCATCTACATATATTGACATAGTAAAATCATCATCTCTTGCAGGATAGTCAGAAGTTCGCGTGTCAATTCCCTAAATTCAAAATTCATATACTCACGATCTCATTTATTTTTATTCAATTGATAGTCAACAACTAATGTGTAAAATTGAATAGAATAGGCAGATTCCCTCTCAATGTTTTCCCTCACTATATAATATCTACTATCATTCATCCATTTAATCCATATCATTGAAAATCCTTCAAAAGTCACTATACTATGAAAGATACGAGTTTGTTTACTACTCTAGTCTGTCGCATAAGTAGTGTTAGTTCAGCTTAAGGAAAATAAATACACTTGTGAGTGAATTGAATGGTTTGATATCACGCCAGCCATATCAGCGAATCAAGATGTAATCTCTACTAAAAATAACCTTTGCATGATCGGTTTTTACGATAAATTTAGTATATAACTTGGAATAAATGGACGTTAGAATTTTGAATGTTGCATAAGACAATTCAAATGAGCTTTAATCCTAATTTAATGGGTTCGGACGTAAATGGTACTACCTTTGCAATTGCGGAGATGGAAAACTGGACCTCTAACTACCCCGCAAGTTTTACTGGTCGTGAATGCGTTTGTTTTTTTTGTTTGTAAATGGAAATTATAGGGCGATAGGCTACCTGTCTTTAATAATCTACAGTAAGCACAACACACTAGTTAACTATTAACTGACCAACGTCATAACATATACATACATAAATATACATTCACGTTCTTTAAACCATTTCGGGTTAACCGAAACTTTGTAGACGATAAAATATCTGTTCTATCTGCGGGCACGGGGACAGGTGAGTATCAAACACGGAAGCTAGTAACACACTGCTTTATTGCAACGACAATCGCGGGGTGGGGCGCAGCCACACTTAACCTATGGTATAGCTACCTATAATACACAACATCCCTCCACCATAATCTACGAATATAATATCGTTACTACATTATTAGTTCAGTTAATCAAACATACTGAACTTATTACTAAATATAATTAAAAATATGATTTATAATCAATACGTGGCCGGTCACGTCTTGATCGCATGGGAGCTGGTGGTTCCGTCGGTGGGGTTGCGAATTGTGAACTGTCGTCCTCGTGAGACCCGGAAGGGTTGTTGGCTCCGGCCTCACACATGTCAGCGAGTGTACCATCAGTGCGAGGCGGCGGAGGACTGTGTAGGCCGCATTGTTCTAACGAGCTGGCTTGCGCGGGATCCTCATCTTGTACGACACTGCTACTAATCGGGGGTTCTTGTAATACACCTGGTATTTCTACATCCCAATGGTAATCGCTTGTATTGGGGTAATGTTCGGTACGCTCACTCAGCGATCTCATCTGATCTATATGTTTAGTTACTTCAGTTTGTAACTCCGGCATAAATATTACGTACACTACGGAACCAATCTTCTTTTTTACTACTCCTCTCACCCATGTAAACTTGTTCTTATTTAGAAACTTCTTTACCCATACCTTTTGATTAATTACGAAATCTGGACGCGCTTTTCCACCGTATTGTCTAACCTGTAAAGACTGTTTACGCAACACATGTTGAGATAAGTCTGGACAATGAGACGTGACGTCATCGCTAATTAATAAATCTAATCTCGAGCGTAACGGTTTACCGTACACTAATTCTGCCGGTGACTTGCCTGTGGTACTGTTTTGCGAGTTCCTATAATCGAATAAATATTTAGCTAATTTAATGTTTTTTTACGTGTTCAAAAGCTGCATCGTGCTCTGAAGACCAAACCCAAGTGCTTTTTTTTTGTAAAAGATTATACAGCGGACTTAGTATGCTTGAAGCGTTAGGTACAAAATTACGGTAATAATTCGTTAGCCCTAGAAATGATTGCAATTGCGCAACGTTCATTGGTTTTGTTGCCTTCATAATAGCTTCTACTTTATCTGGCGATTTTCTTATTCCGTTTTTGTCAATTTTGTAACCTAAATAGCTTATCTCATTTTTGAGGAATTCGCATTTTTTCCTCTGTACAGTCAACCCAACTTCTTCTAAGCGTTTCAAAACTAAGTTTAATCTGCTTATGTGTTGCTCCTTGCTAGATCCTGTCACTAAAATGTCGTCTATTAGAACTATTACACCCTCTAGGCCTATGAGTATTCCTTCGATAGTACGCTGAAAAATAGCTGGAGCCACTTGCAAGTCCAAACACTAATCTTTTAAATTTAAAAAGCCCGCGGTGAGTGTTAATGCAGGTATACTTTTGACTCTCTTCGGAAAGCAATAATTGGTTATATGCCCTAGACAAATCTACCTTTGAATATTGTTCACCCCCACAAAGCTTCGCAAATAAATCCTCAACTGTCGGAAGTGGATATTTGTCTACAATTAATTGCTTATTAATTGTAACTGAGTAATCAGCGCATATACGGACTTCACCATCTTTTCTTAAAGCTGGTACAATAGGAGAAGCATAATCGGCATACTCGACTGGTTCTATAATGTCTAGGCTCAATAAACGATTTAATTCGTTGTCAACTTTATCCTTAAGTGCAAACGCGACTGGCCGTGCTTTAAAGTATAATGGTTTATGGTCCTCTTTTAAGTGTAACGATACAACACCTTTATTAAAACATCCTAAGCTATCGGAAAATAGATTTGGATATTTCTGCAATAATTCATCAACAAAGGTGTCGTTCTGACAATCAATGTGATTTACAATCGGCGCAATTTCTAAATTAAATATTCTAATGAAATCCCGGCCTAACAGCGGCGGTCCGCCCCCGCGCACTACATACACATCTAATACGCGTGAAATCCCGCCATAATAAACGTCAAGCCCGACATAACCTAAGGTTTTCATTGTTTCTCCCGAATAATTTATAAGAACCTTCTTAGTGGGTGATAACGACACTTTCTGAAAATTATCGAGATATGTTTTTTCAGAAATTACACTTACGGCCGCACCACTATCTATTTGGAACTCTAAAATCAATCCACAGACCTTCACATTTTCCGTCATCGGTTTGCCGTTAACACATCGTATATTAAAAATAAGCTTACCGTCATCATCGTCTCCATTATCCAGACCACCCTCAACAAAATTTATCCTATCTTTTTGTTGACACATTTTACGCAAATGACCTTTGGACCCGCACTTTTTGCACTTATAATTCTTAAACCTACACTTGTCGGAATTATGATTAGAATATCCACAAACACTGCACTTGTCCTTCTTCGTAATACTGAACACAACATCCTGATTAGAGATTGTGGTGGAGGAGGTCGCCGGTGGGCAGGCGGCCGCCTGCCGCGCGCACCGCACGCTCTCCGCGATGTCCACCGCCCTCGCCAATGTCATGTCCCGCTGCTCCTGACTGTACAGCTTATCACGCTCTGGCCCCGCCGATAAACCCATGAGGAACTTATCGACCAATGCTTCTTCTAGGTTCTTAAATTCGCAGTGTGCTGCTAATCCCCTGACACGTGCAGCCCATTGAGTGTGTGATTCGCCTGGCTGTTGCATAGCCGAAAAAAAACGATGTTTCTCCGAAAACCCGACACGTTTTGGTGTGAAGTGATTGTCTAGAAGTATCAAAATATCGCAAAAACTTGTTTCTTCTAACTTCTTCGGCAGCGCCAGGTTGCTAGCCAGTTTGTATGTTTGTTCGCTAAAAGCACTTAGCAATATCGCCCGTCGTTTTATTTGTGCCTTATCATTTTCGTTGGTTATATCATTAGCAATAAACCATTGATTTAATCTAGATTTATAGCTGCACCATTCTTGCGACTGATGGTCAAAAGTTGACAGTAAACCGAACGTAATGTTAGCAGACATTTTAATGTATTAATTATAATAAATTTCGTCGCCACGTGTTCTATCTGCGGGCACGGGGACAGGTGAGTATCAAACACGGAAGCTAGTAACACACTGCTTTATTGCAACGACAATCGCGGGGTGGGGCGCAGCCACACTTAACCTATGATATAGCTACCTATAATACACAACAGTTTTATTAATAAAGGTAGTTCACAAATTTCTTAATGATTTGTTGTGCTGTATTTTGTATTAGAAAAATAATGTAATAGTTAAAGCTTGTAAAGTTTGATACGACATTTTACTTCAGATATTTAGTATTCGAAATAACAACACTAACTAATAGTTATATATTTTGGGGCATGATTGATAAAATTGAAGCGTAACTAATACGGTTAAATACTCATTTTTGTCTCAAACATTAATATATTTTCTTATTATAATGTCAAATGAATATATATATATATATATATGTATGTAAATTCAGTGCACTTTTATGGTCTATGAACTCACGACTGTAAAACCATTTTATGGTTAAAGAACTCAAATAATTAACTATGTTTATTTGTAATATTTTCCAGTGCAAATTCAACTTTATTCCAAGGCAAGAAAGTCCTAATTGACAATGACGCAGGCGCCGACGATGCTATGGCTATTCTTTTGTCTTTGCTATACGAAAAACATTTTGATGGGTAAGACTAAGTCATAATATCATAATATGATTATATTTTGTATGTAAAACTGCTATAAAAACCCAAATGAATTTTTTCAAATAATATTTAGGACACTATTACAGCAATTGAACTAGCCCCTTGGTAAGTACATTTAAGACTTGTGTTAAGGGTACTAGTCAACGTATATTTAAGAAAGGTACACATATTATATATACATAAATAGCAAATATAATCAACAACCAGACTGGAAAAGAGAAGAAAAGCGCAATTCTTAAGTCTGCCTCCACCGGGAACCGAACCCTGGACCTCACGATCAGCGTACAGATGCTTAACCAATTGCGCCACGGAGGTCTTCAAAATATTTATTAGTGTCATTTTATATCTCTGACGTTCTGTCCAACCCAGAAGGGATTCAAATACGTGAATGTATATATACATGTGTATTATGTATCGTGTTGAATGTTGATTTAAAATCATAGTGTTTTCGCTTAACTTATACTTATCATATCGTAAGTTACGAATAAGGGAGTAAACGTTTTAATAATAGTATAAGTATTAGTAGTAAATTTTATACTAATATTTTACGTTATCATTAACATACGCATTAAGGATCCTGTAAAATCCCTGTAAAATATGTTTTTTTGTTGTAAATAAATATAAAAAAATCACGCCTGATTCCCTGTAGAGGGGTTCACAGAGATCACGGATCTCCATCTGTCCCGATCTTTTAAAATACATTTAAACCAAATTCAATACGTGAAGATAGGAAAATTAATGTTCTACTTTTTATCCTGTCCAGTTTTCGGACTATAATCGACCCCTATTGTTACAAGTCGAAGCTGACTATTGTCGACGTGATTAATGAAATCATTTTATTACGTGAAGCTAATGTTATGTTATTTACAGACCTGAAGTCATTGCTCTAACAACCAATCATGGGAATGTAGGCGAAGAACAAGTATACATAAACAACCAAAGAATATTGAAGTTAGCGAATAGACAAGATGTAAGTTAAACACGTAAAAGTATATGTTGTATATGCATGTACGTTCAGCACACATACATAATTATACATTTACGTCCCTTAATCCCTATTGGGGTAGACAGAACCTCGGAGCCATAATAATATCGTCTAGGTCACTTTTTAGCATGAATATTGGGGTAATGATGTCATAATGAATTCCATTGACCCCTAGTCCCTTAGTCGCGACTTACGACATCTTGGACAGCTAAGACACCTAGGTAGCATTTATTTTGCGTCCCAGACTTGCATGGGACTAGACTTGTTCATATTGTAACTGAAATCATATTGAATATAAAACCAAGGTTCCGTTGTGTTTACTTATAGACCAACTTCACCTAAGTTGCTATATCTTCGCGAAGTTATTTCCATCGGAACAACCTACCCCCGGCACTTTGAACCCCGCTCTGCCCTACAACACAATATATTCTCAATACATCGTCAATGAAATAGACAGAAATTACATACGTATATTTTTTATAAACAAAGTATTACCTTTGTTACCCTTAACGTTGTTTATTAAAAATATACACGATTAATCCCGTTTTTCTTATAAAATTTATTATGTATGTATGTTCAAAGTTATTTACGCTACGTACTGTTATTTAATTTACCTGTACTGAACCTTTTTAATTTAATAATATCATCGGTATTGCGATATCCACACCAATTAGATATAAAAATTTGAGCTGCAATAAAATTAATACATAATAATTGGATTACAACATATAAAAAATACATTTCATTGATTGAAAACATGTTATAATTTCTTATATACACTTATAATATGTTTTATCTGTAAACTAATAAACATTTATTTATTTCCAGATCCCAATATACAGAGGCACGAACAAATCAATAGCCATCACTCCCCCCAAAGGGGATGACTATTACTTCGGCAAAGACGGCTTGGGCGATACAGGGGAGGAAATCAGCGGATTGGTTCCAGCGAGAAACGAAACTGCTGTCGACGCCATTTTGAATTATGTTAAGTTGTATAAAGGTATGAAATATATACGTATGTGAGGAAAATAAAATAAGCTCATAGTTAATAAAAGGTAGTAAAGATCCCGTGCTTTAACTTAATAAAGATTAATAAATAAATTCTTTGCATATAATTTACTGCGACAGTATATATACAGGACGGCGCATTCAAAATGGTCAGTGTGGGAAAGTCTAAGACTATAAGACATACAAAAAAATGTTCTTAGGAACCATGTCACCGATTTTGATGAAAAGAAAAGCTGCATTTATCTTTTATATGAAAAAATAACTGTATCCAGTACGCTAATCGAACCCGGTTGCTTTAATAAAATAAACTTTACTTTTTTTGTTAAATATCGATTGTGTAGATCTTAAGCTGTAAATGTCTCTATGAACCATGATGTCGTAAATGGATAAAATGCATTGTTTTGGCATACTTTAATTTATCATAGTAGGTTCTAAGTGACCACCGTTGTTTTCAATACAATATTCAACACGCTTAGGTAACGATCTTCTTATTGAATTTTGTATTTTCATGTGCTGAATCTGCGTTAAAATTGACTTTATTGCTTTTACTGGTGTCATAGCTTGTTTTGTAAAATTCAACCTTAACGTAACCCCACAAGAAATTTGCAAATATGGTTTAACACGCCACCACAGATAATAAAATACTCGTACTACACTTTAAGTGGAGTTTTCATTAGATTGTAAGTGTTTGATTACTGTAGATAACAAAACTTCCTTAAAGGATTAATAGCAATGGTAATGCCACATGATATGGCTTATGTAACAAGTGGGGAGGTACAAAACTACAAACAGCCTTAGATATAAATTTACTTGTTTGAACTTGTTGAATATTGTAACGGTGTATGTAAACTACTATGATAAACTAAAGTATGCCAAAATAATGCATTTTATTAATTTTCAACCTCATATTTCATAGAGACATTTACAGCTTAAGACCTACACAATTGATATTTAAAAAGAAAAAGTGAAAAGGGCAAGTTTGTTTTTTCCAAGCAACCGAGTTTGATTCCCTAACTGCATACAGTTATTTTTCCAATATTTTTTTAGTTTTTCTACTGGTTTACGATTCGTCGTTGTGATTGTCTGATATACATTTACGTAATTTAATCCCTTTCGACATTTGACTGCCAACATTCATTCATTCATTAACAAGTTGGATTAATCGATCACGATGGACATAATCTCGGTTTATACAATAGTTATACTCGTTCATCTTTTCCAGAGAACCTGACCATCATAACGTTGGGACCAGTGACTAATATTGCAAAGGCAGTTTTGGCAGACCAAACTATTTTGGGCAAAATAGGCCACTTGTACATGGCTGCAGGGAATGTGTATAGTAAGTATACATATGCTAGTACGAGACGTAAATAGATTGTTAACTAGGTGCCTTAGATACCAGCATGTCGTAAATAAAATTATTTAGTGATGAACTAGCAACCTAAAACCAATGATTTATATAAATGCAATTACAACCCCTACAATTTGGCTCAACGTGAACGAGGAGATATTTTGTATCCGAGTATCTATCCACCTTGAAAGGGTATGAGAGACGTGAATGTATTCGTACGTTATGTAATTCTCAGTAGAGGGGTAGGCGGAGATCACTGATCCCCATCTGTCCCGATCCTGACAGACCACTTTCGCTTCATTGACACTCACACACTCGTCGGTTATGTGTACTTCTAACTTCACCATTTTTCAATATGGCGTATTATGTATATATGGTGAATATTATAGTTTTAAGAGATTCGCAATTTATACTCATGATTAATAACCAACGAGACTTATCGCGTAAGTTTTTATATCATAAAATTACCTTTATTATTAATTAATTATATTGAGTCTGCCCGTCACCAAGGCTGCTGCAACGTAACCGAAACGCCGGGTTAATAATAAAGGGATAAAGGTAACTTTATTATATAAAAACTTTCGCGATAAGTCCAGTTAGTTATTATTAATAATCATGGTGAATATTGTTTTGCTTTTAGGTCAAAATCACACGGATCCAGAGTTCAACGTATACACAGACGTGGAAGCGTACAAAATAATAGCAGATCATTCAAGTGCTGACAAAGTAACGGTGTTCCCTTATTCTCAAACGAAGGATTTCTTGAGTATTAGCAAGGTAAGTAAGCAATAGGTAATGCTAGTCTTGTGCTAGCTGGGCCGTTAATAGAATTCTAACTAGCTGTATTTCTATTCAGTATGGCGTATTAATTAATCAACTACGTTTAGATAAAATTTATTGGATTGTTAAATGTCAGCTAAGTTTCATATTTATGTCTTCCTAAGCCCTACATTTATGCTTTAAGTGACTAGGGTTACTTCAGAAGAAACCAATATCCGTGACTAATAAAAATAATGATATCATAATAAGTTTTTATATAATAAAACTAGTGACCCGCTTCGGCTTCGCACGGGCACAGATAATATAATACTATGCACGGGTATTAAAATATATAGTCTTCTCCACTATTTAATGGGTGTTATTATACATATAAACCATTCTCTTGAATCACTCTATCTATTAAAAAAACCGCATCAAAATCAGTTGCGTAGTTTCAAAGATTTAAGCATACAAAGGGACATAGGGACAGAGAAAGCGACTTTGTTTTGTACTATGAAGTGATTACCTTTATTAACCCGACGTTTCGTATTATATAAAAACATACGCGATAAGTCCCGTTAGTTATTAATCATGAGTATAAATCGCGAATCTCTTAAAACTATAAAGATATACGAAAACGCAAGTTTTATTTATAAATAGAGCGAGCGAGAACTAAACAATCTTGATATTTTTATCTGTATTCATTTTCTACATTTATTTACCTAAAACCAGTGATTTCTTATTCATTTCTTTATAAAGTTCTTCCAGTAATGTTCATGGATATAATATATTATTACAGGAGTGGCGTAAAGAAGTCCTGGGTGGAATAGACACAGAAATAGTGAAGAAACTGAATGGCTATGAAAGGATATCAATAGACAAGGAACCAGCATGGTTTGCATTGGACCCAGCCACTGTGTCTGTAGCTTTAAAGGGAAATTTAGTACAAGAAATGAGAAAGGCAAAGAATGATATATATTTAGATGGTAAGATATAGATATATTCACGACCTTTAATTCATTTTGGGTTGTACCTCGGAAACACGACAATGGGTACCTTTTGACAAGAATATTGAGGACGAATATCTAAATGAAATGCTTTTTATTCAATATGAAATAAAATCACTTATTGAAAGTCAAAAAAAAAATATTTTCAGCGGAAAAGTTGTCATTACAATTAGTTAATTTTATAAAAAAATTAAATAAATCTAATTAATATTATATATAATTACTATAATTGATTATCATATTTTGTAATATTAGCTGTCGGTGAATTGTTTTCATGGAACCTTACTTTACCTTAAGGTACTACCTTAGTCATCTCATACGGCATGTCGCACACACAGTTACCAATTATGAACAAAGATCGCTTAATTTTTCTTGATTATGTCATGTCTTCGGCGCCACTAGCATCCATGTACCTCTATATGTACTTTTCGGCATTTATATGCCTTTGTGTAAATACAAATTTAATTTTATTACAGGTGCAAACAGAGGAATAAATTCAAACGATTTCGATAGTAAAGAACCGAATATGAATTTAGTATACTCAGTGAAGAAAAATGAATATAAACAGTTTTTGATCGATGTATTTTCATCGCAAATAAATAAATGATAAACACGTATTTACAATTCAATAACTTGTTTTATTTACTAAAAACACCGCCATCTCAGTTTCTATATGTGAACAAAATGGCAGTCTTTGTACCTGCGTTTTCAGTGGTTCCTGCCAGTCATATTAACATTACAATATAGTTCGCTTATTCTTACAGAGATGTCGCTTTTAAAAATAACAATACTGTAGGGTTTTTTTGAGACCACTGTACAAAATATTGAAGATCACAGATAATATAATACTATACAGTACAGATACCCCATCCCATACAAATTTTTTGGTAAGTGCTAACTTCTTATTTTACACCGCTTATTTTTGAAGCGAAATTGGAAAAACAGATGGCGTGACATCGAATGCATGAAATCGTGCATAAAACGTGCTTCTTCTCAATAATAGAGGTCACTTTGTTATCTGTCCATACTAGAGTACCCGCCACATAAGGCGGCAGTAGCCAAACTTGGAACTAAATTTGACGTTTCCGCCATTGCGTGTTATTTTGTATGAAAGGTAAATTTAGTATTACCAGCGTTGTGTTTTTTGCCCACTCTTTGTAATTTTTATGTTTGTTAAGGGTGATTATAATAAATTGATTTCTGGAGTTTCTTGTTAGTTCTTCTCCAAGGGTCTCCGCTGAACTTCTTCTTCTCAATCGTTACGCTCTTATCAGAGCGGTCGTGGTCTTCATGACGTGGCATCTTGAGCAGCCGAAATGGTTGGTGAACTAACCTCGGTAAAAATATGTAAAGACAATGCTCAGTGCCATGTTTGAAATAGTTTTTTTACATACATACATACACATCACGCCTGATTCCCTGTAGAGGGGTAGGCAGAGATTACGGATCCCCATTTGTCCCGATCCTGACAGACCACTTTCGCTTCATTGACATTCATACATTCTCTAATACACTCTCGGCGGTTATAGGTACTCCTAACGTCACCTTTTTTCAATATAGCGTCTATCTGACTGTTACATATATGTCTTATTAGGCCGGCCCCTACGTAACCGCCCTTCCACTTCACTCATATATATTCCTTTTGTCAATATATAGTTTTTTTAATTTGTACTTAGATCATAAAATAACTTTCAAAGAGAGCTTATGATGGCCTATTTTGAATAAAAATATTTTGACTTTTGACTTTGGTATATTAATTTGTTTTATTCGAGTTTATAGCTCTACAACCAAAGATCGTTACAAATGAAACCTCAATATAATGTATCGAGCCGTATGGCACAGTGAGTGCTAGTTTTGGCGTGTTTACTGGCAACACTGGATTACGCGACTGTGGCGACGCCTCCAACTGCCACCTTATGTGGCGGGTACTCTAGAGCGATTAGCTAGCTAAATAAAGTGAAATAGCTCCATCTAAATTTGATTAGGGTATATTATACTCGTCGATACTTTTTTTCATTATCACCTAACACGTTTTACGGCTAAGACGGACCAGAGTGTGGACGCAAGGCACATATTTATTAGAAATTAGAAATAAACATTGGTGCCGCCGGGATTCGAACCTGGATCGCCCAGATAGTTAAGGCGCTAATCCACTCGGCTACCCCGCCACCTATGTATACCTTCCTTAAAAAACTTGAATGACATACAAGTAGGTATAAAGGATCTGATAGGCAGGGCATGTCAAATACTGTTTGCTCAATTTATGGTTTATTTCATAAGGTGTTTAGATTCATAAGGTGTTTCTATAAAATAAAGTAGGTATGTAAAATTCACCGCAGAGTCTAGAGATCCCGCCACATAAGGTGGCAGTTGGAGGCGTCGCCACAGTCGCGTAATTCAGTGTTACCAGTAAACACGCCAAAACTAGCACTCACTGTGCCATACGGCTCGATACATTATAGGTTTCATTTGTAACGGTCTTTGGTTGCAGAGCTATAAACTCAAATAAAACAAATTAATATATTAAAGTCAAAATATGTTTATTAAACTATTTCAAACATGATTAATAATTAACGGGACTTATCCTTCTTATTATATATTACATATATTATGTGTTCCTTCACTCTGTCCGCAATAGACCGTTTAGTGTGTTCGACGTAGGATTTCCCACAGCTGCAATCAACCTTATACACACCCTTATATCTTATTTCATGAGTATAAATCGCGAATCTCTTAAAACTATTATTTCAAACATGGCACTGAGCATTGTCTTTACATATTTTTTACCGAGGTTAGATCAGCGGAGACCCTAGCTTGGAGAAGAACTAACAAGAAACTCCGGAAATCAATTTATTATAATCACCCTTAACAAACATAAAAATTACAAAGAGTGGGCAAAAAACACAACGCTGGTAATACTAAATTTACCTTTCATACAAAATAACACGCAATGGCGGTAACGTCAAATTTAGTTCCAAGTTTGGCTACTGCCACCTTATGTGGCGGGATCTCTATTTCTAGCGTACAAGTATCCGTCGTCAGACGATTTTACCTCGATCACGATTCACGGACTCTTTAATAGGTACTCACAATTCAGCCTTCTGTGCTTGGTCACAGGTCTCACAGATATTATTATATATACCGGTTTTTTTCCATTAAGCTGTAAGAGGCGACAAGGAGACTAGGGACTATGTTAATAATGGTCATGAGCGCATATAAGTACGCATACATAATATTATGTCATGAATTAGAATTACATATATATACATACGCGTCACGCCCGCTTCCCCTTAGGGGGGTGACAGAGATTACGTAGCCCCATTTCTTCTGATCCTGGCATGCCACGTTCGCCTCTTTAACACCTTTGCATACATGGTTGCCAATTACAGGTACTCCTTACATCCCCTTTTCTCAGTACTTTTAACTAATATATAAAATTACAAATACAGCATTTCTGTTTGCTCATTTTATGGTTTATTTTCGATTCATAAGGTCACAGATAATAAAATACTAAGGTGTTTCTATAAAATTAAGTAGTTATGTAAATTTAATAAAGTGGTATGCCAGCATCAATATCAATCAAGTCACGGGCACAGATAATATAATTCTGTCACGTGTGAGGGGTTGCCAACCCATCGCCCAAAATAAATAGTAAGCCAGTTTAATTTGCTTTGCATTATATTATTAGATTGAGATTATTAGATTACTATAGGCAGTTACATTTGGTCAAAGAGTTCACCTAAATAAATACCTAATCCTCATGAGTATTCTGGAATACCTACAATATATTATAGAATTTAAATGGATAATTAATCCGTGTTTCACCAATACAGTTTGACACCCTTCGTGTAGGTGTCGTAAAAGGCGACTGAGGGATGCAGACCGGTAAAAGTAGGTACCGCCTTAGCAGTGAGCGCATACACGTACGTATACATATTTATGAAATAGAATTACGTACATACGCGTCAGGCCCGCTTCTCCCTAGAGGGGTGGCAGAAATCACGTAGCCCCATTTCTCCCATTAATGTAAGTTATACCTACCTATTCATTTATAAATCGAAATCAAGCGACGCGCGCGACTACCTCGACCACAGACAGGCGCCGCGCTAGCGCTAGGTAGAAACTAAAAAGTAAAATCCGAACTTGTGATATTCACATTTTGGGGAAGATTGTAAAGGTTTTCACTGTGAAGTGTATGCTAGTGATATATATATAATAATTTTCTTTCTATCGAATATGCCTTCGAAATATATATAATAAAAATGATTTTTAAACGAAATAGTGTACCGATAGAAAGAAAAAAACATAAAACATACGCTTTACGACTTGTGTATACACACTCCCGTTTTTATTATAGCGGGGTAGTCAGAGGCTTGAATGCCCTTCTCCGAAATTTCGAAGGCATGTTAGGTATGGGTCATTCGAATCCCGCGTATCACTAGATAGACAGCACCCAACGTGATAGGTAGTGAACCGTATCGCCGTATATAGGCACTCTGACTATTACCTATCCTGAGAAATAGGCAGGTTTCCTCACGATGTTTTCCCTCACCGTTAGCGTCTGTAAATTTGTACGTAAATGAAAAACAAATATTTAAATTTCATTCATTGGTACATGCCGGAGTTGGGATTCGAACCTAGGACCTTTCTCATACGAAGTCCGAGGTCTTACCCACTGGGCTACAGCCGCTTTTCAGCGCTTCTAATTTAGAGGAAATTGTTTAGATTAAATAAAAAACTATTATTATTATTCGTTACATAGGTACATACGAATATTTACGCCTGTTTGCTCTTGCTTCACTCACACTCATAAACATTTTCATACATGCTCTTCTGTTCTTCACGCTACCTACACCTGCCTAGAAAGGATTGTCTCAATCAGAATTTTCTTTCCACTTTGCCACTATAAATTACCTTCGCAACCTATATAAAAATATACTATCATTATATTTCAGTAGTTAATTTTATATTAATGTTTTATATATGTACTTGTATACTTATATAGATCTAGCAATGCACATTTTAATCATTCTCTTTTTATTCGATTAAATAAGTCGATTAATTTTAACGCAATATACATACCTACATAGTGACCACGCCACGCAAATGAAAAGAAATATAAAATTAATACCTATTGCATTTTAAATATTGCAAATGCATAAAATTGAAAATTAGTTTTAAAATTCTAATGCAATAAAGTCTAATTTTGCATCATCATAATATGATTAGATATTGACAGATGTTTACAGTACAAAAACATGCCAAAATGAAATACAAAATGCATACCTATTGCATTTTATTGAAATGTGTAAATGGAAAATATTTTTTCTGCATTTGTAATAAAGTCTATTTTGGATGGAATGCTGATTCTCAGCGATACCTATTATTTACATTTATTAGTGCCCGTAACCCGTAATAGAGCAGAGAGCGACTTGCAGCGCTCTCGGCGAGGGCGGCGGGGGCTGCCGCGTGCGCCGCTTCGCTCAATGCTCTTGCGTAAACTATGCCTACCCAATCTACGAGTGCGCGGGATCTCTGTTTATAGTATTATAATCCTGAATAGGTACAGAATACTGTGTTCACATTATGTCGCCGCCGCCGTCGACCCCGATTGATCCCCGATCCCCGTCGTTACCCGACAGACGAACACAAAAAACCTATGTACAAAATATGCATTCACAGCCCTTTCGGGGTTGTCAGATGTTGAGTGGCAACTAAGTTTTTTTGCAATCTTAAGTCAATCGAAACCCAATCGTTACCTGATAACCAATGTAATAGGTGATTAACTAAGTCCTTACATAACCAAACCAGGTTCCCTCACCAAAACAAGAGCACGTGAGGAATTTAAATGGTCACCCATCCAATTACTTCCCACACCCGCGTTGCTTAACTTCGGTGATAGAACGAGAACCGGTGTATGAATCACAACCGTAAAATCCTATATTTATGATCACAACTACACATCATAATTTTTCATAAGCGCGATTCAAATATACCTACCCAATATTTTAGCAAAAACATTATTGACATTACATAACACATAAACTAATAATTGGCCGTATAATAGAAGTTTATCAGGATCAAAAGAAATCTGTATGGGAATCGAGACTTCATTTTTCGTACGAGTGCCTGCCTATAAAAGTCGGTGACCTTGTATTCCGTTTGTATTAGATGTTTTTGAAATCATAATTATGTAAATAATAACATTATATTATTATTAGTCACAAAATCAAACAGTGTTGGGGCAAAATTAAATTAGATTTTATGCATTGTAACGAGTTTACACTTCCATTCACGAGCTCAATTTTGTTACAATGTATGTAGTGTAGATAAATGTAACTAATTAATTGTATGACTACCTACTATATCTACAATTTGGTAAAAAGTATTGTAGTTTATATAATTTTATCGTGAATGGACTGAATTAATCTAGGTAATCATAATACTGACGCTGCTTACGCATATGAAAAATGACTACAGCCGATCTTTCGGTGAAGAACATATTTTATTTCAAAAGCATTATAATGTAAATACATAGTTTTACAAATTCGTTAACCTTACGGAGTCAGTAAATAATTGATTAGGTAGTTGCATACCTACATACCTACATACATACATAATGTAATCTGTACTAGCATCATTACAAACACTGGAAAGCTTGAATTTATTTCGTGTTGGATCGATTACCATCTGGATTTGGGTGAGAATATCAGTTTATACGTTGCATCATATAGAAACGCTACGCATTTCTTAATATAACTGTCTACAATTTACGGCGCGTAATCAAGAAGTGCTTAGTTTGAGCTAACAAACTATAAAAACCTATACTTAAGTAAATAAACAAGTATTCATACTCGTAATACGTAATAACAATACATATTATGTATTGAAACTAGTTTTCTAATTGACAATCACATTTATTTATAGATTTATTTTAATTGACTGAATACATTTATTTATAGGTAGTTATACTAACCGCCAACACACACACACAATGTATGTATATGTCTATTTATACACAGCGACATCTGCTTTCGAATAGAAAACGTGCCTGAAATGTTGCTTCTACAAGTATTGACTAGATGAGACAAGATGGCAGGACTAAATAAATTTTACTTTCTTTATTATTTATAAAATTGATATCCGCACATTCCATTACTCACTAGTAAGTATATAAATTCATATTATGACATATTATGATGAATTATGTATGAATATAGCTAAAAATCGCAAAAATTTTCAATAATTATTTTTTTATCTGGCTTTGATGACTTATAGCGCCACCTATTGATGCTTCAAGTTTTGGTCGAAAAAAATAGTATGGGATGGGACCCCATGTTGAAGATGTTTCTTTTTTATATAAGAGAAACTTGTAAAATAAAAGTGTCGTAGTTTTACATCACAAGGGAAACTTATCCCTATCATATACCCATATAAGTGAAGCTGAGGATGATGAATTTTTAAACCTTGACACCGCAAAGGTGACTGGTATAGAATGCTTACATCTTATGCCGGATTTCTTCCCTTCCATAATAGGTAAAACCTAACATACAAACGCTTCACGACTTGTGTTTATGTGTATATTCTATCCTTACGTTATTTTAGCGCGGTAAGTGCCCATCTCCGAAATTTTAAAAGCGTGTTAGGTATAAGTTCCTCAAAGCCAGCGTTCCACTAAATAGACAGCACCCAACGTGTCAGCTAGTGAACCTTATTGCTTTTGCACTACCTATTACTTATCCCAAAGGATAGTCAGGTTTCCTCACGATCTTTTCCCTTACCGTTAGCGACTGTAAATAATTAATTACTAATATCGATGTCTTGGTAATTGATAATAAAAATACATTTACGAAATGTGTCGAATACTACGATGAAGGAAAACATCGTGAGGAATGCGTCGTGAGCAAATCTGCTGTTCCCCTAACAGGTAATAGTTGGTGCTTATAAAGTGCGGCATGGCTTACCACCTGTCACATTGAGTACTGACTATCTGGTCAACACGTGGGTTCAAGGTGGCTATAGAATTACTACCTTCGCAGTTGCGGAGATGGACACCTGAACCTCTGACTACTCCGCAAGTGAAATCGTGAATGCGTTTTTTTGGTTGACTCTTGGTCTGCATTCACGGTAACAATTACTTGCTTACAATTACTTTGCTTGTTTGCTTACGCGACCTATACCTTAGTCTAGTCAAACTAATACGAGACTAGGTCAACTTATTCATTCAGCCCATGCCAGCACACTATAAACATAATTGTTGAAATTGATTAAACAATAACAACGTTCGTAAACATGTTGTTGGCTTGTTGTAATTAAAGCGAAATCAAGGTGACATTTTGCTTACGTGAAACTGAACTGAATTAATTTTAGTCTCGTGTTTATAACGTGCTGCAAACGGTGATATTGGGAAAGAAAATTTGGTAGGTGTAATCAGAGGTTATTTTCATCTCCCAAATTGTGTACTTAGTGGTTCTATGGCCACCCCGAATTTATATGTTAGCATCTAATGAGATAGGTGGTAAGCCGGGTCGCCATTAACAAGCACTAATTATATTACCTGTTCTAAGGAATATTTTGATTGAATATAATAGTAGTCAGGAAGTGTATATCACAGAAATTTATAATATGGTCAAGTTAAGCTCACTTTGTGCCAGATAGTCAGAGCTTAATGTGACAGGTGGTGAGTTCAATGGAATTTCAATCCATTAATCTTACTCATTTGTAATAGTACAGTTTACTTACAATTCATGTATACAACCTTCTTAAAATTTGTTTTGGTTATCTCAACTAAAACAAATTTCAAGAAGGTTTTTATTACTTACAACTTTATTAAAGATTGGTAACGCTAATATAATAATGACTATAACACGCTATAACGCGCTACATAATACACGTTAATATTATAATACGCTCTAACCAATAATAACTATAGATTACCTCTTACATCCTCATGACTGCTAACGACATATAATCGAATTGGTGATTCGAAGAGGTTTAATGTATTTTTTTTCGCAAATGTATGAGATTTGAATTTAATAAAATGTAACTCACTCTTATGTTATTACGTGCAAAATAAAATGAGGTAATATTTTATATAACTTTTTTTCTGTATTATGTGCAAAATACAAAAGGAGATGAACTATACTATATATGTTGTTGTGAAGCGGTTAACCAACAAATAAAGGGCCGTTCAAGCAAGTCATGTCAAGATGAGTCAGCCGTATGCATCATTGAGTTACGTCGAGGTAAGTATATATGTGCATACGTAATATACAGGGTGGCGCATTCAAAACGGTCAGTATGGGAAAGTCTGAAACTATAAGAGATACGAAGATTTGTTCTTAGGAACCATGTCATCGATTTTGATAAAAAGAAAATCTGCATTCATACTTTCTTTGAAAAAACAACCGTATCCAGTACGGGAATCGAACCCGGTTGCTTTGAAAAATTAAATTGGCCCTTTTCACTTTTTCTTTTTAAATATCGATTGTGTAGGTCTTAAGCTGTAAATGTCTCTATGAAACAAGGTGTCGAAAATGAATAAAATGCTTTGTTTTGGCATACTTTATTTTACATACACCGTAACAATATTCAACGGACATGTAAAATTGTCACTTTTGCTGTTTGTAGTTTTGTACTTCCCTACTTGTTACATACGCCATATCATGTGGCATTAGCATTGCATTAATCCTTTAAGGAGGTTTTGTTATCTACAGTAATCAAAAACTAACAATCTATTGAAAACTCCACTTAAAGTGACGTCTTAAAACATATAAGAAAATTTCTAGTGGGATTATGTTAAGGATGAATTTCACAAAACAAGCTATGACACCGTTGAAGACCTAAAAGTAGCAATAAAGTCAATTGTAACGCAAATTCATCACATGAAAATACAAAATTCAATAGTAAGTTCGTTACCTAAACGCGTTGAATATTGTATTGAAAACAACGGTGGTCACTTAGAAAACCTACTAGGCATAACTAAAGTATGCCAAAACAATGCATTTTATTCATTTTCGATACCATGTTTCATACAGACATTTACAGCTTTAAGACCTACACAATCGATATTTAAAAAGAAAAAGTGAAAAGGGCCAATTTAATTTTTCAAAGCAACCGGGTTCGATTCCCGTACTGGATACGGTTGTTTTTTCAAAGAAAGTATGAATGCAGATTTTCTTGTTATCAAAATCGATGACATGGTTCCTAAGAACAAATCTTCGTATCTCTTATAGTTTCAGACTTTCCCATACTGACCGTTTTGAATGCGCCACCCTGTATACTAACGATCTTTAGCATAAACATACGAGTATACGGCTTAGTATATTGTATTCTTCCTTGTTCACAAAAGACCAACTCCGCAATCGTGGAGGTAGTAATTCTATGGCAACAGCGAACCCATGTGTTGACCAGATAGTACTCAATGTGACAGGTGGCAAGTCATGTCGCCATTTACAAGCACTAACTATTACCTGTTCGGGGAACAGGTAGGTTTCCTCACGATGTTTTCCCTCACCGTAGAATTCGGTGCATTACGCAAATGTATTTTTATGTACAATTGAGCTACGTCTAATTCGAATATAGATAACGTTTACGAAAACGAAACCTAGTAATGGTTTTTTAGTAACAAACATCACTGTATATATTGACTGATTATTACTCATTTCGAGCCTTCATACATTTTTGACGACCTCCGTGGCGCAATCGGTTAGACACCTGAACGCCAATCGTGAGGTCTCAGGTTCGATTCCCGGTGGAGGTAGAGTTAAGAACTACGTTTTTCTACTGCTTTCCAGTCTGGTCCTTGATTATAATAATTATAATCAACGATTATAATAATTGATTATATAATGGTGGAGGTAGTAATTCTATGGCAACAGCGAAACCATGTGTTCACCAGGTAGTCAGAATATATGTTATATATGTTTTTTTATATATGTGTATGTATATGTATATATGCTATATATTATGTTTTTTTCTATGTATAATATGAATGCATTTCTTAAATATACGTTGACTAGTACCCTTATCACAAGTCTTAAATGTACTTACCAAGGGGCTAGTTCAATTGGTGTAATAATGTATAATTATTGTTACCATACATGGACGATCTAGGCGGTCACATCTGAAAATAATTCCCACGCCAAATATGTGACAATAAAGTATGACACAATTTTCAGCCGTACAGAGTACATAAAAATAACAATGGCAACCATTCTTTCGTAAACAGTAATTTTCCTAATTTAGAATTCACACCGAGGTAATGCACACAACTGATTTACTTATGCAAAGTGGTTAAATTGTGTATTTACTACTAGACATTTTATTTATTTGTCATTGTATTATAGTTTACGTTCTTTTTTCATGTTACTACCAGCCTGCTTTTGTTTTTAGTGTAAGCTTTGTCGTGTACATAAATTGTATGTGAGAAATATTTAGTAGACTTATTTGTCAGTTGTGAATTTGTAATAGATTTTGTATTTATTATAAAAAGTCTTAATTATGGGATACAAAAATAGTGACACAAACCTCTGGCTACCTCAACACGACCTACCACATCTTGATGTAAGTCATATGTTTTACACCTGACATGCAAAAGTGCTCGTACTATTTTGTGTTAAAGTAAAAAAACTTAATATAATATTATTATTATAATAGTTTTATTTTGAATTGATTAAATAAATGGCTTATTATAGCTCAATTTATAATAAAAACTTAATAATTATAAATAAATACTAAAATAGGCTTGAAAATCACAATCTCAACTTTTGTTTTCGTGTTTATCATATTGGTGTGCGTTCGCGCAGCGGAATGTTGTTGAATTTAAAGATTTTAATTATGCAGATATTTAGTGTATGACGTCGTATAATTGTGTATGGTAAAAAAAAAATTGTGCACGCAGCCATTGTGGAGAAATTCACCAAAAACTGATTCGTTCGCCCAGCGGAACTTTTTTTGATCCATTGACTTTAGAAGAAAAGAGATGTGTCCAAAAATTAGTGTGTATTTGTGTGTAATTGTGTATGTATGAATAAAATTAGTGCATGCATAAACTTCGGAGAAATTCAAGTTTCCGCTACGCGAACGTTTGGCCATTAGCTAGTTTTCATACAAAGGGCTTACATAGAGAGCTGTAGATTTTGGTGAATTTCTCCACAATGGCTGCGTGCACAAATTTTTTTTTACCATACACAATTATACGACGTCATACACTAAATATCTGCATAATTAAAATCTTTAAATTCAACAACATTCCGCTGCGCGAACGCACACATCATATTGATCATTCACAATTTCTTTTCTGTTTTAAGTTACTAAACCGAGCTTAGTCAAATATTCTGCACAGTATGTTTATTCCTAAACTCAACAAGCCAATGCTTACGTATTCACTACCTGGCCAATACTCTTTTAATGCCTCTTCATTTGACGGAATCCAATACTCTGAAATATGAGCTTCAAGTGATCAAAACTAGATTGTGACTCAATTAAATGTCTTAACTCGTAAAGTAGTGTTTTAATTCACACTAAAACAAAACTGATCATACTAAAACCACGCTTATACATTCCAGGACTTCTTAAAAACCGTCGAAGCCGTATTTTACGTAGCCAGGTGGTTTGGCGTACCATCATATGGCGGGAAGTTATCCCTTTTCTGGTGTACAATTTTATTCCTGTCACTGTCAACGTTGGAAATGGGTGCTTTATGGAAATTGTTGAGAGCTTTCAGTGGCGCAGCGTTGGATACTTCAGGGGGACGTACGTGTTTACATATTCGTAATTAATTAGGATTATATGATTTTTATGATCATTTAGGTTCTTATTTATATTTAATTATAGTTAAGTTTGATTTGTTGCACGACTGTGCGATGATCCTTACCGCATAGCATTTTAATGTTTTTTTTTGTGATTTATAATTATTTACATGTAATCATGGTTCGATTTGTATCACTGTTGGGTAAAGATACTTAGTGCATTCAAATATTATTTTTACATAATAAATAGATCAAAATTTATGATTATTCTTTACAAGTGGTAAATCTTCTTTCACCAGATTTTCTTTATGTATGTCTTGACCAAGTTCGAACCTTTCTTATACATTTTCCGATGTCCACATACTTAAAGTTTTCATCCATGCAGTCCAACAATATCATTGTCCTTTTATCTTTTAACCTAATTGGCATGTAAGTGGACTTTGCAGGCAGTTTAGTGGCGAGGTTATCTGGCTCCATATTCTACGGGAACGCGGTGGTTTCCACCATCCTGTCCTGGAGAGTAGCTTCCTCCTGGAAGAGGGTGTCCATGAGCTGGCTGATGACAGAGAGGAGTATGGGGTTGGATGTCCCACAAGACCTGTATTTGAGGAGACGACTTGTTGTTATTGTTGGGTTGATTGCGGTTTGTTCTTGTGGTGAGTATATGAATATATATATATTTAAGAATTTGGTTCGATAAAGGGTGGAAGAAGTGTTTGTAATTCAGCTTCTTGTTCGATATTTAGGAATATTCATGACTTGTTTTAAAATGTATATATAAATTATTCTTAGTGAATTATTCTATAAATGACAACTCGCTACATACCGAAAACTAGACATTATATCGAAATCCTGTCCTATATATTGTATGGTTTGTTTATCGCCTCATCCTATTCATTTTTAATGAGATTACTCCATGTACCAAATGGCGTTACATATAAGTTGTCACTGAGGATAAACAATACTTATAAAATGTATTAGACCATTTTATACCTAAACGTAAATTGTTTGAAATATTATGTGTTTTCAGTGGAACACTTCATGAGTATGATATCAGCAACTGGCATTTATGGCTATTCCAGCGTGAGACAATATTTGGAAACCTATATACTGAACTCTCATGGATTTCTCATTAGAAATGGTAATTTATTTTATTATAAATCTCATTTAGTACCATGTACCGTGCTTAGATAGCCTGGCACGTAAACAAAATTCTATCTAGCTGTCTTTCTACCTGGTTTGTTACAAGGAAGGCGTAACAAAATATTTTACGTTATGTAGAAGCTAATTATGCAGTTAGAAATATAAATCTATTGAACAAAGGCTAGGTTAGAACCATATCTCTAATATTCCATATTAATGACGTAATTGACATAAAAATGACCTAAAAGACATGGTTATAATATCTGCATCGTTCAAAAAGTAATAAAAAATGTGTATGATTTATGTATATGTGTAACATATCAATTTCTTCCAGACGAATATTCCCTCAAGATTGCGATACCAATTTTCATCCTGAGCAAAACTGCAACTTGCATGTGGAATTTCCAAGACACGGTCATCATAATAATAAGCATGGGCCTCACTTCTCGCTACAAACGACTGAACAAATACGTCAAAGAGTACATACGAGAGCTAAAAGGGACTAAGGGCAGCCCCCAAAAGGGATTGGAATTGTATTCCTACAATTTAAAATGGCGGAAAATACGTGAGGCTTACGTCAAGCAAGCGGCATTGGTTAGAAAAATTGACGATCAACTTGGCGGGCTAATATTGCTGTCAAATTCGAATAATTTCTATTTTATCTGCTTGCAATTGTTTTTGGGAATTGGGTAAGTCATGTGTTTTTGTCATTGTTTATTATAAGTTCCACGTTATCGAAAATGACTTGTATGTTAAAAGCTTTATTTTATGTAGAGTGTGTATATTCGCTATTCTTTATGTCATAAATAGAAAAATAGGTTTCACAGGATATCTCAGTACGATTGTCTAGACAATACTTAAAAAACAACAAGTTTTTATTAACTTTTATAGCAAAACTTACTAATCATTATGATAAATATAGCTAGTTACTTACATCACAATCTTCTACAACATACATATAATTTAATGTAGCTTACAAACACAACTACTCTATTATAAAATGCCATCAAATAGAATTTGTTCTTATAACATTCTACCACATTACATACACATCACGCCTTATTCCCTGTAGACGGGTAGTCAGAGATCACAGAGCCTCATTTGTTCCGATCCTGACAGATAACTTTCGCTTCATTGACACTCATACACACTCGGCGGTTATAGGTAATACCACATCCTATAATATTATTATTCTCTAGAACTATGTATGATAAAAATACATTTTCAGGGGTGAAAAGCCAGATATCGTGGACAAGTTATACTACCTATCTTCTTTGGGTTGGCTTTGCTTCAGAGCTTGTAGCGTGGACTTAGCTGCAGCGAACATCAATGCTCATTCGAACCAAGCTCTCAAATACCTCAGTAGATGTCCTATTTCATGCTACAGTATTGAGGTGGGTAAACTTCACTACATAGTATAAAACAAAGTCGCTTTCTCTGTCCCTATGTCCCTTTGTATGCTTAAATCTTTGAAACTACGCAACAGATTTTGATGCGATTTTTTTTAATAGATAGAGTGATTCAAGAGAAAGGCTTATATGTATAATAACAGCCATTAAATAGTGGATTAGGCTACATATTTTGTACCCGTGCGAAGCCGGAGCGGCTAACTAGTAATTGTAAATACATGATAACATTCATATGTTTATGCGATGAAAAGCCACTGAAAATAAATATTACTACGAATTCTGATAGTCAGTATCCAATGTGATAGGCAGTAAATCTATTTCGATAACGATATGCTATCACCTCAACTATATACCTCCGACCTCCGTGACGCGATTTGTTTAGCACCTGAACGCTAATTGTGAGGACCCGGGTTCGATTCCCGGTGGAGCCAGAGTTAAGAACTACGCTTTTCTTCTGTTTTTCAGTCTAGTTGATGATTATATAAGCTATACATGTATTTATCTATCTGTGTATTTATCTATAATGTATATATTTCTTAAAGATGCGTTGACTACTTTTAACATAAGTCTTACATTAACTTACCAAGGGGCTAGTGCAATTGGTGTAATAGTGTCCTAAATATTATTATTATACCTTTCTCGTGCATTACCAAACAAAAACATAAGCTATACTTTGACCCGTCTGCGTAATGAAAATACATACATACATACACATTTCCCTACGCAGGTAAGCAGATACAACGGATCCCCACACCGTCCCGATCTTGACAAACTTTCACTTCACTCACAGTTCAATAACACTCAACAACCTTCTAATACACACTTAGCCTTGGCCAGATAAGAGATACATCAGTTATTTTTAAATATATAATTTAAAAATACTCATTTTATTAACTATGTGAGACCGGGACGTATCACGATAAATTAATAAAGATATCTAATTACCTTTATTTTGCCCTTCAATGAAGTCTTCCCGCGACCACGGCTTATGCAACTGGGTCGAAACGTCGGGCAAAATAAAGGTAATCAGATTTCTTTATAAATTTATCGTGATATGACCCGGTCTCACATAGTTAATAAAAAGAGATACACCCTTTTGTAATGTAATTTTTCAGGTTGTTCGTCTTCAGAAGCAATTATCGTATGATTTTGTTGCTCTCAGTGGTAGAGGCTTATTTTACCTCGACCGAAATATGCTACTTAAAGTAAGTATTCGGTTTTTCTACATTTGACATACATACATACATTCACGTCCTTCAATCCCTTTCGGGGTAGATAGCAACTCGGAGATTTAGTATCTCCTAGGTCACTTTTTAGCATAAATATTGGGGTTATGATGTCTATAGAATACTGGTGACATGTTTTAGCCTATCGTCCAATAGACTTCATTTACCCCTAGTCCTTTAGTCGCCTTCTACGACATGCCGGACGAATGGCAGCTAGTAAGCATTATTTTTACGTCCCAAACTAACACGGCCACCACTAGCTAATAAGTTACCAATGAGATGTTTTCACGTCTCCAAAGTTCTGTCCACCCCGAAAGGGATTAAAGGACGTGAATGCATATGTAATAAATAAATATTTATAGTGATGTTCATTCAAATAATGAGATCGGATTGAGCCTGATAGAAAGAAAGCATACAGTTTTTGAGAACAAGTAGTCTTCTATTCTTTGTTTCTTTCCATCGAGCAAAGTGATCAAAAATATTTATAGTAATTAAAAATGTAAACGTTTGTATAAAACTCCTTAGAAATTCAATGCATTTTTGCAAAGATGTTGTGATTGCGTTTTACTGAATAGTGCTTAAATGTTTCATTATTGGTCGCCAGTATGATTCCCTAAATTATTATTACTCGACATTTAAAATGCGATATGTTACATAAAATTTATTTTACTATAAATTTTTTTAGGTAGCTGGTGCAATATTAACTTATGAGCTTGTTCTACTTCAATTCGATACGTAGAAGAGTAATATAAAGTAAGAAGAATTGGTCATGGAATAAATTAACAGTACGAAAATTCATTTGCAACGGAATTGTGTCAACTTGCAGCGTTACTCAGCAAGAAAATTAAGCCAAGCCGTATAGTAGTACAAAATACAGTGAGAATATTAATTTAAAAACGAATAAAATTTATCAAAAACTTCAGTTTTTTAGTACTAATTCTACCCTCAATTGATATGTTAATCATGACTATCCTACTAGTATCTAAGGTCAAATATGAGTAAATAATGCGTAATCGACTATCTATATCTTCATTTTAATAGCTAATTATATGAAAATACAACCTTTCATAGACTGACCGCTATTATCGAGCTCGGAGCAAGCAAGCAATTACCAATAGAAATGAAGTATTTTAGTTATTTATTGTGCTATTTCACAATAAAAATTCTTTTGCCAAATGCACCGAATACTACGTCAAGAGAAAAATCGTGTGGATGTATACCTGTTTCAGGTAAAAGTCAGTGCTTGTAAATAGCGACATAGTTAACTACCTATCACTTTAAGTACCTACTGATTATCTGGTCAACACGTGGGTTCGATGTGGCCATATAATTACTACCTCCGCGGTTGCAAAGACGGAAACCTGAACTTTTGACTACCCCGCAAGGGTTAATGGTCATGTACGCCTTTGTTTATTGTAGATTAGATTGTATGAGTGCATAGATGCGAATGTTTGCATATTTCAAAAGATTAAGAAATCCTCCATTGCAACCTGAGATTTCACTGCGACCTTTGCACTGTTTGGACAAGTGCCAGGTTTTAAAGGAAACTGAAACCCGAGGTAAGTTTTCTAAAATAATATATTACCGACTTTAGAATGCTCTAAGCTTTTGCTTCTTACAGTTATGCATTTTCTTATTCATTTAAACAGAAATTTATCCGACAAGCTTTTAAAACTTCATAAAAAACAACTATTATTTTATAGGTGCCAGCGCTAATCTTGAACTTAAATAAACTGTACGAGTATAAATGTAACGTATGTAGAATGAGCTATATTATAGCTTATCTGACTTATCTAAATTCCTACCCGGTATCTCGTAACATTTGATAGAATAGGATTAAGTAAAATATATTGATAAATGGGCTTAAATGTGTTCTTTGCTATTGTATACCCATATAAACATTATAAAGATAACAAACGTTCATTCCCTGAAGAGGCATAGAAGATAGATAGATAGAATGACAATCATAGGAATGATGATGATCCTTCATTCCTGCCTTCTTTATACAGAGACGGGAGTATACATACAAACGCTTCACGCTTCACGACACATGCGGGGTAGTCAGAGGCTTGAGTGCCCACCTCCGAAATTTCAAAGGTATGTCAGGTATGGGTCACTTAAGGCCCACTCTACACTTACGAGTAGATAGACAGCACCCAACGTGATAGATAGGTGAACCGTATCGCCGTATATAGGCACTGGCTATAACGACGGCGACGGGCGTACTGTATGTCATAAAGATGATTGTCAGCAGATTAGCCGTATAAAAACCATAATGTTCGAATGACTGCCCTTAACAGCTAGTAGGATCGTATTATTTGTTATTATAAGTAATAAAAATTTAATGGCGTTATTGATAACATATCCCTGTATTTTAATGTCGATATTTGCTCGTGGATTTACTATGACGTATATAAAATGCTGCTGGCTGTGTTTCTACTATGTATACGTTCCTTTACTCTCATTATTCTTTGTGTGGTAGCCAGAGGGTGAAATGTCTAACTTTGTAAATGGGGAGTAAAAACTAATTATATTTATTCGAAATAATATAAATACACTCAATGACAGACAAGCGCGCAGTCTGTGAAATTTCTCCATATGTGAATGTTTAAAGAATTAGATATTTGCAACGAAACTATTACTCTATCTACCACTAAGTAAAATTTTCGTATATGTATGCTTTGGGAGTCAGTGTAGAACATAACATGTATATTGTATAATTTAATCTTAAAACGACTAAAACCCGTTTTACACACCTAATAAACTAAAAAAAACTATATCTTTGTGTTGATACTGACCACAGCCTCTTCTTGTTCTTTAGTAAATTTAGGCAAACGTTTTACTAGGTACTAGATACTAGTAAAGTGTGATCGTTAAAATAATAATAATAATGTTTCGAAGAAAAGTTAGGTTTCTAGAAAATGTATAAGGGATAATCAATCCTATTGCAAAACGAAACATAGAAATTAAGACATGCTGACAGACAGGGGATCGAAACGGGAACCTCTTATTACAATTCCTATATCCCATAACTTCGACCCATTATTTCTATTTACGAGTTAAAATTACCGCTTCTAAACTTTCCACCTGATTCAACCCCATTACCTTACCCTGAATTTGTTCATTGAATTTCGTGTAGGTCGCTTAAGAACGGACGCTATGAAATTGAGTCCGCGTTGTTTTCTTTCTGTGTGTTTCTGACAAGGGCCTAAGCCGCAACCTTGATGATGATTAACGAGCTCCAACGAAAATAAATATAACAATGAGGTGGCGTTATGGGGATTTATGTAAAATAGCTGGGTGCAGTCTAGGCAAATCCCAAAGCGACTTGGGAGGAAAGAAATAACAAGAATATTGTTAGATGTTTTTTTTTGTCATATGAGGCGACTCAGGCTTTTTGGTAGTATGGAAAATAGGTTACCATTAGAAATTTTGCATGTTGTTTAGACAAATATGAATGAATTTTTTTTATTTACTATGTGAGATCGGATCATATCACGATAAATTAATAAAGATATCTGATTTATTTTGCCCGACGTTAAAAGTAGGTACGAGTGTTTAAAAATAACTATGAATGAATTTTGTTAGAAAGTATTTTATAATAAAATCCTAAGAATATTATTATAATAAAATATAAACAAACCCGATGTCTCATTCACTTTTAACTAACCGTCGTATTACGAATGCAGTATTACTTTTCAACCAGTCGTGGCAGAAGTACTGTGCTATTTTGAGACGTAAAAAGACTGCTTATTAGCTGCCGTTCTTCCCGGCATGTCGTAGAAGGCGACTAAATGACCAGGGTCAATATAATCTATTGGGCGATGGGCTACATGCTACAGGTTGCTACTTGTCAGCAAAATTCCATTATGACATCACAACCCCAATATTGCTGCTAAAAAGTGACCTAAAAGATACTAAATGTCCGAGGTTCTGTCCACCCCGAAAGGGATTAAAGGACGTGATTGCATATATTGTTTTAAGGTTTATAAACGTATACAGTTTTCTGAATTATATGGCTTCAATTCTAAACAAACGTATAAATTTTCGATTCATGCAGGTTCTAGTTTACCTTTGTTTCCGATGACCTTCTAGTAATCTTGATTCTCCCTTCACCTGTGATGAGGGTAAGCCTCAGAGGTGATAAGGATGACGTGTCCCCATATAAGAAGAGGTACTTATAAAATGCATTTACGGCCATAAAAAATCATAATAAAAAGAATTGCGATAACTATATGACGACCTCCGTAGCGCGATCGGTTAGCCGCCGGAACGTTAATCGTGAGGTCCCGAGTTCTATTCCCGGTGGAAGCAGAGTTAAGAACTAAGCTTTTCTACTGCTTTCCAGTCTGGTCGTTGATAATATATGCTATATTTATTTATCTATGTAAATATTTTCTATATCGTATTTCTTAAATATACGTTGACTAGTACCCTTAACACAAGTCTTGAATGAACTTACCAAGGGGCTAGTTCAATTGGTGTAATAATGTCCAAATATTATTATAATTTAGTGATCTTATAACTGTCCCATTGTTTCATATGACTATGTTCATAAAAAAAAAGTGACCGAAGAGATATTTTCTGTCTGCGAAATCCGTTCAACCTTAACTCATTCAGAGCCGACGACACGCCTAGTGTGTTCACGATCGTTTGTATGGCGGCTCCTCTGTATAGTTGCTGAAAAATGCTATGGCATTGAATGAGTTAAAGGGATGAAGGTAGAGAATTTATGTAGTATATCTAAATATAAATGAATGAATTTACAAGTGAAAAGAAAAACAAGTTTATACGTAAATATATTTTATTTCTGTTTATTTAATATTTAACTGCTGGTCTTGGTTCATATGTCTTACCTTTATATTTTAAAAGGATAATTAGACGCGTTGTTCAAGTCCGCTGTTATACCGTAGTGAATATTTCTCCTAACGTTCGTATCTTTAAACTGTAGTACTAACATTGAATTGTAATAAAACTAATTCATAGGTGACAATCGTTCCGACCAACTGAAAAGTAAAATTATTTTGAATATTACATACCTATATAATATAGTCACGCCTCTACGTCCCCAACAGGATAGAAAGAGACTAACAATCGAAGATATACATATGTATGTATAATATCTCCTTATAGTGTGATGGCTTTGATATAGAATATTAGATGGACTATTTTATCTTATCACCCAATATATTCCATTGTGGCCACAACAATATTATTATTATATATAGTAATGTACCTCTAACTCTTAATGACTTTTTACAACAGATAGAAAAGAAAGGCTATTACCATTATTTTTAAGACTTTACTTACTCGTACATAATATAACTTCTTACTTACAGTCAATATCATGCCCCTGGTTATATTGAAGAAATGGTACCCATTCAACGCAATCTCGTCGTTTTGAACTTGCTGAATAAAACGTTCTACCTGAAAATAGGTTTCATATGTGTACAAATATCACTTATAGGGTGGACAAAGCCTCGGCGTTCTATTTACTACTCAATGTTTGTGCTTCAAGTGATATTATTATTGAATTTTGGTGGACTGGACGTTATAGTGTCACCTGTTAATTGTACTCCCTATATCCTTAATTTCCTTCAAATTCAAACCAAGAAAAAGGCCGTGTGCATTCTATAGACGTTATTATCTTACATGTTTGTTAATTTTCTATTTATCATTTGAATGGAATCACTTGACTGATAAGTAGATTTGAATCTTAAAGAAGATTGTAACGTTAAAGATGCTTAAAATTAGTTAACATTTATCCTTAAAGCAATTAAACGTAGTACAGGCATGTCCACGAAATTTATAATACTTTTACATATGTTAATATAATTTAGTTTTTAAAACTCACTTCCAAATTATATTCGCTAGATGGCACCCTGTACAGCCATTCCAAAGGCTCATTCGAATACAAGTGAATACTAGAAGCCAGCATAGAGGTGGTCAGAGCTCTGGCCACTAAGAATATGAAGGAGAAGGTGAAATATATGGAGTGTTCCCATTGGCTGATGTTCCTGCAACGATAAATGTATATTAAAGAAAAAAAAAATCACTACAATGATAATGATATGAAGGAAAGAATCATCAAGTGTTACGTCACTCTAACGCTGGGCGTACGCTTTAGATCCAAATTTACAAAAAAGCTTATTATAATGATAATATTATTTGGACATTATTACATCAATTGAACTAGCCCCTTGGTAAGTACATTTAAGACTTGTTTTAAGGGTACTAGTCAACGTATATTTAAGAAATGCATACATATTACATATAGATAAATGAATATAGTAGTAATATTATAGTATGTATAACCAATGACCAGACGAAAAGCGTAGTTCTTAACTCTGCCTCCACCGGGAATCGATCCCGGGACCTCACGAATTAGCGTTCAGGTGTCTAACCGATGGCACCACGGAGGTCGTCATTATATTGTCCGAAAATCTGTCACCAGTACACCAAATCATACTATTCAACCCTATTAATAATGCTAAAAGAACCGAGAGATATCATGTTACCAAGTTTCTGTTCACTTCAAATAATGTTAGACGAGAGTAAGTTTATTTTAATTGTAAATTTGTACAAGAAAGTAAAACAAAAACTATTTGTGACACAAGCAAAGGGATTATAATACACATTGATCAGGACATCTCAGTTATTCCTATTAATAAAAAGTAGTCTGTAAACACAAGTCCTGAAGCTTATGTTATGTTTATTCCAATTATGTCTAACTACTATCGCTTCATTGATATTCGTTCTCATTCATACTACGAGTATATTACATGTACTTCAAACATCACCCTTTCTCTTCTTAAAACCCTACTTTCGTATTTTTCCTTTTAAGGTACGTTGACAGGGTATTTGTTTAGACCTAGTTAAGGTCTAGACTGCTAAATATAGTCTGACTAATGAAAAGGCTCACTTGTTAGCTTCAGTCGTGTCGCAGGATAGGACGTGACCGGAATTTTTTGAGCTGTGAAAGAGAAATATTTAAAATGGAGCTTTAAAACTATTACAATAGTCTGGCATGTAAAACGAATGTAGAGTAGTTTTGTTCCTACTCTATATGATAGGTAATTGAAGAAGTAAGGTTATATGAAATAATAGGGCAATGTGTTTACATTGTATGTTCAATAATAATGTTTAGTAAAAAATCAAACATTTATATAATTAGTAACCGATTAGATATCAATATTGTCAACTAGATCCTTCACTCTCGAAAATGTATAGAAGAAGAAGCGTATGCTTCATTAAGTTTATATGTATGTAAAATTCAATTACACATAACTCAACATTGATTGTACCTTAACTCTCACATGTAAAGGTTAAAGCGCTGGTAATGAGTCCTAGTTTGATAAACAACAAGAAAACATCAGCAGTTTGTGATAGTCAATGGTGGACACAATATGGGCAATAAATATTTTTTGTTCGTTGTTTAATATACTTTACGGTGAGGAAAACATCGTTCAGTGCTTGTTAATGATGCCATGGCTTACCATCTGTCACATTGAATACCGACTAACAAGTCTATTTTAAAATTTCCATAGAATTACTACCTCCTCAATTGCAGAGATGCAGAGATGGACGCGCGAACCACAGACGACCCATAAGGGTTAACGATCGCGAAACCGTTTGTCTTTTTACCCTGTATTTCATATTCTATCTTTAAGTGCTTTTGACATAAAAGAAACGAAAGTACTCACTTGAGACTGTTGAACAGTTGAACGCAAATCCAATAGAGATTGCAGCCAAAAGTCATTGTGATGAAAGCACTCAGCTGTTTGTTGACCAAGCCGAAAATCCTTACGATGTTTACGTATTGCTCCCTTATGTCTGGCCAGTCGACGTTTTTCTAGAACGAGGCCCGCCCGACGTTTTGTGGTTTTGTTTTCGACTACTAACTCACTTACATCTCTCAATACTTTTTGATATGCCCAGAATCTCGGGGATATTAGGGGGATATACCAATGAAAATTAAGTTTAATGAATTCTATGTACATTTTCGTAATGAAAATACATTTACGAAATGCGTCGAATACTACAGTGAGGGAAAAACATCGTGGGTAAACCTACCTGTTCCCCGAACAGGTAATAGTTAGTGCTTGTAAATGGCGACATGCCTTACTATCTGTCTGACTGACTACCTTCGCAATTGCGGAGATGGAATCCTGAATCTCTGACTACCCCTCGCAAGGGTTAATGGTCGTAAATGCGTTTGTCTTTATTAGGAGGGAAATAATACAATAGGTCTTATTGATATCCCTCATTGATTGGCTAGCAACCTGTCGTCAATGCTTAATATATTGACATGAAAACACCAATACTCATGCTAACAGTGACGTACTAGTTACGACGTAAAAGTGAAGCAGATATTATTTTATTAACACTTTTTAGTAAAGGGTGTGAAAGTGTATGTTTCTAATAACTATTGTACGCCAGGAGAGGCAGGTGTCACAAATAAAGTTTCTTTTTCTTTGAATAATGATTACAATTACCTGCTTATAGACGATACTTAGTATCCTGATGTGTTGTTTGAAATGTTCTGCCAAATAAATACTGTATACCATAACGATCAAGTCATTATATGTCCACATAAACGTTGACTGTATGTTGAAAAGCTGGAAATTTAATATCCGTATATTATTCATACATACATACACATTACAAAGAAAAATGACCCATGCGGGGTAGTCAGAGGTTCAGGTATCCATCTTTGCAATCGCGGAGGTACATACACTTTACAATCCATAGTACTAGTCATAGTAGTCAATACTACAAAATCTATCGTTAATCAGATGACCAAGGTATTCACTCAATTTTTCCATCACTATCAATAACTAGCACATTTATATTTAATTGTAAAACTATATATATAATATAACCTACCTCACCCATAATCCCTTTCCATAGACTATACGGAAATATATCGAATATCCAAGGAAGAGTCCTGGTGTAGTAAGCTTCCCACCAATTGTCTGGATCACAGAATCTGGCCACGTGTATACCATACATCATTGACAAAGCATGCTCCACTGTAATGGAATTTAAGTGAAGAAAAAGGTAGTGGACACACCGCAGAGTCGTGACAGAGGGGTCTCGACCCTGCAGTGTGGGAAGATACGGGGGATAGCCTATAAACGAACCTAGCCACCAATAAGGTGTGTGTACCTAACTGGCCCTAAGTCCCTATAGCCTAACCCGAATATATACTTATATATAATAAATGTGGAGTGGTGTGTCAGGCGTGTGGCGCGTGGATGTGAGGCAGCCGGAGCCACCAGGCATAAAGTGTGCCTAGCCGTGTGTAGTGCCTAACGGTAAGGAAAGCTACGCCTCTAGACCTAAAGGCGCAGCCGGGAGCCTAGGGTGGGGGATCAAAGGTTTAGGTGTAAGGATTTTCCCGTAGCTAGTGAGCCAGACTCAGCGTCACCATTTGAGACTGAAGGTGTCTTTGCCACTACGGGAGGAGAGGTGAAGAAATGAGAACGCTACAAGGTTCGTAACGATCTGGTTTATTGATTAAAATATCAGTCTTTTTATACAACATTGCGAGAACGAGTGATTGACGTCAATGCTACTGCCGCCGCCTCCCCGCGGACTCGGAGCTGCTGCCGCTGCATTTGCTGACTTGCAGTCTTGCACCGCTGCCATCACCGTCACTGCGCCAGATCCTCGTCAGCATCTTGGTGGCACCTTTCTGTAGTTGGCATCAGCATTCTTACACTGTGGCCAAGAGCACTGACCGCAGCCGGCGCGGTATGTCCACGTGATCGTGGACAGGTAGTATATCACCGCTTTGTGATATTCTATACTAGTACTTGCGAGTATATTAGATAAAGTATTTGAAGTTAATAAGAATTGTATACTAATATTTAAATACAAAATCATATAAAAAAATCTAGTGCTTTTCTCGGCATGCCATAAGAAGCTACTAAGAGGTTAATGATAGTTGCTTGACATTCATAAAAATATAGCCATCAAAACACAAATAGCTTGTGAGATCAAGTGCCACATCCATGGTTGCCTTGTTGATGAAGTAGATTGGAGTATTCATAACATTATGATATGATTTTATTGTAACATTAATAACTTTTTTCTGAATCTCACTAAAGTTAAATTTAAGAGTAAAATTTTCAATTAAGTAAGAGCATTTGACCTGACTTCCTACTACTTACAATACACTGCATGTTTATTAAAATCTATCGTGTAAAACGGCAAAGCATGCTTAAACATACAATTATAATGAGTGAGACGATATTGATTTGTCAGGATCTTTCAATATGGCAATTTATAGTCTCTTCCTTTGCTATTAAGGAAGTTCATAGAAGTTTGAATCTACATATGTTACACATAAAACCCTTACCTGCAGCAATAATAAGTACAACAGCAGTAACAATATGGGTGATTTTCCCAATATTCCTCTTGAAAGGTGGTAGTTTCTTCTCAATGCTTTCCACCTTCCTTACCATGTTGGGGTATCGAATCCCGAACATCAAGTTGATGACTACAGACACGGCACACGTGGAGTAGAAGAAGCAGTTTGCTGGAGGAAGATAATAGAAGATATAAGACAAAGACAAACTCTATCACGACTGAAGCAAACACTTTTACGACTAATGAACGGGGCCTATTGTACAATTTGACTGTCTATGTTAACGTGTAAATGTATTGTCTGTGCAATAAAGAATAAATGAAATGATTATTTCTTTATGTTCGAGGTTTGCGTATCCATCTCCATAATTGTGGAGTGGAGAGTTAATAATTACGTTTTAAACAGACAGTCAGTACCCAATTTAAGCACTGGCTGAATATATAGTTTTTCTCACGATATGTTCTCTCAACGTTGTAGTTGTATTCTTTAATTATGAAAATGTATTTTTAAAGAGTAATATACTAACTACTAAACTTTACTTCATAGGTGACACTGACTCGAACACACACAAATCCCCAAAGAGATGTACGAAACAACAGTAAACGAAGAAATTTCGCTGACATTTAGCGTATTTCCAGCGACCCTTTAGAATTTAAACGTGCTCCGTAAACATGTCAGAAAATACTTACTGAAATTTCCTAAGCTGAGACCTTTCGTAAATATTCTCACCACACTGAAGAACGACATTATGAACTGACCTAGCATACTGACCATATAGTAGATACCATACACATCCTTTAGGGTTATTCTGAAATATTAAACATACATATATATCTCCTTCCATCCCTTTCAGGGTTGGTAGAGGCAGGGACACTATAATATCTCCTAGGTCGCTTTTTAGCATGATTATTTGGGTTGTGGGAACATTGATGACAAATTGTTAGTTTTATGACCCGAAAGATTATATTAACAATTTTGTGATGTTATATAGAACATTGATGACAAGTCGCTAGCCTATCGCTTAATAGATTATAGAAGTCGCTAAGTCAACTCCTACGACATACCGGGAAGAATGGCAGTTAGTAAGCATTCTTTTCACGTACCAGACATAATTAAATGTTCAGTAATAAAAAACTACATAAAAAATGGCTAGAATAAGTGGCGTCATTTGGGCGAAATCTATGTCCAACAGTGGATTGATACAGGCTGATGATGATGACGTAAGAAATAAAACATATACATACCTTAAATCCTTACTTTTATCACTCAGGACACCTGTCAAAGGTATCAAACCAGCTATTTTACTCGACAATATAGTGCGTCTTATAGCCGTATGCATACAAGAACTGGACTTCACTATTCGTAGTCTATCTGCTAGATTTTCAATGGGCTTTACTCGTATTTTCTTAAGCCTCCTCATTGTGAAGAATTCTGACACAGCACGTAATCTGTTAGAGATTGAAACGTTAGTTCTAATGTTAACTTACGAGTATGATAATGTGTAGATAATGCAGTAGTCAGTATGCTATTTAAGTTTTCTATTTATTAATGAATAGTTTAAGGTTTCTTTTACCATATTAAACAACCATTTAAGAGATGAAATATGTGCATATCTTCTTGGTTCGAATTTTGAGATGTGACAAAAACTATTATTAATTGGTGAAACTGGTACATATTTTTATATTTCAATATTGAGGGTGTCAATGAGAGAAACACATATTTTTGCATAGTCACCAGTCATTGGGTGTATTTCATTTATTAACCATTAAGCTTTTACCCTAATAGAGTGCAGTGCTGTGTTACTATGTTTGCTGTAGTCTCGGGCTTTTTTAGGTCACTAGAAACCTATTTTTCAGCACCTGAAGTGGCAGGTTGTAAACCCATCTTCGTTTTAAAAGACTAACTATTAACCAAGGAGAAAAACTTGTTTATTTCCCAATGAACACTCTACAAAACCTTTAAAATACATACATACATAACGCTTTCATGGCTACTACCTATCTAGAGGGATAGGCAGATTTACTCACATTGTTTACCTCACCATTTACGACTGTAAATTATACACGTTAATGAAAAACACTTTTTAAATGTCATTCATTTGCCAATGTCAGAGCTGGGATTCGAACCTTTGATCTTTAATACGAAGTCGGAGGTCTTACCCACTTAGCTACAGCTGTTTGCACCTTACCTTCGAAATATGCACTTATATCTACACGATAGTGGAAAAGGATACTTTGACCGAGATTCGATCACAGTACCTTATTGTTAACAACAGTACTTTTAAACTCAAATAATACACTTTTTTCACAAACAAACATTAACGATCGTGTCTCCAAATTGAGTGACGAAACATGCAATGACATTTAGTACTTTATTCAGAATGCATTTCCACATGTTACCTATGAATTTCAGCACGTCAACACAGTGACAAAAGCCGTGATTAAGTTGTTGTTTTAAACGTTGATTATAGGTACGTTCACGTTGATGTTTTGCTACAAAACACAGGTGTCGTTAGCGGGGCTAAAGACTTAGGATAGGTGTTTATTTATGTATCAAAACTTGCAACGTTGTACGTACATGTAGTTACGTGCTTCTATGCATTTTGGTATGGAGCGAAACTGGTATAAATAATATACCCAAGTCATTTCAGTTCAACTATCTATTGCTTTTGTATAGTTAACAAAACTTACATATATTTATTTACATACTTATATTAACATAACTGATTTTATACTTATTGGTGTAAATTAGTACACATACTCGTATAATATCTAAGTTACCTGAAATAAACTTCATATTTACGTTGTAACTTCATTACTATATTGAAGATATAATATATATGACAAGTTTCGAGCACATCTCCTAATAGGTTGGGATCCGTGATCGTGATCGGCACAAATAGAGGATCCGATCTCTGCCTACCCCTTTACAGGGCATCGGCCGTGATCTGTATGTATGTAGGTTATCACTTATAATCATATTAGCCGCATCCCAGTACACTTTAGTGTCAAAAACAAAGGCGGTAATCAATCTTGACCACCGGATAAGACCTCTTGACACCTCTCGAATGCTAATAGGTATTTGAGGATCAATTCACATGTGATTAGCTAACACTTGGGTGAAGATTGGGTTGGTGTGTTTATGGTTTGAATGGCTGTGTGTTTGGTGAATATACGGCTAAAATAGATACAAAGTTTGATGGGCTAACAGCCTGTCATAATGTAACGAATGTTGCCAGCAAACTGTGTTATAATTTTTCTAGGAATAACTTTTAAATGTCCTAAAAGAGAGTTATAATATAATAATAATGTTTGGACATTATAACACCAATTGAACTAGCCCCTTGGTAAGTACATTTAAGACTTGTGTTAAGGATACTAGTCAACGTATATTTAAGAATGCATATATAATAAAAGACCAGACTGGAAAGCAGTAGAAAAGCGTAGTTCTTAACTCTGCCTCCACCGGGAATCAAACTCGGGACCTCACGATTAGCGTTCAGGTGTCTAAACGATCGCGCCACGGAGGTTGTTATTCTAGTGTATTTTTAGTGGTTTGGTAAGATCGAGAGAGATGGGGAGATGTGATCTGCCTACCCCTGAGTAGAAAAACGGGCACAATGTGCATGTATGTCTTACTATATTGGTGTACTAATTGTGAAGTAATCAGTGGTGTATGTGCCTTAGTTCTATGTGTTTAGTTCCATAGAACATAATTTCACCAGAGTGTCAGTACTAAGTTGATAGCAGATGTTCCACTGGGTACTGTCCCTGAATGTTTACGTACTAATTAGATGATGCATTTAAACTATTTAGCCATTATTGACTATTTATACTTTTGATTATAATTTGTCTTTAATTTTAATTGCAATGTAATTTAAGCTATTTCAATTATGACGTTTTTATAATTAATTTGTACGCCGAAGCATGACGGCAGACCATGTTGAGACCCTTTAAGGGTATTGTATTCCAAAAATAAATTCACGAACTGTCAAAAATCCGAAATTTCTAGCGCAGCGGCGCTGAGTACCGTGCGAGTAAGTGCTGTTTTTAGCGGCCGGACAGAATATTAAATAAATAAAACGTATATTATCTTTAAACTTACCCATTAAACTTTGTACATATGAACTTGATAGAGTTAATCAGTTTAAATATCTAGGACATATTGTGACTAGTGATTTAAAAGATAATATGGATATGGAAAGGGAGCGTAGAGCTTTGGCGATGAGGGACAACATGCTGGTCCGTAGATTCGCTCGTAGCAGCGAAGAGGTGAAAATAGCCCTCTTTAAGGCCTTCTGCCAGTCATTTTACGCCAGTAGTCTTTGGATAGCATATGCTCAAAAATCTTTCAATGCTCTGCGTATCCAATATAATAATATTTTCAGAATGCTGTTGGGTCTGCCGCGTATTTGTAGCGCGTCGTCCATGTTTGCAGAGTATCGCATAAATGACTTTTATGCGATAATTCGTAAAAAAGTAGCGTCAATAATGGACAGAATCAGGCGGAGCTCCAACGGCATTCTGGAAATAATAAGCCACAAGGTCGACTCGCCTGTGCTCGCACATTGGGTAGAAGTGCAAACCCAGTACCACTCGCCAGATGTTCGAGTACAGAATAGAACATAAGTACTAACACATAGACAGTAAGTAATACTAACATTTTGTATTGTATTATTATAATTAATTTCAATTTTATTTATCATTATCATTTTTTCTAATGTATGGATCTTTTGTTGTCCGAAATAAATGTTTATTATTATTATCTATCTAGCATAAAATAAACATTGTGATTCGACAATCCAGACCGACTTCTTAGCAGATATTCTCTGTCGAACGTGACAGATAGTTTTGATCATGACGACGCGCCGCCTACGAATATGTACCAGGGGCGCAGACTTTTAAAGGCGGGCTGTGGTACGAAAAATGTAAATGTCTCGATTTCCATACAGATTTCTTTTGATCCTGATAAACTACTATTATACTGTCAATTATTAGTTTGTGTTATGTAATGTCAATAATGTTTTTGCTGAAATATTGGGTAAGTATTTGAATCGCGCTATCGCGTAGTTGTGATCGTAAATAATAGGATTTTACGGTTGTGATTTATACACTGGTTCTCGTTCTATCACCGAAGTTAAGCACAACGGAGGCGTGGGAAGTAATTGGATGGGTGACCATTTAAATTGTTCACGTGCTGTTGTTTTAGTGAGGGAGCTTGGTTTGGTTATGTAAGGACTTAGTAAATCATCTATTGGCTATTGATAATCAGGTAACGATTGGGATTCGACTCTACATCTGACTACCCCGAAAGGGATGTGAATGCATATTTTGTATATAGGTTTTTTGTATTCGTCTGTCGGGTAACGACGCGACGCGAAGTAGCCATATCAATCGAGATCGGCGGCAGCGACGTAATGTGAGCACAGTATTTTGTACCTATTCAGAATTATAAAACTATAAACAGAGATCCCGCGCACTCGTAGATAGTTTTCAGTTACTTTAGTAACTACGATTTAATTATAAGCATTTTGTCACGATGATGTGTATTCTCGGCATACTCAAAACACATACATCTGACCTGACAAAGCGTACCTACCTACTTTATTATTTGTTAATTTGATATAGTAACAGTCTGGCGTATGAAAGTGGTAAGATGATTATTAGCTCTCAGAAACTGTAACTGTCAGCTATTTTTTTACGTTTTACGTTTCAGCTGCTGTAAAATAATAATAATAAATCGTAATAATTAAAAGCAATACCTTGGATATAAGAATGCTATAATAGCTACTTTTACGTTTTGACATATAAAACAGAAACTAATAATTGGTTGTGTAAAAGTGGTTTGTTAGACTCAAGAGAAATCTGTTTGGGAATCTAGAATTTCTTACATGTTTTAGTTTTTATTTGTTATCGAACTTAGTGGATTTACATAACATTTAGTACTTGATATTATAACATATCAAATCATTCTTTATAGCGGTTTGTTTTAAATACTATGAATACATTTGATATCATTTCTAAACAGTATGCGTCAAGTTAGTTTACTATGTTCTCACAGATACCTACCACCTTATTCTGAAACAAAATCGATGTTTTGTTATAGAAACAAGTCCGTGTAAAACAATTGCAGCCCCTTGTTTATCTCTGGGATAAATACTTTTGAGGTTACCTTTCTGTTTTAGTAGTGGCCAAGTATGTTTTTATATCTAAAATAAGTTAAAATCAAAGCTAATATAAGTCAATATCAAATCAGTATGATGAATTAGATTTCTTGCAGATAAATTGTTGTTATTTCATTTGTAAATTCTTATGCTATGAGTGACGAAGCATTTTTCTATAAATATCGATTCACAAAGCAATGCGGCGGGATAATAGGGGATATTTTATGTAATGTTTTTTATGTTTGGGATATAAACAGGTTCCACACTACGATAGTTTCAAAAACACTAAAATAAATCACATCAAACTTGATATAACAAAATCATAACAAACTTTATTCTTTATTGTCATGGTGGATCGAATTACGTACGTTCCGTGTTTGTAAACGAAACAAACTCTAATAAATTATAAACAGATTATTCAACAACTTATTAATATTGTTGTCATAAAAACATTGTAGTCATAAATATATAAAAGTAATCAATATTTAAATAATTAATCACTTGTGGTAAATAATTGTAATTTTATAGTAACAATAAGAAATAGTGTATTGGAACGTACTTGAGTGAGTACCCTAACCCGACCTCCTGTAGGAGTCTGTGAGCCTAGTACTGCGCTTGTATTTTCGTATGGTTTTGAGCTGAAAAAGAACTTCGAAAAATATAATTTCTTCGATTTATGCGTAAAGTTTGACGAGGCAAACAAATACCTACAGACTACTGAGCAAAATTTTGGGCAGCACGATATGTATAATAAATATGTTTTTTTGGTGCGACCTCCAACTCCGTTATGAGAGCCTAGTGACCGAATTCGGATTTCGATAGCAATTTGTCTCTAAAAAATTGCTCCGCGGTCTACCCTTCTTGAGAGAGATGAGTCTGAGTCGTAAAGAAATCGAAATTTAACCAACTCTTGTTCTTTCCGTATATCTGTCCGGCACCGGTATAACCTATTCTGCAGTTCGCCAAATACTCAAATTCAAGTTGCCAAAGAGCATCCCAAATGTATATTTATGATTTCGAGCATCACAAATGCATACTTAATCTCTGACTACCCTGAATTCGGTCACGGTCGTAATGCATAATACATAGTTATGTATATGTGTGTGTGAGCATATATATATAGCATAAATAACCTATCCTGGGGTTCACTAATTGCTGCCTACCTACTGTGAAGAAAGCTGAAGTGATGTCAGAATGTATCATGTATGTATTCTCAACTTCTTGTCATAATATCCGAAACATCAAGCGGTAAATCAAAATTATTTAGATTCATTATCATGATTTTTTCATATCATGTCTGATATGTACCTGTCATAGGCATAAATGACGCAAGAATAAATTTATATCAAATATGGTGTCGCATCAAGTAAAATACTTCTTAAAATATACATGTAGAATTAATCAACTTTAGCAGTTCACTTCGAAAGAAAAAAATCGCTTGTAATATAATAAGCAATAACCTCAAACACCAAAGTGATTACACATTGTTTTCCAAATTTCACTTATTGAACTAAGAAATAACTGATCTCGTGTGATTATCTAGCGGTTTAGCTGTCATCGCCAACAAAATGGACGTGCTCTCACGCTGGCATTCGCCAAAGACTGTTCGCGATCTATTGAAACTAGCGACTCGCGGCGCACGCGTAAACTGTCCATATAAAAATGTATGAAAAAGACGGCGGTCCAAAATTGGGCGTTTTATACTTACGAAAACTGCAGTATTATGAATAAAACAGAACCTAATATGTTTTTAGTCAAATTATTTAGTATTAAGAGAACCCATTATTGTATATTTTGATTTCAGATCTTACTCCGTGACGAAATAAACGAAAAAATACAAAACCCCGTTTGCGCCATTTTTCTGATTTTTTATCAACTTTTTGCGTTTATATTTACGTAATTGTTGATATTTAACTCTTGAAACTACTTCAGTCATCAATTTCAGTCTTTCATTATGCTACCTTGAAAGTATGATAGGTGTCAGTAAGTTCTAAATAGGTTTAAACTGAAAAATGAAAACTCTCGTTTCGCTCATTTCCGCGAACAATACCCTTAACTTAGATTAAGATCTTTTGTACACACATGTTTCACAAATAAATTGATTTTGATTTTGTAATAATCTTATAAAGGACACTGGAGATTAATACACAAAGATATGTATGTTTTTAAATGTTGTGAACTTATTGCATGGCTTTAAAAATTCTGTGTGTGTGCATGCTGTGTATGGTAAAGAAAAAAACAGATTTTCTTAAAATAACACTTTTAATTCCTTAACAAATATGGTGATAATATTACATTTTAACATCTAAAATACTCTGCATCGATGACAATGCAATGTACTTTTTTTTCTCAATTTACCTTTACCTTATCTCATACATAAACAATATAAGATGTACAGTCAGCGCTAAAAGTGCAGTCCTAGTAACTTTTTATAAGGTTAAATTTATAAGAACAAATATAATACATTTTAAAACTGGCGCCATTATGCATTGTCATGGCCACTATACTTCGCGCGCGTTCGTTCGCGTGCTTCGAAATGAAAAATATTTTCTTTTGTTCATATAAACTTAAACCTTATAAAAAGTTACTGGGACTGCACTTTTAGCGTTGACTGTACATAAAATAATCTATTTTGTATAGTCATAATTCTATTCTAATTACATGCTACACTGGTTTTAAACCCTTTTACACATATCCAGTTGAAGAAAAGTTGAATGAAGTGGGAAGAGGCGCTTCCAATGTTGTAGGAGTTGAAGTTATTTGGAACATCACTAGTTCATACGTCACAATGGTGCCGACGATCTGGGGAATAAAAGTAGAAATGAATAGTCAGGTCGTAGATACGCTAGACGTAGATAGATTAAGGTTTTTATTGTAATGGAACTTGAATAAACAGAGAAGACAAGGTGCAATATGAGGTTCGCTTAAAGCTATATTACTATTTTACTTATTACTATACATACGCTTTATTACTATTACGCGATGAAATAAAAATAGGACATAAACATTTGTTAGTTTTCAAAAGGAATAAAAATTATTATGTTAGTATAGGTCTTTTTGTTGAAGTTCAATGATTTATTGAAAACAAACTCAACTTCAGTGTCACAGTCAATATACTCTTAAATTAAAGGAAGTGGAGTTATTGCTGACTAGTCAGTCGCCCAAAAATATTATAACACTTTATGATAATTTTCGATTTAATAGCATCTTAAAAAATTACATCACAACTGTTATGCCTAGGAGTCATGGGTTTTTGTGTCTATATCCGCTAATGTAGCGTAAGTCAATCATAACAACATCAAAACCAAATAACCTCTAGCCTCTTAACACACACCAGCAAAAATACAGCTAGTTGCCTTTTATTACAATCTATTATTACAGTGTCTTACCGTAAGCAGCAGACCACGCGTAATGCTGAAGAACTGGAGACCACTGAGTGCCACTTTCTCACCATTTATCTGGGCTAGGAATCGTTGTACCTGTGTGAAAATGTACTGGGGCCTTAGGGTGAGGACATAGAGAGGCAGGTTTAACAGTACGGACTTCATCATCATCATCAGCCTGTATCAATTCACTGTTGGACATAGGCCTCCCCCAAATGACGCCACTTCTCCCTGTCAGTGGCCGTTCGCATCCATTCTACTGAACTATACTGAATCGGCCCGTTGCGCTACATATAGGAACAACCTGTTTCTATATGTGTGAGCGCATAAGATAACATTGAATTCTCTACCTGTATGTATCGGTACCGACCCGCACCGGTTTGTCTGCACCGGGAACCTACCTCTCTATGTCCTCACCCTTAGTCTACTAATGCATTTTAGGCACAATAGTACAAGACTTCAGTAGCAGTAATTTGACACTTTTGGTACTCCACTAACAACTTTACGCCGCTGAAACGCTATCGAACTGCGTCTGAAGTACAAAAAAGATACACCACTAATCAATCGTGCCTCAATATCAGTTTAATCGCGTTATTTTTGGTCCACTATTGTTTTGACAGCTTTGTCTATGCTCAATCGTAAGCGAGTGTGCTATTGAGTTGTCATTGAAGCACTACTGACGCACACCAATTAGTAAGGGCCCTGGTTTGTTACTTGTATTAAGGTGAAATAATTTATGTCCAGTGCTAGACTGAGAAGTTACTGGAATGACAATAATACCGCTTTTGTTTCCGGAATTTCGTTGGAAACTGATAAGGGAGTAGGGGTTAATGTCATCTATTCAATGATGGGTTGAAATTCCGTTCTAATGTTCTATATTAACACCTTCACAACCCCGTATCAAACCCGCAGCAAAGACTGTTGTTGAGTTCAAAAATACGCTAGTCTATCGCCTAGAATCATCATCATCAGCCTGAAGTAATCCACTGTTCCCCAAATGACGCCACTTCTCCCAGTCAGTGGCCGTTCGCATCCATTCGATGCCGGCCAACCTGCGCAGGTCGCCTAGAATAACGTAATAAAAATCTGTCTTTTATTAATCTACGATATGTCTGGACAAAGGCTGGTTCTATTCTAAATAAGTTATTCTGCATCCTGATCAGAATGTAACATAGTATATATACATTCACTACCTCTAACCCCTTTCGGTATGGACAGAACCTTGGAGACGATAATATCGCTAAGGTCACTTTTAACATGAATATATGAGTTGTGATGTTATATGGAACACTGGTGTCAGATTGCTATCCTATCGCCCAATAGATTCCATTTACCCCTAGTCCCTTAGTCGCCTCCTACGACTTGCCGGGAAGAACGGCAGCTACTTTCTACAACTATGTATTACCTCACTACAATAAGCTGAAGATGGCACGTCATACAACACTGATGCCCCCGCAGTGGAAGCTGTATGGACCTGTGCAGCAGTGAGGCAGACCACCACTGATCTGAAATAAACATACATCAGTATAAACTCAAAGTCAAATGTTTTTATTCAACATAGGTACAAGTACCGTACATTCATTGAAAGTCAAAAGGTTACTACTATATTTGCAAACATCATTGACGTTATTAAATCCCTTTTGGAGTGGAAAGGGCGAGATATGTCCTTTGTCACTTTTAGATTTAGCATCTGGGTGATCTTTTTGCCCGTAATCCCTTAGTCGCCGTCTAGTAACGACATACTGAGATGAACGACTCCTAGTTGTAGGATGGGATTTTTTTTCATTAAAAATATTTTATAAGGTACATTGAAATAGCCAGAAGCTTATATCAAAGTAGTTTTAAATTTGTCAATTCTTTTTTAATTTGTTTGATTGTTAAATTAAAATAGCCAGTTTATAATGCAAAAATATAGGAATAATACAATTTACTCAATAACAAAGCTTACCTGGCAATGAGGAAACCCAAGGAATAGAGGAAGTAGGCTGTTGTTATGTACTTTCCGACTGGACTGGCACTGTTGGAAAACAAAGGTTAGATAAAAGGATGTGTTAATGTTTTTTTTAATTAACGATATGTTATTTTTAATTCTTTATTAAGTCATTCACCACTATGGTTATGTCGGCACAAGTACAAACACTAATGCTACGGCGTTTGAACTTCTTGTTATTCCGTCGCCATGGTTACACCAACGCCGCCAGCCGCTACAACCGAAGAAAAACGAAATCGAAGCTCCAATTCTTCTCTTCCTTGTTCTTCGGTTCGTTCCAGTTGAGGATCCAAATATAATCCCAAAACAAACATATTTAGCCAATTCAGCATCACAGCTGACTAAATATTCAGCCGAAAATAATAATTTGTATTTTCAACTTTCACTGAGCAGCTGACTTTGTTGACGCACCAAAGACGACTGTTTAACGATATCTTGCCATATGTCATTTTTTACACAATATGTATGTGTAATATAGTATGAAACATTTTGTAGTTTATATGTAAATGGACAATTATCGAAATGATCGCATGCTGTCGAAAATGTGATTTAATATCTCTATTTTGGTGTTTATACTTTTAGAGTTTGTATTTCATTTACTGTATATTATTTTAGTATATTCTGTTATGTAATTTATTGTATATTCTTATAACTCACTTAGGCAATCGTCGTCTGCATTCATATTTACCAGCAAAACCATTTCTGTAATTATAAATAAAAAAATAAAGTAAATTAAATGAATATTTCAAACATCACAATATCGTGCATATTTCTATATTCTATTTCTTCAGCTGCTATTATACATTCTTAAATAATGAAAAAGAAAGGAAGGAATCATGTAAAATGTATATAGTTGGAGAATAAAATATTACTAGGTAACATGTTAGGGGAGCTGCAAATTTTTTGTTAAAAGTGGGTTCTCAGACAGTTTGATACAGATTTAAATACCAAACTTAACAAACCTTACTAATGCTAACCTGGCTAACAAACATACACAATACGCTCATTTTTTCTACACAAGTGTACCCAGAGCCATAAATAATGTAATCTATTTACCTAAATACTGCGAATACTACGGTGAGGAAAAACATCGTGAGGACATCGTGAGGAAACAGGCAGGTTACCTGTCCCCTAAACAGGTACTAGTTAGTGCTTGTAAATGGCGACATGGCTTGCCTCTCACATTGAATACTTACTATCTGGTCAACATGTGGGTTCGAGGTAGCCATATAATTACTACCTCCGCGATTGCGGTAATGGATATCTGAATCTCTGACTACTCCGCATGGGTTAATGGTCGTGAATGCGTTTGTCTCTTTGTCTTTTTACCTAATTATACACGAAAGTAAACAGTAGTAACATTACTTACTCCAAAGTATAGAAAAGTTGCAGACATACGAAGAAGAGGTTGTTTGCGAACGATATGAACACCATTCCACTTATAGCGCCATCTAGTTTTCGCACCAGGCGCGTAGCTCGGCTGTACTCTTCTCGAATGGATCTCCAGAAACATTCTGGTAAAGCCTAGAATAGATAAAATAATAAATATTTTGATATTTAATGAGTAAAACCTGCCATGTAGTATATGCCGAATAGACTATAGTCCACGTGTTTATCGCGTATATGGTGACATGTAACACTATACTACACGTTAATTGTTCATATATGGTGAAGCATAGATTCGAATTGCATTAAACATTGACCGCAATAGTCGAGAAGGATAAATAAACCTTTGATGATTCAGTAAGGGATAAAGTTCGTGTAGTGATGATTTTATACTAGACTAGTATAGGTTACTAGTGCTTTTCAAGTTCAGTATTTATTTTCGTTATCTAAGACTTAAAGTATTGCAATCGTATTGTCGCAAGTGTTGAACTATTTAAGAATAATACAATTTACTACTTTAAAACAAGTTCCCACCGTGATTATAAAATGGGTAGTAGTACTGAATAAACTTTACCTTTCCATGAACATCTTCCAGCTTTTTATTAACCTGTTGAATTCTAGACGTGAGATAAAAGCTGATGCACATTATGAACAGATCAGCAAAGTTCCATGCAAACGTTGCTTGTACTTGCAAAAACTGAAAGTATGATTATGTAAATTAGTTTTGCAACTATACATATATAGTGCATACATTAACATCACGCCCGTTTCCCTGTAGAGGGGTCTGATTATGTAAATTAGTTTTGCAAATATAAATATATAGTGCATATATATATATATATATATATACATCGTGCCCGTTTCCCTGTAGAGGGGTCTAGAGATCAGGGATTTTCACTTTTATTGACCCTAGCAAACGATTTTCGCTTCATTGACATCCATAAGCATCCTAATACACATTCGCTGGTTATAGCTTCTTCCTTTTCAGTTTTTCGCCTATTTGCTTGGCAAATGACTTATTAATAATAATAAATATTGGTTACCTAGGAGTCTAATTAGGAACTACTATTGTCTATTATGCTTACTAATAATCTAGTGCTAGTCTCGATATATTCTGAGACGTGAATAAAATGCTGACATGCAGTAGCAAGCTAAGGGATTAGTTGAAAAGGGATTTTATTAGGCAATGGCTCATTTACTGATATCACATTAGTAGCATTATTAAAACCCAAATAATTATACTAATATATAATATAATATTTATATATTTATTTATCTTTATATTTATAATAATAGACGACCTCCATGGCGCGATCGGTTAGCTGCCTAAACGCTAATCGTGAGGTTCCGGGTTCGATTCCCAGTGGAGGCAGAGTGAAGAATTACGTTTTTTATTGCCTTCCAGTCTGGTCGTTGATTATATATACTATAATATATTTATCTTTATATAATATGTATATGTTTCTTAAATATACGTTGTCTAGTACCCTTAACACAAATCTTAAATGTTTTGACAAAGGGGCTAGTTCAATTGGTGTAATAAACTTCAAATATTATATAAAATCAAAATAACTATACTTCAAAAATCTTGTAAGGGCTTAAGCACATTTTAGTAATTAAATAAAAACTTTTCTTTATACACAGGAACACTAACCTGACAAATGATCCCACTAAACGTAGAAAAGGGTATGTATTTGAATACCCAGCCGTAGAGAAGTTTTACTACTGTTTCGTAAGAATCTAGTTTAAGCGGCGGATAGCAGGTTAATGCTGAAAATATTCCTGGTAGTAAAGCCATTGTGTGTTCCACTGTAACAGAAATAAATAAACAATATAGTTACGGGTGTTTAAAGTTAAAATTTATTGTGGAAACTGCTTTATTCCTGGTATTAAAAAATACCGAAAAAGGGTTAGTTCAATTAATTTTGCCTAGGTTAACTATCATTGGAATAATAATATTATATACAATTTCTTACATTATCATCCCCAGGAAAATTAAACATATTATGATCACCGTGAACATATAAAGCATACAAAATCAGAATCTTAAAATTTTTGATTTTATTTAACGTCCAAAAATTATGGATGTTAATTTATTACACATTCAGGTAACTGTATCATCTAGCCAGACACATTTACTCACGCCACCTAAGAGATTAAATAAGTTTTTAATCACTTATAGCTAACTGGTAAATTGTCTTATTGAATTCATTTCTACCCTTACTTTCTTCTCTGTATTGTGGTGAATAAATATACAACATTCTATTAACAGCTTAAATTCACAGACAGAAACGTAAACTTTGTAAAGCTAAAACTCACGTAAAGAAAGGGCTAGCACAACCACACATGTCACCGTACACTTGACTTGCAGGGTTCTATCGTAATTGGGATCTAAGTCCTCTATTTTCGCAATATGTCTCACTAGTTTGGGCCACTGCACCGCTAGTTTGCAAAACAGGATCATAGATAGCGTTGTCGACGCGTAGAACACGTGCGCGGCTGGAATAAGAAAGTGCTATTTAAACTGCCGCGCCGTCATTAATGATGGCTTTACGATCGACATAATAAGATTACATAATAAGATAGACGTTGGGCTGGTAACCTGTGACTAATATAACAATCGGAATATAAATGTTAAGGGTGATAAAATTATATTATCTGTTCGATGTTCCAACCACTCCAAAATAAAGGAGTAGAATGTTTGTATGATAGCGTCTAGTTTTGTATTACTAGTACAACGTATGAGTAGTATACCAGTAATCTACCAATGAAAACCAGCCTTTAACGATATGCTTTACAACCAATCTAAGAGAAAGATTTGCGTGTACATCTCAGCAATTGTGTAGCTTTTATATGCACCCTTCAATCGCAGTAATGGATCTGTAAATAGGTACATGTAATCCAGTTTTCACCAGAAACCATAACCGTGGTTTAAACCGTATACAGGGTGGCGCATTCAAAACGGTCAGTATGGGAAAGTCTGAAACTATAAGAGATACGAAGATTTGTTCTTAGGAACCATGTCACCGATTTTGATAAAAATAAAAACTGCATTCACACTTTCTTTGAAAAAACAACTGTATCCAGTACGGGAATCGAACCCGGTTGCTTTGAAAAAATAAAATGGCCCTTTTCACTTTTTCTTTTTAAATATCAATTGTGTAGGTCTAAATCTGTAAATGTCTCTATGAAACATGGTGTCGAAAATGAATAAAATGCATTGTTTTGGCATACTTTAGTTTATCATACTAGGTTTTCTAAGTGACCACCGTTGTTTTCAATACAATATTCAACACGCTTAGATAACGAGCTTACTATTGAATTTTGTATTTTCATGTCGTGAATTTGCGTTACAAATGACCTTATTGCTACTTTTAGGTCTTCAATGGTGTCATAGCTTGTTTTGTAAAATTCATCCTTAACGTAATCCCACAAGAAATTTTCTAAAATGGTTTAACACGTCACTTTAAGTGGACTTTTCAATAGATTGTTAGTTTCTGATTACTGTAGATAACAATACCTCCTTAAAGGATTAATGCAATGCTAATGCCACATGATATGATGTATGTAAAAAAATGTAAATGTACAAAACTACAAACTGCCATAGAGACAATTTTACATGTCTGTTGAATATTGTTACGGTGCATGTAAACTACTATGATAAACTAAAGTATGCCAAGACAATGCATTTTTTTTGAAACCATGTTTCATAGAGACATTTACAGCTTAGGACCTACACAGTTGATATTTAAAAAGAAAAAGTGAAAAGGACTAGTTTATTTTTTCAAACCACCCGGGTTGAATTCCCGTACTGGATACAGTTGTTTTTTCAAAGAAAGTATGAATGCAGTTTTTATTTTTATCAAACTCGGTGACATGGTTCCTAAGAACAAATCTTTGTATCTCTTATAGTTTCAGACTTTCCCATACTGACCGTTTTGAATGCGCCACCCTGTATATTCGTATAAAATAACCTTATCATATACTTATGTTAATGTTAATTACAATTATCTTATGTTATTTATTGTGGACGCATCTTTTCTCTACCATAATGATTAGTACCAATTGTTTAAACTTGCAGCACAAATAACCTTTGTTCCTTTATAATAAGTTACTTACTGACTGCCTTTAGGGAAAATTCCGTAATCACTTTATGTGCTGACAGTAGAGTCAAAAGTGTTTGTCCGATACATGACAAAGCTGCATACAAACACTTCCATGAAACTAACACGAATCTGTTGACAGAAAAGGTATGTTTACAACTACTTGTAATACTGCTCATAGACTAATTAAGAGCTAAATAGATAAAAAAAGTTAAAAGGAAACTAAGTTTCAATATAAATAAATAGATATTTTGCATAAAACTACTGTAGAGTTCCGTAAACATTGGATTTATTCAAGTAAGTGGCAATGAGATTTCGTAAACTTTTTAATTTATTCAAGGAACTGGCAATGGTTATGAGAACACAGTGGAAAAACAACTAACGTGATTTATTTATTTTTTAGTTACTTTTGATAAAATCCTAAAAAGAAAGTTATAAGTAATATAATTTTGATCACTTACTTACTCTTCTTATAATATAGTTAATTGTGACATTCTAAGAAGAAAAGACATCTTATAGTATAATGTATATTACCTATCTAACATGAATCATAGAGCATCGGTCCATATCAGTTACCTGCTGGACGTAGGCCTCCCCAAGGGTATTCCACAAAACACGAACAGTCGTGGGCCTCAGCCAGCCACTACCAATGACCTTTACACCTTTTTTTTTCATGTCATCGGTGCACCTATCAGGGAGGCGTCCTACAATACGTTTAATGCTATCATGGAGCATCTACGTTTATTATATTTTATAAAAGAGCTACATAGGCTTAATAAAACTCATAATACTAACTTAACATCCAGTACACTGTTAGAGCTGTATCCGTAAACAGGTATTAGTGAAAACGACTGGCCCACCATTAGGAGAATCTTGAAACAATCTTGGAATGTTGCTGGAGTGTACTTCTTCAGGAACATGGCTGAATCTACTGAGTTTGTCACTGCTTCTGAAAATATAGAATACTTAATATTATTATGATTTAATTGATACTCAAAATACAGAACGTTAACATAACTATAAATGGAATGAAATGACATAAACAAATTAAAAAAATATTTTTCAAATCTTATCAAAACGAAGAAAATTCGGAATACTGATGTGCGGATAGCTATTTATCACCAGGAACACCTTGACAGACAAAATGTTCAACATCTTAAGAACATTTCTTATAACGTTTAGGTTTTCTTATAACAATTAAAAATTGTTGTATGTGGCTTCAACACTCAACAAAGTCTATTTATATTATTTTGCTCACTACGAGTAAAAGTAAAAGAGTAAATATTACATTGAACTCTAAATATTTTATAAGATTTTAATATTACACAGTAACTTGCAGCTTTAACTTAATCACAATAACAATATTGGCTATTTACAAATGCTTCATTTGACCGTAAGTTTCACTTTAAAATAAACAGACTAAAAGCCATATTAATAAAGCCTCGCCTTTATCCAAAACGTATCTAGATTGAATCCTTAATAGCTTTTTAATTGCAAATTTCAAATGACCTGTTGTTTATAACATTTAGTAAACAAAATCGCGTGATCTCTTTTTGAACTTTGATTGGGTTAAGTGATAGAAGGAAGTAGTAATTATGAGAATAATAATTAGAGAACCTGTCTTACAAAAGATTCAATAAAGGTTTATGTTAGTGGCACTCTTAAGGTGATAATTATGATGACTTGATGGCATGAAATATGTATATATATACTTGGAGATAACTTGTAGTAAAAAGCGGACTTTAGGAACATTATTAAGTCTTAGTAGTGAGAAATATAGTGACGGAGCAAAAATGTTATTGATATTATCACTATTTATGTAGTATAAATTGTAATAATAACAATTTAATTTCATATTGAATAGTTTGATATACCTATTTTCCTGTAATTTACAATATATATTAATTATTTCTATTATAACATTACGTATAACATCTCCCTTAATGTTTATACCAATTATTAGTAATCTTATTTTTTCGTAGAACGCGAGTCATTCGTAGTATATTCTAACAGTACTCATGCTAGAATGTCAAGGCCATATAGTACTACGAGTGTTGTAGTAACTAAGTAAACAATTAAAACATTCAACTTTTTGAGTAAACGTATTGAAATCATGCAAACCTTTTTGGTAAACAAAATTGACTTTTAACACAAATTGACATTTTCTAATTCGTAATATCATGCAAATATCTTATGTCTATACTCTTAAAAAGATTGCTAGCCCATTCGTAGCCCTATAAAATGCTAACAACAAGGTACATTAGTTTAAATTTTGCTCAATTTTTGTGTTACAGAAATCGCCTAGTTACTATATATATATTTTATATGATACATATACACATAAATTTACGTTCCGTAATCTCTTACGGGGTAAACAAAACGTTACGAACACAATATTCGAATGGTTACTAGTCCCTGAATCACATCTTACGACATGCCAAGAAGAATGGTAGCTAGTTAGAGTTTTTTTTACGTTCCAGACTATCATAGGAAATAAATAATATGGAAAAGATAAATAAGAAAGGAAAAAACTGACCTGTATTGTGATTTATCCGAAGTCGAGTGTCCAACATTTTCTTCAATAGTTAACTTTATTTCTTTCTATTAAAGCTTATAATCCTTTCATAGGGATTATGACTGTAATCCTTTTTGTGATAATCAGAGGCTTGCATCATCTCCGTTGAATAAATTCCTTAATTAACACCTGTAATGAATTTAAGAGTTCAGTTCTTCTAAACAACATTATGTGCTTTTTATTGAAATAATTAATATGCATTTTATTGAAATTGTCCTATGCTAGAGGAGACGTTGAAAGAATGTTAACTACCTGCCATTCCTCTATGCATATCATAAGAGTACTAGGGGAATATTGGGCGCTGGGATAGCAACCTGTCACCAAAGTTCCATTATGACATTGGAGCCCCAATATTCATGCTGATAAGTGACCTTGGAGATACTAAATCTCCGAGGTTCTGTAAAGCCCGTAAGGGATTGAAGAACGTGAATGTATATGAGTAACAATGGTACTTGCGTATCACTTTGATACTAGTAACAATGCACACATACATACATACACATCACGACTGGTTCCCTGTAGAAGGGTAGGCAGAGATTGCGGATCCCCATTTGTCTCGATATTGACAGACTTCTTTCACCTGATTGACACTCATACATACTCACTACATCACTCATACACACTCGGCGGTTATAGGTACTCCTAAGGTCACCCTTTTTCAATATAGCGTCTATCTGACTGTCATGTGTCTTATTGGGCCGGCCTCTACGTAACCGCCCTTCCACTTCACTCATATATATTCTTTTTGTCAGTTTGCTATCATTCATCCGCATAACATGTCCAAACCATCGAAGCATGCTCTTTTCAATCTTTCTTCTTTTCAAACCGCAACTTCCCTTATCACATTATTTTTAGTAAAAATAATTTATAGTTAGACGTAATTAGTATCTGGAAGACCCACGTGTTCACGTGCTATTTATTAGTCACGTGGTTTTGAATAGGGAAACATCGTCAGTAACTTGTCTATTTTAGTCTCCTACTTCTCACGTTGAGTACATGAATACTTACACTAAGAGTTTACTAACTTACTTATTGTTATAACTAGTGACCCTCTCCGGCTTCGCACGGGAATAAAATCCATAGCTTACTCCACTATTTAATGGATGATATTACACATATAAACCTTCCTCTTGAATTCTTCACTCTATCTATTAAAAAAAAACCTCATCAAAATCCGTTGCCTAGTTTCAAAGATTTAAGCATACAAAGGGACATAGGGACAGAGAACGCGACTTTATTTTATACTATGTAGTGATGTAAACCTTCTCAAGGTAGATGTACGTAGTGCAGTAAAATGAACAGATGAGTATGCATAAGAAGGTTAATGGTTGAGAGGCTAGATATTATCAGGATCCTTCTAGGTGGTGATAAATATTCTCTGTCTTTGCTAGAACGTAGAAACACATACATATATGTGAATCAATATTATCGTCCCCGAACAGGTAATAGTCAGTGCTGGTAACCACTTGTTACACTGAATACTGACTATCTGGTCAACACGTGGGATCCAGGTGACCAAAGAATTCGTAGTTACGCAATTGCGGAGATGAAAACGTGAACTCCTGACTAAAGGGGGTTAATGGTCGAGCACGTGTTTGTCTTTGTCTGTCTATTCTCGTCCCGTTGTGAAACGTGAATACAATGATATGTATATAAGTGATTAATAACTAACGGGACTTATCGCGTAAGTTTTTATATAATAAAGCTACCTTTATCATTAACCCGACGACTTTATTATATAAAAACTTACGCGATAAGTTCTGTTAAATATTAATCATGAGTAAAATCGCGAATCTCTTAAAACTATGTATTTAAGTTTTTAGTTATCACTAACTCTATACTCACTCGAGTCTTTCTCTTAAAATTGTATAAAACCATATCTTCAGATTTACAGATAGCTAGGTTTCACGATGTATTTATTTACCCTTATGTCACAACACACCACTCCGAAGGTTCTACGAAAATGCAATGCTAGTTCATCGCATGTTTTCATAGTAGCACTGTTTGTTGCAACTAAATAAATGTTTTGTTTGCAACCGTCATCAATATTTACAACATTTTATAGACCACGTAATCCGGTTGCGACATTGTTTGCTTTAGCTATTGCTGCTACGGGACTTTTAATGGTGTTCGCAGCTGTTTAGTTATGTTATATTATAGTTTATTTAAGTACACGTAATTTACTTCACATTTTACTCACCGTTATATTTTTTATTTCTGTTTCTATGTCCCTTTGTATGCTGAATCTTTGAAACAACGCAAAGGATTTTGATGCGGTTTTTTTTAATGAGGATTAAAGGAAGATTTATATGTATGATAACATCCATTTAATAGCCAGAAGTGTGAAGCCGGAGCGGGTCGCTAGTTATGTATGATTTTATACTTATTATTTTATACTTCCCCGACTATACTACCCTCTGTGGGCCGCCAGCTGAAAATCGGTGGATTTACGGAGCCCGCGCTCCGTAGATTCCCGCCGAGCTGGATGCCATTTGGGATCTCCACGACGCGCTTTATGTGACTGACATTAAATTGTAATTGGTAATTTTATGTTTTTTTTTAATTTGTATAAAACAATCATTCATATCATTCTGTCAATTATTGTAATGAATGTGGAATCTCAATAAAGGATTATTATTATAATATAGTGCCTTTTAGATAACGGCTCAATAAGTATCGATAACGTCTATATATTTGTAGGTATAAATGTAGTTATTCTCAAAATGATGCATATACGAGTAACTTTGATGATAGATTCAAATATCTTAATCATTACCATTACAGGTTAAATAAGATTTGATAACTTGAAAATAGAGTTTAAAGATTAAAAACCTTATTGTAAGATCAAACAAACATACCATTCCCTAATTTTTCCCTAATTAATAATTTTATTTGATTTGATTGATTTGCTCTTATCGAAGTAGTGTGGTTATACATAAATAGTATGGTTATTCGTTATTTGATCAATTAGAAATTACACCTAGTGTCAGTTAGTCTTCATTTTAGTCTGGTTCAGTAACATGCTTATTAATACACCATAAGCCTTAATAGAAAAGTTCTACGTAACCACGCTTCCTCCAAAAAAGTTATTATAATTTAGGCCTGTACCTAAAGTCTGCTAAACTTTTGAAGCCCTAATATTTATAACTGGACTTCCTGCTCATACTTTGGAACTTCAAGCCGTTACGAATCCCAAACTCACCTCAACCCTGGAGTTCCATTGTTCAAAGGACGAGAACTTGAAAGAAGCATTCATTTGAATCACTTTTTTATTACTCACAACGTCTAATATTTGTATAATGAGTTTTTCTTGTGGAAACATTTTCATGAGTTAGACCAATTATTTCGTTCTGGTCTGTAACTTGAAGACAACTTACTCAGCTAGCTGTTTTTTTGTTGTATTGAATCATTTAAATGGCGTGGCGTGAACGGTTAACCACCTGAACGCTAATCGAGAGATCCCGAGTTTAAATCCGTTTGAGGTGGAGTTAAGAACTTCGATTTTCAGTGTGGTCGTTGATTACATATGCTATATATGTATTTACCTATATATAATAAGTATAAAGGTCTGAAATATACATTGACTACTACCCTTAACACAAGTCTTAATTAAACTTCAAGATGCTAATATTGTTATTATTATTTGTGGACTATTTTTTTTTGAGGTAAAATTCAGTAAAGGTACTTACCGAGGGAGAAATATACACGCACTGGCACAGAATTATAAAACCCCGATAGCAAATGCATTTTATTAGTATTATCGCGCTATGAAACTGACCAAAGCAAACCAGTCTAACCTAATAAAAGCTACTGAAAATTGCACCAAATAGTATTAAAACACATAACAAAAGTTAATATTGGGATATTATTCTGTCATTATAAATCTAGACAAATTTACAAAGCCAAGGAGAATGTAGCGGTGGACAAGGTATGCCGCATAGAACTTATACAGATTAAATTAGAAACATTTTTCTCATGGCGTGTCTACGCAGCGTGAACAAAAGAGCATGTATGAGAACGTTCATTATTGGGTATGAGTTAAGATTTGTCAGGATCCTTCCAGGTGGATCGATAATCTCAGCCTATCCCGTTAATTAATAAATATGTTTGTATGATTTTATAATAACTTTACATAATATAGCATATTATGCTAGCCTTTATTCAATATAGTTTAGACAATAGATTAACAAATTAATTGCATTCTAGTTTTCTTCAGAATCATTTGTTCTTTTCATTTCAGCATTGATGAAATAGTAATTAAAACGACTGTTTTTTAATATTATGTCTTTTATTTTCTTCAATACTATCGGCGGTCATACTCTAACAGAACCAATTCATATTTGAAAACTGCAGCTGCGGCCTGCAACAGAAATTTATAAGAAATTTAACAAGTATCTTGCTTTGTTTGAGATGTAACAAAAAGGTATCCAGCTTAGAAAGTAGAAAGAATGTCACTAGGTACATGAAAACTAACATATCCTGCCTATCTAGGGTGATGGAAATCTATTCTGTTATTTCATAGAGAATCACATATTTTTCATCCGCCTATGTAAATGTCATCAAATATGAAATTTATTTCAAGTTACTCGGACTAGAAACAATATTGAATACATGTAGAAAGAAAGAAAAACATTTATTCACTGCGTGTATACATTTTGACAAAACACTATATTACACACTTTGATACAAGGACATTCTTATGAAACAATGTAGACAGGTTGATTGTAGAAGAGACTATTATGACCCTTAGTTGCAGTCTACATCAGGCCAAGACATAATACAGTTAGATAGTTATTTAAAGTCGAATCATACTACTAAACTCTAAATAATTTTCTTCGATTTCAAAGTACAATAATTTTATAATTAATAACTGGGTTAAGTACTGGGGTGTTGTTTTCCTATTACTCAAGTTATTGTTTATTTTAGGAACTTTCGATAAGAGTACCTTATGCCAATTAATATTGAATTACGTAGAACAAGGGTTTTTTTTGGATTTTACAGAAATTCATTTAATCTATATTTACATGAAGTTACAAATCAAATACTTAATAAAGAAAGATTAAAATAAACTAATAATACAATATAATCTTAAACCTAACTACATTTACATATAAAATTTATCTAAAGACTAAAATGAATCTTTATATTCAAGGATTTTAAAACAACAATTGTAGAACTAAAAGACTATAATCACTACATAGTATAAAACAAAGTCGCTTTATCTGTCCATATGTCCCTTTTTATGCTTAAATCTTTGAAACTACGCAACGGATTTTGATGAAGTTTTTTTTAATAGATAGAGTGATTCAAGAGGAAGATTTCTATGTATAATAATATCCAACAAATAGTGAAAAAGGCTATATATTTTATACCGTGGTGGAGCGTGTCACTAGTTATATACTAAAATCTTAAACCTAACTACAATTACAAATAAAATGTATCTCAAAACTAAAATGAATCATTTTATTCAATACAAAGATTTTAAAACAACAATTGTACAACTATAATATCCCTTAAATCACTTTCCAAAAACCCGCTTACCTCTAGCAACATATTGCGATCCAAATAGAAGAAGCCCATCCCACTGAGAGCCACGTAATCCTCAGTTAATTGTCTCTGCAGCCTTTGGACCTGAAAAGAAATTCTGGCTAAACGAAACAATTACGGACACTTTTATTAGCCAATTAGGTCCTCTGACATTAGTTTGGGATAAAGGTACAGACTGGATTTTGAGGCTAAGTTACGATAATCTACAAATTATAGTTACATATTAACATACACATCATGCCCGATTCCCTGTAGAGGGATAGGCAGAGATCAAGGAACTCCATTTATCCCGATCCTGACAGACTACTTTCGCTTTATTGACACTCATATACGTCCTCATACACAGTCGACGGTTATAGGTACTCCTTAACGTCACCCTTTTTCAATATAGCGTCTATCTGACTGTGATATGTCTTATTGAGCCAATTGGGCTTATTGAAAATTGGACTTATATGGTTAAAATCCCGCTTGAGCATGTACCAATGGAAATGTAGTTTAATGAATTTCTATGTACATTTTCGTAATAAAAATACATTTCCGAAATGCGTCGAATACTACGGTGAGGGAAAACATCGTGAGGAAACTGACCTGTTCTCCGAACAGGCAATAATCAGTGATTCGGAATGGCGACACGGCTTAACACCTATCACATTGAGTACTAACTATCTGGTCAACACGTGGGTTCGAGGTGGCCATAGAATTACTACCTTCACAATTGCGGAGATGGACACCTGAACCTCTGACTACCCTGCAAGGCTTAATGGTCGTGAACGCGTTTGTCTTTATTTGAAGTTTAACAAACACTAACCTCAACATTGAAACTTTCCTTAGGACACATGAATATGTAGCTTAAGGCCTGCCTAGACTGCACGTTGACATCGGCCGCCGATAAGACCACACCACACGCTCTGACACAAAGCCACATCACCGATATGGTGTAATAGAGGTTGTCGAAGAACTTTATGCGGTCCACACTGGAAATTAAAGTTCATAATTGTGTAAGGAATAAGATTAGATTAATAAATTTACGGAATGACAGTAGATCATTTAGTTTAGGTCTTAAGAATCATCATCATCATCAGCCTGTATCAATCCACTGTTGAACATAGGCCTCCCCCAAATGACGCCACTTCTGCCTGTCAGTGACCGTTCGCATCCATTCGATGCCGGCCAACCTGCGCAGGTCGTCTTCCCACCTTGTCTTAAGAATATTTAATCCTAATTTCAATTAATTTTTCATGGGATTTTATTTCGGTTTTCACCAAGTAGTATTTATGATTATTATATTGGATAAAAAGTCATTTAATCGAAAGAAGGAAATAAAAATTATAGTGGTGTAAATGATAATATTAAAATCGTATGCGATTGGATGCTGGCAGATTGACTGAAGATGAAATAATTTGGATACTATGGATGTGGAAGTAATATGTAAATAATATATATATATATATATAAAAAATTATCTATCCACATAAATGAACCCACAAGATAAGATAGTCACAAATCAGTACAGTATTCTTATGTAATATGAAATATGAATGATTAATCTTGAATTCTGTTAAAAATGGGATCCGTAATCTACCTGCCTCTGTAGAAAACAGGCGTAATGTGTATGTATGAATACATTTTTTGTATACTTCTATAATGTTTGTACCTTAAGCTGTTGAAAACTTGTAGACATATAAAGTAGAAGTTCGTCGAGTTACAAAGAACTATGAGTCCACCCAGATCTCTGTCCACTTTCTTCACGAGAGCAGATTGACGGACGTAGGCCTCACGAACCTTCCTCCAGGTTTGGACCCTTAGGATTTGGTCATTTTGTACCTGAAGGAAAAGGTTCTATAAATAATATGTCAAAAAAGCTTTTATATAATAATATTTATTTTTTATTATTTATTAATTACGGCGATAAATAAGTTAATCGATATTTACGGCGATACGCTTCACTACCTATCGCGTTGGGTGCTGTCTATCTAGTGATACGCGGGCTTCGAATGACCCATACCTAACATGCCTTCGAAATTTCGGAGATGGGCACTCAAGCCTCTGACTACCCCGCCATAATTAAAAAAGAGACTGTGTATACACAAGTCGAGAAGCGTATGTTATGTTATGTTAATCGATATTTCACATTTACATACTTGCACTGATGTTGATAATTTAATATTTAAATTCACCTTGTTTAATTAATACTGGCTTAATTTAATGCGTACTTAATTATATATAATTCATTTTTTATTGTGGTGGGGTAGGTAGAGTCTTGAGTGCCCATCTTCGAATGTTAGGTTACGAAGGTATGATAGTTCGTGAACCGTATCACCGTATAGAAGCACTAGCCATTACCTATCCCAAGGGTAGGTAGATTTCCTCACGATGTTTACCATATGGTTACAGTATTCTTCTACATATCTATGCTCGAGTCCAATTTATTAGAAGTACTTTCCTCATTAACTTGATTGTTACGGGCTAAAACCTAACAACAGACCAACGCAAGCACTGACTAAATTAAGTTCACAATGTACTTCTATACATCTCAATCACAATTCCTAATTGAACAGGTATAGTAGAATATTATTATATGTCCATAATATGTGTATTAATTACCGATCCATTGCCTCTTATATTAGAACTCGCTACCAGTTTCTGGACGAAACTATTCATTCTCTTATACCGTGAAGCGAGTCCCATACTGAACATAATTAATATCATATCCTGAAAGTTCCATAATATTGTTGCTGTCTTGCTCACTATGAAGATTGCCATTCCAAGGGGTAGTGAGTAGTCACCTGTGGAAGGGAGATAGATGTATTTGATAGTCTGGCTTTTGAGGAAGTATCAGGTATATTTACTTAATATGTCGTAGAAGAAAGAAACCATAGATGCTAAAAGATTTAGTAAAAGTATTGGTTATATACACATGGCTAAGCCCAAGATAAAATGCTTGCTGTTTAAGGGTCAAAAAGATTAAATCTATAATGTTAATACAATGATGACTAACAGCATTTATTTCCAGCTTAAAGTAGAAATTAACTTGTACACTATTAAGAACATACATATACATGCATACATATACATTCACGTCCTTTAATCCCTTTCGGAGTGTCAGAACCTCATAAATATAATATCTCCTAGGTCACTTTTTAATATGAATAATGAGGTTGCTATGTCATAATGGAACATTGGTGACAGGTTGCTAGCCTAACGTCCAATAGATACCCCTAGTGTTTTAATTCCCTCCTACGACATGCCGGGAAGAATGGCAGCTAGTTAGCATTCATCCCAGACTATTACAAGGACCTTTTAAATAATGTTACTGAATATAAATATTTTAATGTTGAAAAGAAGTCATATTCTAATGAAGCCACAAACGAACGGGTTACTATACTCACTAGTAATAATAATAAAGGCGTGCGTTTCAATAATATATTCCTTGAACCACTCGTTCAAGGGTAAAGTGAAATTGGACGCAGCCACCACGCTCATTACATGCTCCACTGGAATGAAAGAAAAGGTAATATTATTCTGAACTATTTGGATAAATAAAAGTAATATATAGAGCTATATGATATTCATTAAACTGGCCAAGGAATTATTTCATGAACTGGCCTCTTGCTAAGTTCGTTGAAGACTTGTGTCAACGTATATTAAATGAAAGCTAATAAGTAATAACAAAATTAAATAATAATATTAAATGAATTACAATTCCTGATCCAAGGTGACACATAATATCACATGTCAAGTTGGGTATTGGCTATCTCGTAAAAATAAGCAAGATTTGCTCCTTAATATCATTTTGCAACACTGTGTAGATACTAAGTATGGCTAACGTCATTAAGAAACATTATCAACTTGTAAAACAACTAAATGTTATTTTTAAATTCAAGATCATAACAATCACTAATAAAAAGTATAGCAAAATTGTGTACGTAGCTTACCTATAGAAGCAATAACAACAAACGCAGCAACAACATACAGATTTCGTTTCAAAGTTTTATCTGGTGCTAGGTATAAGTTTCCATTTTCATTCAAGAGCCACTCCTTACTAATACTTTCCCAGGTAGATCTTAACTTCCAGAATAAAACCAGGGAGACTACGGCGTTACCGTAGAATATTGCTCCTGATAATCTGGCTACTACACTGCCTGTAATGTAATATACGTAATATTAATATATAATAATATTCGATGTAGCTCAGTTGTTTGGGGCTTGACTCTGTATCAGTGGTTACAGGCTTTAAACGCTGCTTGACCATGTATCAATGGAAATGAAGTTTAGTGAATTTCTATCTATATTTTCGTAATAAAACTACATTTACGAAATGCATCGTATACTACGGTTAGGGAAAACATCGTGAGGAAATATACCTGTTCCCCGAACAGGTATTAGTCAGTGCTTGTAAATGGTGACATGCCTTACCACCTGTCACAATGAGTACTAACTAGCTGGTCAAGACGTGGGTTAGAGGTAGCCATAGAATCACAATCTTCAGATTGCGCAGGTGGAAACAAAGAATCTTTGAACGTGAACGCGTTTGTCGTTGTTGTATGTACATATTTTTCATTGACACTAATGTTTATTATTTCGTCTATAAGAACATACTATTAGTTGTGGACTAGCAATATTTGATTGGAAAAAGTTTCCCCATCATAGGAATCAATTTGATGTAGATATAGAAAGGTAAGGTAAGGGAAATTGTAAGGTATAGGAAGATTGGAAATTTATTGTGTACGACACTATATACATATTTGTTGGTGATTACATTCCTTGCTAGTACGGAACAAAAATATATCCACCAGTTTTATCCCGATTCTTCACCGCATATCTTACGAAATAATTAAGGTACAAGAGGTCGGTTGAAGCTATCAAGCGATAGGCTAGACCCTACTACTGCTACCACCTATTCCATATTAATGCTACAAGCAAGATAATAATGTTAATATTATAGAATAACTTACACCCTCAAAATTCACTTCGAAAGCAATAGGACGTCATTATCATTCTACATGTATGTATAGTATATCCCTTGCTAGTTTTGGACGAAAAAAGAATGCTAACTAGCTGCCGTTCTTCCCAGCACGTGGTAAGTAGCAACTAAGGGACTTGGGATACATGGTATATTATATTGAGCAATGGGCTGCCAACCTATTACCATTGTTCCATATGACATCACAACCCCAATAATCATGCTAAACAGTGAAAAGGAAGATCTTTTCATGTCTCCGCGGTTCTGTAAACCATGAATGGAATTAAATGACATAAATGTATATGTATTTTAAAGCCATTACTCACGATTTCCAGACGAATAAGTAGCGAATCCAGCTATCACTTTGACCAACTTGTACACAGCGCCCCCTTCCAATGAAATGTGGAGAAGAAAGATGAAGGAACACCAGATCAGACCCAGCTTTCCACAATGCGTCGTGACTCCGAATACCCTCGAGAAAGATAGAATACCTGTCATTGATTTTAGGAATGCCTGTAAATTCAAATATATACGAGTATAACACATATTATCTTTAACTCTTTAAGTGTACTTAAAAGTTGAGTGCCCTTAAATTGAACATTAAGATAGATTTTGTTCACTGAAAACTTACTGAAAATGTGAGAAACTATGCCGTCGAATAGTTTCTGATAATTGCCCATCTCGAGATATAGGCAGTTTTACTTACGATGTTTTTCCTCATCGTAGCACGTATGATATTATCAGAATAGGGTTTGTTTTGTTAGCATTTTGGGTGTTAGCTTACTGACATGTAGAATGCGATGATTAAGTTAATACATACACATCACGCCTGATAGAGATCACGGATCTCAAATTGTCCCAACCTGACAGACCATTTTCGCTTCATTGACACTCATAAAGCTTCTTATACACACTCGGCAATTGAAGGTACTCCTAACGTCACCCTTTTTCAATATAGCATCTATCTGACTGTTATATGTCTTATTGGGCCGGCCCGTAACCTTTGATATTTGTTTACATGTGTTTATCACAACTTATAGTACATATGTATATTAACGATATAAGTATATGCTAAAGATAACCGTAAAGATTCTACGTGTACGGTTTTCTGTTCAACTCGAAATCCGCTTTGTGAAGAATGTCTCCTATTTGATCTGTATAAGTTCTACGTGGCTTACCCCGTCCAATTCTACCTTTCAATATTGCTTTTAATATATTCACATCTAGACCCTTCATAAAAACAAACAAACAAACGCATTCACGACCATTAACCCTTGCGGGGAAGTCAGAGGTTCAGGTTTCCATCTCCGCAATTGTGAAGGTAGTAATTCTATGGACACCTTAATGACTTTTAAGTTAATGTCAAAGATTCATACTTACATCATTATGTGGCAGATGGGGTAACATAAGTCTGTTTTTCCTATATAGAACATCAAGGCTGGTTATCTCCTTCAATTTCGTACCATCTGATCCCATCTTCCAAATTTTAATATAATCTTTGTACTCAAAATCTCTGCTTAGCCCCTCGTAATAGAAAAATAGGCGTGACGTGTAAGGTATTAGCTTACATTAGCAATAATATTACAGGACAAATTAACACCGATTGACACTACCCCGGACTAAATTCACAAGTAATACAGGCTAGTATAATCATGGGTAACGTGCAATGTTTTCACTTCACGTCAATAGTTATCATAGATAATCATACGTTTGAAAGGTTAATAGTTAATTAGCCGATATTATCAATAACAGAGCTGTTTGTATTGGTTTGTCGTGTTTAGAATCAATAACGCTAAAATTATATAGAAAGAATTGCATATATGTTTGGTGAAATAGGATATACTGTACGAAATTATATCTAGGGATTTTGGTGTGTTAATAAGTAAATGTCTCACAGATGCACATATTTGTATATTCTCGCCTCTATTTCAGTAATGGGATAGGCAGAGTCAGTCGATCGTCATCTTATTCGATCTTGACTAATCACTTTTACGTCACTCGCACCCTAATGGGTAATAAAGGTTTAAGAAGAAATCTTATTGTTTCGTGCAACCCAGCCATTTCAATAAAGTTCTTTATTAAACGATCTTCCTTGCTTATTTTTGAATTATTCGTGTGCCACTTTAACATTTATCATGTTTTATACCAGTAACTGATAAATGAATTAAGTAATAATCCGCAATCTAAAATACATGAATTAATTACTTATCTGATTGGAATAGATGGCTAACCATGCTATCTTCAAAGGTACTATTAAATAAATGTATGTTAGTACCAAAGAATGTAATTGACGTTGGGTAAACATTCTTTTTTTCGTTAGATCAGTAGTTGAGCAATAATAGTGGCATGACTACAGATTCACCATTGAGGTGATATAATATGATATTATAGCGAAATTGAGCCCGATATATTAAGTTGAGAGAACTCATAATGTAATAATCTACTTATTTATACTATATCATATTTGTGTAGGTACTAATCAGTAACAACAACGATCATGAACCATATGTGATAATTTTTATTTTATAGTAAAACGATGGTTTTGATTAACCATCTGCTATTTACGGCTTTTAAGTATCTACAGAGCAACATATAAAAGTCATCCTTGTTATTATGTTATTTAATATACGTATGTTATTTAGGTTCAGGCGTCTTGTAATAACAACATTATGCAAACACGCCTCTCATATGGACTATCTTATGTAAATAAGGCAGCCGCGATCCCACCGAAAACGTGTAGCGAAATGAAGGCTTATTTTTAAGCGACATACGTATATACGACTTACATGTAACCAGATAACTTACAATTTTATTGATATAAAAACAGATGAACAAACAAAATATATACAAATTAAAACATAAAAAAAAACACTTAAATATAATAAAAAGTAAATATTTACACATTGCTACTAGTGTCTCGAATTTAGCGCCCAGAAGCAAAAGCCTCCAGCACATTAGCAGCGTTGCCCCGCTGGATAGCCAACGAATAGATAACTTACATACATATTGTTTTGAGAATAGCTAACGTTGAGTTTTTATTACACATTAAAACATTAATCCCTTTCGGTGTGCACAAAACCTCTGAAATACAATCTCTCCTAGGTTACTTATTAGAATGAATATTGGGCTTGCGATGTGATAATGGAAAATGGGTGACAAGTTGCTAGCCCATTGCCCCATAGATTTTGTTTACCATTAGTTTCTTAGTCGCCTCCTGCGACATGCCGGGAGGAATGGCAGCTAGTTAGGATTCTATTTACATCCCTGGCTGAAACAAGACAGGATTTATTTACCTATTGTGACCAGTCACATATAGAACTGACAATTAATTTAACGCGTGGCTTCGAGCTAGCCATAGAATTACTGCCTCCGCAATTGTGGAGATGGAAACGTAAACCTCTGTATATAGTACTTTGAATGTTGACAAGACTGTATATAATATGTATATACATATGTACGCAGAGCAATATACCCTTTTTGGGTACCCAAAGCTATTGGATCACCCTAACCAAAATTTACATAACAAGAGTTACTGAGTTCCCCTCTTTTTAATTGAGTCCATAATACTCGTATCTCATGTATTTTCATATTTTTGGTAATATTTCCATTTTTACATTTAATTTAATTGTCAATATAATTATACACATAATATGTTACCGGCCAAACCCGATTTTAGGACAAACTAATTTGGCCTAGGCTAAGCTAGTTTTTCCTATTAACCTGCCCCTAACTTACTCGGCGAAACTAGTTAGTCCAGAATTCGAGTTTGGCCGGTAACATGTACATACATTTTTCCTTCCGCGTTCTTTAAACCCTTTTGGGGTGGACTAAACCTTGGAGGCACGATAATGTTAGGAATGTGATGTCATATGGAATACCATCGACCAATAGGTTCAATTTATGCCTAGTCTTTTAGTCACCTCTTACGATACGCCAAGAACGTCAGCTTGTTAGTATTCATTTTACGTCCGTTACCTTAGAAGATTTATTTACGATTAATTTTTTAATACCTTCGATGAAATTCTCAATCAGTTAATTTTATTAACATAATTGAGAACAAACATCAAATGTCCGAAAGTTAAATTAATCAGAAATTTGAAGAGTTAATTAAATTTGTGAAGAATTCTTTCGAAAGATCATTTGTCATTGAACCCGACTTCTAGTATTAATTGGGTCAAGATGACAAACAGTTCTAATCTCTTTTTAATTGCTATAAAGACGAGCTTTATTGTAGAACAAAACGTTGTACAGACATAATAGTCAAATCTTTGTTTCTTTTCGAGATGAGCAGGACATCAGATATATGAATATTTTACCTGCTTGTTTATCTCTATTTGGGTCATACGTACATACATGCAGAGGAGTAGGCAGAGATCATCGATCCCCATTTGTCCCGATCCTATCAGACCACTTTCGCTTCATTGACACTCATACATCTTCTCATACACATTCGGCGGTTATAGGTATTTCTATCATCACCCATTTTCAATATAGTTTCTATCTGACTGTCTTATTGGGCCCGCCCTTACGTAACCGCGCTTCCATTTTACTCATATACTCGTATATTCCTTTTGTCAAACTGCTATCATTAATCCGCATAACATGTTCAAACCATCAAATACAATCGAATTTTAGGTCAAATATTGAAATTATGCAACTGGGATATGGTTCGTGTTATGGAATATCATCGACACTTCTACATTGTTACTTACCCTAAGGCAAAAAATCTGTCTTCCCTTTATCTCTTAGTTCCTTCTTAAAACATCCCTCAAAGAAAAACATCTGATAAATTTGTAGTCTACTTAAAAACGACTACGCGATAGATACAAAAATATTTTCTGGACCTTCAACATGTTTTCCTATTGACAGAACTGACCTAGACCAATTGTTAAGGCTAAAAACTACAACCTTCATATTTACAGTCATATGAAGTTTGTTGTTGCAAAAAAAACTAGTTTCCAACTCACTTGCTGTAATAACACATTTTTGTGACCTGGTTTCCTAACAAATATACAGTCAACAGACTAGGTACCACAAAGTTTTCTGACCCGCTTAAAGCGTTACCACTATCGTCACATTCTTCATGGTTCTGACATAATAACAGTGTTACGATTGCTCATCAGTTACCTTTTTTACACCGCAATGGCACACACAAGAACTACTTGTATGTTTGTTTTAAAATCTGTGCTTTTTAAAAGTTGTATTATGTCTTCGTGTGTGTCTTATTGTTGTGAAATAAACGTTTTTATTATTATCATTATCGCGTTTGTTATTTAAATTAGAATAGAAAGCCATGAAAATAAGTAGTTCTTAATTTCGCCACCAGATGGAAAAACTTTGTCGTACCGAAGCTTTAAGTCTACTAGCACTCTAAAACAAATTTTAGCAATATGTGAGTAAAGTGTTTTACAACTACGTACAAAGTAGGTCTGTACTTTAGTCCTGTTTTAATATGCAGGTACGTAAATGATGCTAGAAATATACTTTCATAATTAATCTATTATGTTATATCTCTTTTCTATATCTCTCCGAAAAACAAGCTTCGATATAAACCAATATTTTCTCCTCACAAACTACATACAATAACATCGATACATCGATCGTTGATTAGCCTTCCACTATTGTTTTGTATTACCTTCATTATAAGCTCGAACAAACAAATTACCACCTTTGTTTATCGTCGTATCACTTCAAAACACAGGAGGTAAACAAGCTTTGAATTTCAATGCGGTGGCGTGTTTCATACCAATGTTTGTAAACAAAAACAACAGACGAAAATTTTGCTTTTATTGGCATATTTTTGTGTTCAATTGACGTGGTCAGGTGATGTATTGAAATGTGTTTTGATTTAAATTTGAATTTGATAGTGATAAGCTTCTGCACAATACATGTATAACAAAGATGGTAGTAGAATATGAAAATCAGTGCGAAAGGAAACGATAGATATTCCTTTCGCGATAGGTAGAATTGTATAATAATATTTATTATCATCATACTTAATTAAATTGCAATGTACTTTATAGAAATTTTATGTGTTTCAGTGTTATCGAGTGAGAAAGATGTCAGGATTGACATTTGACACAAAGAATCAAAAGAAGATGAAAAAATCAGTCACTTGGATGTCCAATAAAAGTAAGATCTTTAAGTCGCTATATTGAATAAGGGTGACGTTAGGAGCACCTATAATCACCGAGTTTGTATGAGAAGATGTATGAGTCATAGACACATACACGTCACGCCCGATTCTCTGTAGAGGGATACAGCTATTGGGCATACAGGTGGCGGTTACAGGTACTTGTAACAACACCTTTTTTCAATATGGCGCCCATCTGAGTGTCACACTTCTTATTAGGCCGGCCCCTACGTATCCGCCCTTCCATTTCACTCACATATATTACTTTTGACTATCTATTCGTACTATTACTCATCCGCATAACATGTCTAAAGCATCTAAACATACCTTTTTTAATTTGAATCACGATGTCGTTACGTAATGTTCATTTAAGTATTATCTATATGGGATGAACAGAATCACAGGCATATAATATCACTTCAGTCAACTTTTGTGTTATTTCTCAGGTTCTTATAGCATTAATATGGAATATTGATCGTCCTACAAATTCAATCAATCCCTTGTTCCAGGCATCTAGTTAGCATCATGTTTGCGTCTCAATGAATTTGCAAATCATACTTGGTTTATACGTATGGAGTGAATGTAAATAGAATGCAAACTAGCCTTCTTACACGGCATCTCGTAAAAGGCGACTATGGGATGAATGGGATCGTTTAGATGATTGACTTACAACTAATAATAAAAATAATATCTTTATTGAGATTGCCACATTGATTGATTTGAAATTAGAAAGGTTTACTAAATATTTAGTTGTACAAACGATATGAGTATAACATAAAAACTTATTTATAGTCACGTCTCTACGTCTTCCACAAAAAAGACAGAGAATTTAGATCTCCACCGGTAACGATTCTGACAAATATCTCTTTGTTCACTCACATGCATTACCATTAAAGAAAAATTAACCTATTTTGTCTTTGGATCTCCATTCGGCTTCTTCAAAGACATACATTTACGACAAATTTACATAACATACAACATACGCTTCACGACTTGTGTATACACACTCCCTTGTGACTTGTGTATTATGGCGGGGTAGTCAGAGGCTTGAGTGTCTATCTCCGAAATTTCGAAGGCATGTTAGGTATGGGTCATTCAAAGCCCGCTTATCACTAGATAGACAGCACCCAACGTGATAGGTAGTGAACCGTATCGCCGTTATTACTATTATTACGACAAATTTGTTCCAGGAAACAAAGTAGGCAACACAACGAAGCCTCCGCCGCAGGCTGTGACGTTTCAAGAGTGCCTCAAGGCTACTCTTGTAGCGGGACAGCTGTTCGCACTATTTCCGGTGGAGGGGATTTATCACAAAACCACTTCGAAGATCAAGTAAGCATCACTACATAGTATAAAACAAAGTCGCTTTCTCTGTCCCTATGTCCCTTTGTATGCTTGAATCTTTGAAACTACGCAACGAATTTTGATGCGGTTTTTTTAATAGATAGAGTAATTCAAGAGTAAGGTTTATATGTATAATAACATCCATTATATAGCCAGAAGTGCGAAGCCGGAGCTGGTCACTAGTTTTAGTATATGTAAAGCTCTACATGTAGGTATTAAGAATATTGTCTAAGGTTACTCTTATAAGAGAGTAGTTAATGTGACACAAATGTATTGTGATTTGATTTGAAAGGTATGACTAGTTGATAAACCAACTAATAAGCAGGTTTCTGTAACATATTATACCATACAACGCCCTAAGACAAAACGGTTGTGAAAAATCTTATACTATTTGACTGTGACTTAGAAGTTACGATTATGTATTGAGCCATCAACGTTGACTGCCTTGTATACATTATTTGACAGACTGATTTTTTCGGTTAGTTCTTTCTTGCTTTTGTATACCTCCGACTGCCTTGCAACGAATACTCGTGTACCACATGTATGTGTATGTTCATTTGAAACGTAAATAAATAAGTTATGTGTTTTATTTCGTTTTTAATAATATAATGTAACTTGTGCCTTCTATTTTAAGGTTCAAGCTGTTTTCTTGGAAGTGCTTCTACACTTTACTGTCTCTGCTCGGCCAGCTGTTCATGACTGTCATGTGTCTGTGCAAAGTGCTGTCATCCGACACCTCTCTTAAGGCTACCAGTAATTATTTCTTGTATACTTATACTTTAAACAATTCCCGTGGTAGTCTGTGACGTCAAAAGAATGCAAATTAACTACCGCTCTTCCCAACATGTTGTAGGAGGCGACGAAGGGTAAACCAGTCAAATTGGATCAATTGGGCGATGGGCTAGACACTTGTTACCAATGTTCTATTTGATATTACAGCCCCAATATTAAAGAAAAGTGTCAAAGGAGATACTAAATCTCCGAGGTTCTGTCCACAATTCAAGGACGTGAATGTGTATGTATATATAAATATAGGAAAATATTGGTGATGCTAATTAAGTAACTCCTATATTTACCTTTAGTGAGAGCTGAATTAAAACTGGTTAAATATTAGGTTAACTTTATTTTGTGGTGCTATGTTATGCTCACGCAGTTTTCACGACCCTGCCAATAGTGGCATCCCGAAGGACCCTGTCAGGTTTTAGTCGGTTCGAATCCGACATAACCATAGAGCCGGCGGGTATCCGTGGGGATATCCTGACGATAAAGGTTACCTCTATTTCGTCTATAGAGAAATAGTATCTGTCTTCAGAGAGGGAAAACATCGTGAGGTAACTGGCCTATTTTCCAAAAAAAGTGTTTATAATTACATTGCTATACTTACTTGCTATATTGTTAATCAGGTAGACAATGAGATAATAGCTACTATGTACAGTTGATAGGGTACACTCAATATCTAACTACGGGAAAAGGTTTACCAAGACTTCATATTTTGTAAATAATAGTATATATGTGACATATATTAAAAAAGGGTGACGTTAGGAATACCTATAACCGCCGAGTTTGTATAATAACATGACGTATTGGTTTCAATGAAGCGAAAGTGGTCTGTCAGGATCGGGATTAATAGGGATCCATGATCTCTGCCTAACCCTCTACAGGGAATCAAGCGTGATGTGTATGTATGGATGTATATCTAAAGAAAAGTGACCTATCTAGACACTAGTCTACCTTACTACCTTAGGTCGTAAACTACCTTCGTAGTCACTACGAAAACATATTCTTTTCCTTCCAGTCTCAATAGTCTTCTACGGCACCATATTCATAACGACGGTGATGTTCTTCCGCGCCGCGAGGGCTTGGCCCACCCTCACCCAACACATGCAGGGGGCAGAGCAGATCGACCCCAACTACGACCCTACGCTGAAGATGAAGTGTAACCTTAGCTGCTTCATCTTGCTGAGTTTGTCACTGGGTAAGTTGCTTTTAAAAGGGGATGAAATGTTGGAACTGAGAATGATTTATTGATTGTTGGTTTTGAAGTACAACGGAACTTATCGCGTATGTTTTTATATAATAAAGTTACCTTTATTAACGCGACGTTTCGGCTACGTAAGTCCCGTTAGTTATTAATCATGAGTGTAAATCGCGAATCTCTTAAAACTATACATACATTCGTGTTTATTGGGTGTACGTTACGTGAGGTTAATACATAGTTGTACCTAAATGAGGCAAAAGAGATTTGCCAGAATCGTTCAAAATAGCGATCTTTAGTCTCTTCATGATTCAACCTGACCTGACATCTAATGTGACATATCAGATACTTCTAAAAAAGGAGAGATGTAGCTATTTTAGATACAATGCTAGATTTTAGGTTTCTCTTCTTTGTATATACCATATGACTCTTAATTCATTTGATCACATCGTACTGATAGGACCAAATAAATCTGTAGCAAGAATATGTCTCTTAAATATTAATACTCCTACCACTCTTTCTCTTCCAGTTGAGCACCTGCTGTCCCTTTTGTCGGCGTATTCGAGCGCAGCCTACTGCTACCCCGACCTGTTCTTCTACGAAGGTTTCGTCAAGTTCTTCTACCCCTGGGTCTTCAGCTACATCCCTTACACGCTGCCTATGGGTCTTGTTACACAGGTATGTAGCTGTAAAACTAATATCTAAGATATCTAATATCTAAATATTTTGGAACAAATATCTTGAACTAATTCATAGTTCATAGTCATAAAAAATAAGAGAATACGTTCTTGCATCCTGGCATAAGTTAAATAAGGGACTTAAATGTTATCATGCAAGCCTTATAAAAAAACACTATTTAACATTAAGCATGGCGTAAAATATAGCTATAAGACTAAGGCCTGATAGTATCTAATAGGTGATGTGAGAGTTTCCTGTCACCAATTTTCCATATCAATGGCATTGATACCCCAGTAGTCATGTTATAAGAAGCCTAAAACTCAAAAAAGACCGTTCGTATCTTTAATCTTTAACTTACATCTGTTTTCAGTTCATACATTTCCAATCAACATTTGTATGGAATTACTCGCATGTCTTCGTGATATCTGTCAGCTATTATCTCACATCCAAAATGCAGCAGATTAACAAGAAACTTCTTTCTGCTCAAGGAAAGGTATGTTAATATTATTAACTATGTGAGACCGTATGACGATAAATTAATGAAGATATAAATACCTTTATTTCACCCGACGTTTCGACCCAGTTGCATAGGCCGTAGTCGCGGGAAGACCCGATCTCACATAGTAAATAAAATAAGTATAAATCGTTCGAGTGTTTAAAAATAACTATGTATGTATGTGAATAATTATATACATATGATCATACAAATGTATATACAATACACCTCCGCTATAGAACGTACAAAGACATAGGTATACATGGATCCCCATTTTCTTCGATCTTATACAAGTAAATCAAATAGATATATCTAATACGAAAATTCGTACACTAAACGCTTGTATAGTAAAGATTGACAGCTATTAAAGATATCCCTTTACCCTGGCACTAGCTAACTACTTTCCATTCGTAAGATCAATATACATATGTATCTCCTCATACATACTCGTGGTTACAGGTGCTTCTAACATCACCCTTTTTCAATATGTCCTCTGATTGATCAAGAAATTTCCATAACGTATCATTACTTCTGCGGTGAGAGATAACGTATTAAATTACACACATACCTAAATATATTAACGCCTACGTCCCTAAGGTAAAGGCAGAGACTATCGATCGCCATCTGGAACTCCCTTGCTTCGCTCACACCCATTAACCTTCTCATACATGCTCTTCTATTCTTCACACTACCTACCGCCTTGAACAAAAAAGGTTCCAATTTTATGTATATGTTCTACGCGGCCTACCACGTTCAACTCTCCCTTCAACATATTAAGTTAGATACGAGTATACTATTACTTAGATGTCACCTACATGTACTGTGACACACTGTGATATCTTGATACCGAGGTTTGCATGTCTGTCTGCAGATTACGGACTTAGTTATTTAAGGCAATACTCCGGAGACGGATATGCCTGTGACTACTCTGTGATGAGTTATACACTTAATTGGGTGTGTTTGTTTTATTAATCTAGTTTTTGCCTTAGGGTAAATGATGACTATAGGATTCACAGTTATAATACCTCTGTTAGATGATAAGCTGATAAAATTCTATTTATTTTAAAAAACATTACAGTCTCTAAGGCTAAGAGAAAACACCGTGAGGTAACCTGCCTATCCCTCGGGATAGGTAGTAAGCATATATACGGCGATACGGTTTACTACCGATCAAGTTGGGCGCTGTCTATCAAGTGGCATGCCTTCGAAATTTTGAAGATGGGCAATCAAGCCTCTGACTAACCCATCACAATAAAAATGTGAGTGTGTATACACAAGTCGTGAAGTGTATGTATATTCTATTTTGCCATTTATCTTAGTACTCACTACAAATATAGTGTATAAAATAATATATAATTCTTTCTACCTATCTTTTCTATCATAGTACCTGCCTGAAATATTCTGGAGATCAGCTCGTGAGGAGTATGGCAGAGCATCACTGACAGTTCGGAAAACGGATGCTGTCATCAGTGGGATAGTCTTCATATCTTTCGCGAATAATTTGTTCTACATCTGCTTTCAACTATTCAATACTTTGGAGTAAGTACATACCATTTATATACATATACATACATACTCGTAATATGTCTATAAATCATACTAATTCTTTTATAGTTTAATATATATAATAAATATATAATAGTCTATATCGGTACATATATATAATATATTTACCGATATAGACAAATCGACTGTCCCAAACCAAAACAGCCATTTTGTTTTCAAAACAGTTTTTTTAATCTTTTTTTAATATTGACTGCTCAAACGCATTCAGAACCAAAGTTTATACTTATTACTTTTATGACGTCCTACTTTTTAGTTTTTGATAGCCGCGTTATTTATTTTGTTTCGCTTCTCTTACTAGGTTTTGATTGGGATAGCTGAAATAGATACAATAAATTACTTTTATTCTATTAACAGCCATACAATGACATACACACATAAACACAACATAGACAAATACATACACATACATAGACACTCAACCAATTACGTACACAGTATTTTTGGGGATGTACACAAACTTATCACATTTAACGATAATTAAAAGATGGTAATAATATGGAATAACTTAAAGTGTTACATGTATTTACAGCAAATATAGGTATAATCATGTTATAAGAGTATAATCATATTAGGAATCCGATGGTTCCAGGTTCAATTTTCCCCAGCTACGTACCGATGTAAATTACATTTTCTGAGAAATGCAATATTTCTACGGTAAAGAAAACTATCGTGAGAAAAATCGACCTATTCATCTCTCTGATTACATGATAGGGGTATCTAATAGCGATGGACTTACTATCTGTTCCATTTGAGGTATCCTATGGTAAAAACACGGTGACATGAAAACATTGTGTAAAAACCTACCTGTCCCACGAACAAGTAAAAGACTGCACTTCTAAACTCATTTAGCACTGACTAGTCAATTCTTGAGTTCGAGGTGGCCATAGAAACTACACCCGAACCATTTACTACCCCTTAACAGTCGAAAAAGTGTGTTATATATGTATCTATTAGACCAGGGTTAAATGGATTCTGTTATAGCGATGCGCTGGTAATCGGTCACAAATAATAATAATAAAATTTACGGACAAGATTACACCAAATGAACAAGTTCGTTTAAGACTTGTGTTAAGGGTACTAGTCAACATATATTTAAGAAATATATACTTATTATATATAGATAAATACATATATACTCGTAGCATATATAATCAACGACCAGACTGGAAAGCAGAAGAAAAGCGTAGTTTTTAACTCTGCCTCGACCGGGAATCGCACCCAGGACCTCACGATTAGCGTTCAGGTGGTTAACTAATCGCGCCACGGAGGTCGTCAATATATGACATCACAAAACTAGTAATCTTGCTCGAAAGATATCTAGAAGCTATTTTGGAGTCTGGTACTGCCAATCTCGTTAAGAATTAAAAGTAGCGAATGTATGTATATGCCATAATAGAGACCTACCTTTCACTTTATCCTTTATTGAAGTTACTATTAAATGTATTTCATTTCTAGGAACGGCTTCAAAGGGAAGATTCAGTGTGTGCATACAGGGTCCAAGTGAGTTATTCTGCATTTATTCTAGCTTTAAAGCACTCATGGAGAAAATACCTGCAAACGAACATACAGTCGCGTATTTAAACCCTTTTGGATAGGACAGTACGTTGGAGATAGCATATCTGCTCTGATTAGCATCGCTAACGGGATTATAGCTTTAATATTTATAATTTAAAATGCTTAATTTTTGCTTTAATAATAATACTAGGGCTTTATAAGTCCGTACATATTACTAACATTTACGTCTGTAGAGTCTTACATAGTGAACATAACATTGGTGTAGAATAGTGATGGTAAACAACTGAATAAGTGACATTAACTACATACATACGCTTTACGACTTGTGTATTCCACAGTCCCTTATTATCATGGCGGGGTAGTAAGAGGCTTGAGTGTCATTTCCAAAATTCCGAATTTGGACATTAACTAGTTATATCCTAATCCACGTGTTTTTACGACAATTTATTAAATACCTAGTACAACTAAACAACAAAGAATGGCCGGTTAGAAACTAGAGGACTGCTGCGATCCTTTTATTTAATTTTTTAGACTGATTGAACAGATAGTAGACTAAACACAACAATATTTATGAGATGTGATACAAATTATATCTATCTTCAGGAAGAGGCCTACCACAACATTTACTAATTATTCTATAAACAAAGTATAATTTAATAACCCCGATTACACAACAATTTAATTTAATTCATTAAAAATAACGTAATATGTATGTAACGTATAAAGTATGTTAGTAAGTAATAACATAAATACCTTCCTCTCTTTCCCCCAGACCAGTCCTCCCTAAGGGATATGAGACAGCAGCGTACTTCCTCTTCTCTCTAGTGTACCTGATTTCCCGGTCAGTGGCAGTGTCTCTGGTCGCCGCTCAAGTTCATTCTGCGTCTAACCTGCCTGCGCCTGTACTGTATGATGTGCCTTCGCCTGTGTATTGTACTGAGGTATATTTTTATACAAGCAATATCAAATAATTTACCACATTTTTATTTTTTCAGAAGTTTTTATTACATGAAACATAAATGGCACTGTAATTATAATTAGATTTTTATATTATATTCTTCGTTCCTATTAGTAGCAGGTTGATGTTATATAGCCTAAAGCGTTCCTAAATAAATGGTCTAACACAAAAGGAATTTTTGAATTCGAACCAGTAGTTCCTGAGATTATATTCTCATCAGCTACGTATCAAGTTGGGTGCTGTCTATCTAGTGAAACGCGGGCTTCGAGTGACCCATACCTAACATGCCTTGGAAATTTCGGAGATGGGCCCTCAAGCTTCTGAGTTCGCCGCCACAATAAACTAGGGAGTGTGTAAACACAACTCATGTTATTGTGTGCAAATGAATATCTCATAGATGCTTCTTATATTCTATTCCTTTTAAGGTGGATACAGACATATAGATATAAAGTGACGTCGAGATCCTTGAGAATAAATATCGGGGATTAAGTTAAGTGAAATATTGGTTACCTTAAATACACCACTTGTCTGTGATTACAAAAAAATATTAAATTTGTCTCATTGTGTTTAATCTAGTCGGTATAAGAAAACAATGTGTATGTTTATTAATAATAATTCATGTACTAAATATTTATAGGAAATAAAGATATTTATGGTACATTAAACTAACATTCCTTAAATGACAAATCTTATACAGATATATTTGAAACCCACTCATTGTTTCATTAATTTAACTCTTATATCACAATTTTTGTTCATATTTGACTTCATATTATCTGTTTCCCTTAGGTGCAGAGATTTCTAGATCAAGTGAATGGAGAAAAAGTAGCTCTGACTGGGTTGCAATTCTTCTCAGTTACCAGAGGACTACTGTTAACGGTAAAAACAGTTAGTTTTATAAATCAAATTCAACATATTATTACAGATTTTACCCTCAAAATAATAAATAAACTTTGTTCAAATCTGTCTCTTAATACGTTTGAAGGTCAATTAATTTAACTTACTGATTAAATGAAATTAAAATTAGAATAGTTTTAAATCTAGAAAAAATCAATTGTTTACCGTATTATTAAATACCAAATGAAATAAATATTATTTACTAATTAATTAATTTATATATTTATAAGCATAACTGAGAGTTATTTCACATCTTCGTTAACTAACAGTTTATTGGAAGAAGGGAGGTTGTCTTCCCTGTCCCTTATCGTCCATTGCCCAATAAATTATTACAGATAAGGGACGTGATGCAGTAAGGATGATATATACACGATTTTCAAGACAATACCTACTTTAATATCTTTAGCATAACCAACAAGGTTTTCATAACACGTCAGATTATAAACGTCGACTTTCATAATGCAATATGAAGCTTTTAAACAACTTACATAATTTATATTCTATTTACTTTCTTAAAGAATTTATTGAATAACACACCTTAAGTCTATACTAATAAGATCTTGTATTGTAGGGAATGTCTTTAAAATCGCTATCTTTATTGAATTGAATAAATCACTGTAGCATCATTGACGCAATTACACCACTGAAGTTGCTCTCAGTCTTTTTAAGTATGATTCTTCCCAAACTATTTTTAAAGACGACCTTTATTAAATAAGAATAGAATAGAAAAACATAACGCGTAACAATAATTTAGCAAAAAGAGTTTTGTACGAGTAACTCTATGATTCAACTGATATTTATTGGTTAAAATACTTAAATACATTTATAATAATTATAATAACATTGTAGGACATTATTACACCAATTAAACTAGATCTTTGCTAAGTACGTTTAAGACTTGTGTTAAAGGTACTTGTCAACGTATATTTAAGAAATATATACTTATATATAGATAAATACATATAAAGCATATATAGTCAACGAGCAGACTGGAAAGCAGAAGAAAAGCGTAGTTATTCACTCTGCCTCCACCGGGAATCGAACCTAGGACCTCACGACCTCAACGACGTTCTGGCATTTAACCAATCGCGCCACGGAGGTCGTCACATTATTCTCTTAATCCTCTCTTAACTTCTCTTTTCAGGTGGCAGGTACCATAGTGACGTATGAGCTGGTGATGGTTCAGTTCAATGCTCCAGCCAGTTTGGCACCTATCACCACTACAGCTGCAAGCTTCTTCATGAATGGTACTTCTACAGAGGGTTAGAGTAGTAAGGGAGTGAGAGTGGAAGGACGGTTTCATCATTTGGTTATTAAATGATATCTGGTAACAGGTTAAAGATATGTATTTTAAGTTAAGTGTAAGAAAATATTTAATTACGGTCGTGAAACCTTTTGAGTGGTTAGATAGAATTGGTTATTGAATGATATCTGGTAACTGTTAAAAGTTATATATTTTAAGTTAAGTGGAAGAAAATATTTAATTAAGAGTAAACCTTTTGAGTGGTTAGGTAGAATATTATTTGTCAAACGAAACCTACTTTTTGCTTAATGTACTGTAGTATTCAATTTGAGAGATAGTACAGATGGTGAATATTACCTATATCAAGAAATAAGCTGTTTTCCGAACAAAACTTTTCTATCAACAAATATGTATGTGTAAGTATAGAAAGTAAAATTAAGTCTACAAAATGATATTAGAATATTTAAGAAATCAAGTATTTTATTTGATAAGTACCCATTTCTCGTTACGTCTCCAAATTGGTGCCAAATTTGATGAAAGCATTTAGGAAAGAAATAAAATATTATTACCTATTTCCCATCAGAGAAAATTGGATAGGCCTTTTACCCTTAAAATCAAAAACGCAATTTTTCCTTCCTACTAAAATATGACTTTCTGATCAACCAATATCCTTTCCCTTCTTCATCACACTTCTATAATCATCAAGCTCATTTTCCGCCAAAATTCGCTGCCAATTTGCTCAACAATAACAACAGAGGGAGTTACGTACTCAGTAGATCTCGTTCGGGACCCGAGCGGTTAGGAGCCTAAATTGAATTTCCTGTATCGACAATTTACCAAGAAACCCCTTTCATACAAAGTAAGGAATAAAACGGAATGAACGTGTGAGATGAATACTGATGCTCGTATCAGTTTTGCAGTAACATTTGTACCCAATTATCGATTAACGGATTGTCTCTTGGGTACAGATGTGGTTTGTTTGTTTTTAAGTACGTAAAAAGTATTTAAGGTAAACAAAGTAAAAAGTACCTTGAGCATGTACCAATGGAGTTTATATGTACGGTTTCGAAACAAAAATCATTTGCGAAATGCACCAAATACCACCGCGATTGCGGAAATGGAAACCTGGACCCCTGGGTTAATGGTCGTGAATGCTTTTATCTCTTAGTGATGGGATAAAAATATATCAGCAATATAAAGGGTGAATATAATCTTATCAATTATGGATGTTTAACCTATCATCAATATTACATATTATTATGTCCTAATGCCATTGAAATTCCAATAACTATTTTTAACTTGATAAAGATGAAAATATGCATCAATAATTATGTCCAGTCTAAACAAAATAAAATGCTTTTATATTGAATAAATATATTTTTTTACCCCAGCCTGGGAAGAAAGGTAGCTAGTTCATTTACATTTCTACTTACGAGTACATTCAAAACTATTAAGGTCAAACGACATGAGAAATATAAATACTGGTACTTTTTTACTCCAAGCTAAAAAAGCATCTAGCTATTTTACATCCTACCAACATTCACAACAATCAAAGTAGAATTGACTAAAACACAGTAATAAGCTATTATACTTGCTACGAGCACACGTAGCATAGAAAAATCACTTCATTCCAACATCCGTTTTGAAATGTCAAAGGAGAGTGAAACGGAACTTTTGCACCGGAAGTTACTCTTTTGATGGCTTTGAAATCCCGTAGCATCGAGGCTGTAAATAGGAGACGTCTTATACAGCGCTTTATGATGTTCTTTGGTCCCGTTCTAGTTTGGGATAAATGAAAGCTAGCTGTCTTTTATGTTAGAGATGACTAAGGAACTAAGGGTCAACTCTATTTAGTATAGTAACATCAACATTGTACATAATATACATACATACAGACCCATGTCCTTCGATCCTTTTGGGAGTGGCCAGAACCTTGGAAACCAACCACCAAGAACCATCGTCTCGGTATTTTTTATCGTGAACTATTAGAGTTTTTATTATTTCAATATGTAATATTAGTCAGGTTCTACTTGTCTGTAGTTCTTTATTCGCTTTTTTTATGTGTAGGAAAGAAAGGCACTCTGTTTTGCCAAGCTTTAACCAAGATTTTGAAAAACAGAAGAGCATACATGTAAATAAATGTGACTAAAGAGACATATGTAAATAATGTTCAAGATGGTGATCGATAATCTCACTGGGATATCCCGTTGGCAAAGACAAGGCGTGAATATTATGCTAGAGTTACCCAGTTTTATATTATCAACAATGTCACAGTATACCAACCGCAAATCGTTTCCGAAAAACTGTGTTGAACATCTGTCAAAATGTCGCGCATTTTTTGTAGAATTTTTGGTCAGCAGGTCAGCTGACATGAAATTTACACGTAACCCACGTTTCCTATTTCCAATTAAGAACCCGACTCCTTGTTAAGGACATTTTGAATTTAAGCCACGTTGCTTCGCCAATGGTGAAAAGTGATGCAAAATAACAGGGCATTGAGGAAAACGGAATATTGCATAACAAATTCGTCTGTATTAAAGCTTTAAATTTAGCATTTTAAGAAAAATACTATATAAATTTAATTCTTCTTATGTTAAGCAGTCAAAGAGCAGTTTTTAAACTGTTTGGTTTATATTTGTATGGTTTATATGGAATACTTATAAAAGGGTAGTATTTAATCGAACATCTTATAGTACGATTTTCGCACACCAATATGGATTATACATCAAAATAAAACAGTCCCAACCCAAACCTAACCTTTGGTGTACGTTTAGTTACATTTTGGTGTACATTTCAGTAGTATGATTATTTTCCCTTATAAAAATATTGCTGACCCATTGCCCAATAACTACAATAGGTAGTAGGCGTTCTTTTTATATGACATAGTAATATGTTGCTTAATATCTTGTAGAAATACTAATAAGACACATGACAATCAAATAGGCGATATATTGTAAAAGGGTAACGTTAGAAGTTCCCCTAGCCGTCGATTGTATATGAGAATAAGTATGCATGTCAAGAAGGAATCTTTTTGAATCGTTAAAAGTGTGGATGCGTGATCTATGCTTTCTCTTCTACAGAGAAACGGGCGTGATATGTATTTATATGGATGTAAACTCTATATGCGACTAAAGATATTAATTCTATTCTCACCATCTAGATTTTGCAAACTGTGTAAGTAATAATAATTTATTTATTTATTTATTTATAATAATATATATTTATTTATTTGTAAGTATGTAGTTGTTACTTTACCAATCGGTGTAGTTAAGGCAAATTCAATTTGTCTTAGTTAAGTCTTTCGCAGAGAGTAAACTTTTATTTCCAGTATAGCAACTTTGTTGTTAGCAGTAAAAGGCTTAGATTGTTACTAAGTTATAAAACAAACCTATTTCGTACTAGTCTACAATTTAAGTGGCATGTTTGAAAACCTCCGTGGTGCGATCGCTTGAACGCTGATCGAGAAGCGGGCTCGATTCCCGGTGAAGCCAGAGTTAAGAATTAGGGTCTCTGCTTTTTTCCAGTCTGCTTGTGGTATGTCATATACAAATATTCATCTATCTGAAGTGTGTTTATATATATATATATATATATATATATATATATATATATATATATATAACAAACGTTAAATAAATGTTAATTAGTTCAGCTTTAACACAATTAAATGAACTCACAAAGGTGGTAGTTTAATTGGTGTCCCTACATCATTTTTATTACCTTGGTGTTATAGCCGACTTACATATTTTTTATTATCTTATTACTGATTATCAGGTAACCAATATCTTAAAACCATCACAATGCTTAGTAGAAAGTGGACACTCAACTTCCGACTACTCCGTAATTGTTTACGATAGTGACGCATATATTAATTTCAAGAGCTGTTTTACTGTTTGGCATGTAAACGAATATATCATAAGGCTATATAAATAAGGCTATACTCTGATAAAACGTAAAACAGGAATGGCAGCAACTTAGCTTTTTAGTAACGTTTCAGATTAGAACGGGACAGGTCGAGTGTGTATGTAAATATATATTTTTTTAACCCTCGTATTATTTATGACAGACATAAATGATTCCTTTAATGTTTGTTGCAATAGTAAAACAAACAGAGTTGTTGGGCTAGCTTTATTTCATATCAACTAATAAACGGTTCACTTTTAAAGTAAAAGCCCTTTACATAGCCTGTAAATGCATGTAAACCGTACCTAATTCGGTTTTCACACTTTAAATCTTTTGGGGCGTAAGAAGGGGCACTGAGTAAGTTAATAAATACCAGTAATGTGTAGTTTAGTAGTAACTGCAAAGAATTTAGAAATTAAAGGCTGTAGGTACTAGGTTTATCCCGATCATTTTTTCCATACATTTTTATGTGATAAACACGTAATAGTTGGTTACCTATAGTTTTAATAATGTAGTTACGACCATAACCTTTCCGTAGTATACATACATATATATACAAATAAAACATACACATCTTTTAATATCTCTCAGACACAAGCGAAAGATCCTCCTATGCCACTTTTAAACATAAATATTGGGGTGGTGGTGTCATAATTATAGAACGTTGGTGACAAGTTGCTAGTCCATTGCCAATAATCCAATTTACCTCCTTGCCTTTAGCCGCTAGTCCTATGACATGTCAGGAAGAACGGTAGCTGGTTATTTTTTGTACCTTTCAGACTAGCAAGGGATATGCCTATTGTAATCGATTTTGTAATACTTTTAATCTCTGTCTAACCTTCTCATTTATATCCAAAAAAGTTACTAAACAAAACACGAAATCACGGACAATTGACGTATCCAATAAACTAGAATTTAATAAACGTATTTAGCTTCAATATACTTTAACTTCTTTTAAATTTTAAGGTATTAGATTTCTCTCAATCTTTCGCGCAGAATGTCAGTTTGGCTCCCTTCCAAATAGTCAGAGGGTACGCTTCGTCTGGTTATAAAATGTCATATATTACCAACCTTAGGACATTAATTTCCCTGGCGAATATGGCGTGTACAAGCTAGTCTAAGATGTATAGTACTATTGCCTTTCTTTTGATGAGGGAAAATATCGTGAGGAATAATAGCACTTACTTAGAAAATAATTTAATATTTTAGGACACTATTACACCAATTGCACTAGCCCCTCGGTAAGTTCAATCTTGAACTTGTGTCAAGGGTACTAGTGAATGTATAGTTTATAAATATATACTTATTAAAAGACATTTAACTACATATATACCATAATATTAATCAATGGCCAGACTAAAACTGTCTCCATCCGGTATCACCTGGACCTCATGATTAGCGTTCAAATGGTTCACCGTTCGACACTTATATAGATAATATTGAGAACCAATCAATAGAAGGAAACCAACCTATCTTGCATTGGCATTGTTGGTCACTCTAAATAACGTTGGATTTATCACATGCCATGTTGGAAAATAATTATCTGATGTAATTAAAGCTTTACGACAAGACCAGATGTAATCATACTATAGATACCAGGTACGACCTCGGACTTAGTATGAGATAGGTCCTAAGTTCGAATCCCGACTCTGACATGTACCAATGAAAGAAATTTAAATGTGTTTTTCATGTACGTACATAATTTACAGTCGCTAACGGTGAGGGAAAACATCGTGAGGAAACCTGCCTATCCCTCAGGATAGGTAATAGTCAGTGCCTATATACGGCGATACGGTTCACTACCTATTACGTTGGGTGCTGTCTATCTAGTGATACGCGGGCTTCGAATGATCCATACCAAACATGCCTTCGAAATTTCGGAGATGGGCATACAAGCCTCTGACTACCCCGCCATAATAAAAAAGGGAGTGTGTATACACAAGTCGTGAAGCGTAAATTATTATTATTAGATACCAGGTTCTGAATACCACAATAATTTTTGTTTGAAAATATATTAGTAATGTAATTATTATTTGCGACAGTTCACAAGCCCATCGTATTAGAATTTCCACTTAATCCTAGTTCCTAAGTGTCACTATTCGAAATATCTTTTTATAATTTCTAGAAGACCAGATTACCACGATTCGCGCAAGGCTTATTATATTGAGACATATGCAAATCAGTTTACAGCCAAGCATCGACGCCAACACCTTTATTAATTTAAATAGTTGTTCCATTGAATCTTTATAAGTAAATTTAGTTGAGAACACTACAATAGGTTTAAATTTCGATTAAAACCAAAACTCATTCTTCGTGTAAAGCCCTCGCTTATCCTCTTATCGCGAAGGGATTAAAAGGGTATGGCTCGACTCGATATTTGTTTTTAATTAAGATAACAAAAAGTACACTTTATGTTTCGAATGCTGTGAATTATCCAATTTGGTTTGTTTAAGATAACTGTTTGGAATCCCGCAGAGATTGTTTATTTGAGATAAATAATGGCGTTCTTGAAAGTTGAAGTGTCTTAACCGGTTAGGGTTTAAGACCAATTACAAATGATAGCTGGATACATATTCAAGGATAATTTTTTACATTTAATCGTTGAGTTAATTGGCCTGTGAGATATTAAAGTACTTCGTAGTAGTATTTCTAATATAGGCTCTAACCTCTTAATAACTCTTTACTATATGTTGAAAACTGACTCGATATACATATTGTAGTGAAATAAAATAGTCCTTTTATATCATATAATAAATTCACTTATTGCAAGGCTAAATATTACAGAATGGATTAATATTCCTTAATCATTTAAATCTTTGTCTACAAGATCAGTGCATCTATCTTTTAATGATTATTATTAATTTAAAAGCTCCCAAGGTTTCTGTTTTTCAATATCTATTGGGACAAATAACCATTTAGTTTCAGTAGAAATATATAAGTACTAGGAGGATACTGGGAGGGTTATTCTGCATGGGATAGTCACCTGTCATTCTAATTCTATAAGACATATATGTATATTTATTCTAAAAAGTCACTTAGTAAATATTATAATATCTCCAATGTTCTGTCCGACTCAAAAGGAATTAAAAGATGTAAATATTTATCTCAGTTTGTGTATAAACATAAAGTTAAGTAACATTACTTTACCGACACAAAAGTACATTCATTCACCTCCGCTCAAAATATCAAGCGAAACATTTATCAGTCAAAGTGACAATGTAAGCTCAGGTAACAAGAGCTTACAAAGGAGCTTTCCGAATGTTTTTTACGCTGCACCTTCCCAAAGCTTTTCGTTAGAGCTTTGTTTCAAACCGCCGAGCTTTGGCCGACAATGTTCTTTCAAAAGTGGCGACGATTCTCCTATATAAAGAAAAATGTATAAATTCTGGTTGCGAACTGAATAAATTTTTGGATTTTTATTGTGTAGGTAATCAATTCCCCTGCTTAGTGTTTACTAGAATTTAATCTTGCCTGGCGTGCAGATGTCAGTGAAGCAAAAGTGGTTTGTCAGGGCCGAGATAAATTAATTCGTGATCGCTACCTGCCGCTTTATAGGGCGTGATGTATACTTATACATAAATACATACATATATACCACGTCCCTTAATTTCTTTTGATATGAACAGAACCTCAAAGACACAGCATTGTATTCATGGATATCTACCAGTGTTTAATAGTTTTACTCAGCGTAAGTTCTTAGGACATTTAGATTAGCAAACCATAAATTCGCAAATGATCTTAGAAAAATATTGTTAACATTTAACACTACTAAAAATTATACTATAATGAAATGCAACCTAAAAGGTTAAATGTAAAGCGGAATCCAAACCAGTGTCAGATTCGATATAAAAGTTTCCGTACAACATTTGCAGTTCGACTTACACCAATGTGCATTTGGCTTTACCTCAGTTTAACACTTTGCAATCCGATCTTTCAAGTTTAAATGCGGTTTTATTCTTTCTTTGTAAAACCATTTCTTCGATTACAATAGTTAGTGTATGTAGTATATTTGTACCTTTATGTAAGAAATGTAGTTTGTGTGTTGGTGTTAATGTTATTTGGTAACATATAAATGAGTACAATACTAACAAACTTTACGCCTTATATCTTTTTGAGAGGATAATCTTCTCAATGAACATTCATACAAAACATATATCCTTTTGATTTCATACATTTCAATCAATCAGCCTATATCAGTCCACTGCTGGACGTAGGCCTCTCCAAGGTTACGCCACAAAACACGATCACTCGTGGCCCTCCGCCAATCACTACCAGCGACCTTTTTCAAGTCGTCGGTTCATCTGGCAGAGGGGCGTCCTACACTACGTTTACCTAGACGCGGTCGCCATTCGAGAACAGCTTTGCTCCAACGGTCGTCGGTTCTGGGACAGACATTTTCGTATTTATTAATTATAGAAGTAAAGTAACTACTACTTGTAGTAGTAGTAAAGTAACTAAGTAACACATCAACGAAAATTGAAGATATAGAATTGAACAGAACAGGAACACTAAAAACATTTTTGTTAGGTTAGTTTGGTTAGTAGCTTAAAAGCCAATAAGACATCTTTTAATGAATAGCTAAATATTTTTTAAACACTACTCCTTAGTCAACTTTTACAACATGTAGAAACAAAAGCGGTTGGTAACATTCTATACCAGTCCCACATACCCACGGCAAACGTGTGTATACTTTTCCAAAGCATCCTAAATTGATGCATTTGGCATCCGAAACACTGCAATATTCTCCCCCTGTCCATATAAGACTGAAGTATTTGTTCGGTAAGGCCTGTGTTACACTTGATTGATGGTAATTCCGTAGTTTATGCTGTGATATGAAACATACATTCATAAGCTCATATACACAGTCAGTTACTTGAGTGCATATTTCTAAAATTTTGAAGGCATGTTAGGTAGGTTATGTACTTATACTCACGTTTTTCATCTCTTTTAAGATGGTTCACATATATGACATATCCCTGTTATTCAGATCATCTTTAACAATACTGAAGCGGTTGAGTCATTGCTAAAGAAAAATAAAGAGGCTAAAGAAGTGGGGGGTGTAAAGCATATTGCCATATAGGTTCAATATTTACTACTAGTATAAAGCTAAAACCTACGAGAATTCATAATGAAAAATAAAAACCCCGTGACGTGAATCTATATGAATGTATTACAATCATAAAAACCCAAGTATTCTACGAGTTCTAATGCATCTGCAATTTTACCATATGATACATACATACATACACATCACGCCTGATTCCCTGTAGAGTTATATGAGTGAAGTGGAAGGGCGGTTACGTAGGGGCCGGCCTAATAAGACATACAATAATCAGATAGACGCTATATTGAAAAAAGGTGACGTTAGGAGTACCTATAACCGCCGAGAGTGTATGAGAAGATGTATGAGAGTCAGTGAAGCGAAAGTGGTCTGTCAGGATCGGGACAAATGGGGATCCGTGATCTCTGCTTACCCCTCTACCATTTGAAAGTATTCTTATATCCCATGTGTAGCTCAGGCCTGACCTTAGATACGTGTTTCGTCGGGAATTTGTCAGTTCTCTAAGGTGTATATTGTGGCAACACTTCCGCTTTGTATTGTTCGTGTTTGGCAACCTTTTCTCTTATTTGGTAAATTCTTGGCTTGGATCTGGCAACACTGTTTCATGTTAAAGATTTTGGTATAAGCTAACTACGTAGTTTGGTGTTTAGGTAGTAGGTAGGTTAAATAGTTACTTATACGCTTCACGACTTGTGTATACACACTCCCTTTTTTATTGTGGCGGGGTGGTCAGAGGCTTGAGTGCCCATCTCCGAAATTTCGAAGGCATGTTAGGTATGGGTCATTCGAATCCCGCATTTTACTAGATAGACAGCATCCAACGTGATAGGTTAAATAGTGTAGGTAAATATGTAAAATTTTTGCAGTGTTAATCTTGCAATTATTCGTCTTCGTATTTCTATTTTTCATTCAAGATGAAAATACATTTATTATCATTCTATATACTCATAGGTACGTACAAGTTACTTCATTTTCAATTATTTTAATTACAATATTCAGAATAAAACAGCGATTCATATTTAATACTGTGTTACATTGGAAGCATGTCAAATAGTTTTTGTCTATAAAAGAATTATTATTTTAAGGATGTTAAAAAAATGTATGTCATAGTAAAAATCGCATAAAGAATCAACATTTCTAAATTTGAATAGGCACTAAAACAAATGTTAAAATTGAGTTCCCGAACAAGGGAGCATCTTTGAAACAATTAAGATTCGAAAGCAGGAAAAACAACTTTCTACTTAGCAAAGAAGCTGAGTTTTTCAAGATTCACAACACTTACTTTGCAAAGTTCCTTTTGTGTGACCGAACGCTATGCCAATGTTTGTTTTAATATGATAATGTTGCCAAAAATATAGAAGAAAAATCAATTTTTTGTATCAATAAATTTTAACTTTCAATAATAATAATATACTAATGTATAGTTATTTATGTTATTATAGGTACTTGTAACTTATGTATGTATTGCATTTATTAATGGACCTTTGGTAAACTATTCATTTAATCCAATTCATTACGAAATTTCTTAAACGTTTTATTTCAAACAATACACAAAAAGATTTAGATTTGTAATCCACAACCACAACTGTCACAGGTATATTATTTCAGTATATTAGTGAAGACAAAAAAGACAAACGCATTCACGACCATTAACCCTTGCGGGGTAGTCAGAGGTTCAGGTTTCCATCTCCGCAATTGCGAAGGTAGTAATTCTATGGACACCTCGAACCCACGTATTGACCAGATAGTCAGTACTCAATGTGACAGGTGGTCAGTCATTTCGCCATTTACAAGTACTAACTATTACCTGTTCGACGAACAGGTAGGTTTCCTCACGATGTTTTCCCTCACCGTAGTATTAAAGATCTGACTTTATATTCCACAAAAGTAATTATAAAGATAAATTTATTCAGCATAATAGTGAAGCTTTACTCCTTACTTCTGACACTCTAGAAGCACCTTATTACTTTATATCAATCCCAAACTCGCAGTAACAACCAGCCATAAAATCCGTGTTATATAATGAACCGGACTTTGTATTCGTAGGCACAAAAACTACAGAACATCTGGCAGTTTAATGAACAAACTTTCAGAATGTTTTATCTCGGGGACGAGTTTAAGTAGTTTTCCGTGACTCTGTCTACACTTGTTCTTAACTTAGGCTGACACTTCCATAGACTTAATAGACATACATGTACATTCACGTCACTTTATCCATTTTAGGGAGCACAGAACTTCTGACACGTAATATATATTTTTTTAATTCTTTATTAAGCCATTCACCACTAAGGTTATGTCGGCTGAAGTACGAACACTGATGCCACGGCGTTTGAACTTCTTGTTATTCCATCGCCATGGTTACACCAACGCTGCCAGCCGCTACAACCGAAGAAAAACGATATCGAAGCTCCAATTTTTTCTCTTCCTTGTTCTTCGGTCCGTTACAGTTGAGGATCCAAATATAATCGCAAAGCAAACATATTTAGCCAATTTGGCATCACAACTGACTAAATATTCAGCCGAAAATAATTATTTGTATTTTCATCTTTCACTGAGCTGCTGACTTTGTTGATGCACCATAGACGACTGACAAGTAATATTTTTTTAGTAAATTTAGCGTTAACATTAGAGTTGTGATGATATTTTGGGTTGTGATAACGTTGGTATTGAATATTTGTGACAGGTTGTTGCTATTCAATTAAATCCATTGAGCCTTAGTACTTATATCTGCTGGTAATAACGGCAGCTAGTTATCATAATATTGTCTCCCCTTTTCTTTTATAACATATACGTAAGTTTGTTTGCATAGAAAGTGGAGCCACCTATCCCAAATTCCCACAATTACCCAATCATCCTTAGTCACCTCCAAGTCAAACTGCCATTCCATTAATATTACAAATGCAAAGAGATAGCAACCGTCAGTGTCCCTGTCTAGGATTGTAAATGCTCCAGCTAACGAGCTTTATGCGACTGCACTGAAGGGGCGTGATGGGCTAGCATAGCTTTATTAATTCATGTTTGCTTGGGACTTTAATAAAATTGTAGCTGACAAAAAAATTTATTTAATTTAGGAAAAGTAAAATGGTTTTTTGTGCATAGAAACATGCATAAATATGTAAAAAGATAATTAACATTAACGCCCAAGTAGTCACGATAATGAAGATATCTCCTTGGTCACTCATTAGCATGAATATTGGGGTTATGATTAACCCTCCGCAATTGAGATTGTAGTGATTCTATAGCTACCCCGAATCCACGTGTTGACCAGATAGTCAGTACTTAATGTAACAGGTAATAAGTCGCGTCACCACTTACAAACATTATTACCTGTTCGGGGAACTAGTAGATTTCCTCACGGTGTTTTTGCTTGCCGTAAAATTACTTTATTAAAGTGCATTAAAATATTTTCACACTATCCGAAGACACATCCGCAGTGTGTCGTGCTATGAATTAACAAAAATTCCAATTGTGAGGGTAGACAGACATTTTAGCTGTGACGGACTTCCCGCTAGTCTAGCTTGCTAGCTAGTCTTCCCGCGACCACGGCCTATGCAACTGGGTCGAAACGTCGGGCAAAATAAAGGTAATCACATATCTTTATAAATTTATCGTGTTTTGACCCGGTCTCAGATAATTAATAAAATGAGTATAAAACGCGAGTGTTTAAAAATGCATTAAAATAAACGTATATTTAATCAGCCCATGCGATTCCTGTGTCAGTTATCTGCTCAAAATATTCAGCTGAAATATTCAGCTTCTTGATCATCATTAACTAGACTGCTCCAGGCAGATTTCGATCCGTGCACTTCTGAATTTCCGCGTTAATTGCTGAAGAAATAATATAGCATGTTTAGCTAGCAAATACGTATAATAGTATAATCCTGAAGGATTCATTTTAATAATGTATGGTAACAATACTGTAGAACACATTGTACGGAATAGGTGGATTACTGTTCTTACTTACCTACGTCACACTCATACGTATATGTTTATTTCTCCTCATTAATGAAAATTAATTTACATACGTATAATCACGTCTCTACGCTCCCAATGGGATAGCCAGAGACTATCGATCGCCACGTTTAATGATCTTAACAAATCTCTCTAGCTTCACTTACTACCACTAACCTTCTCATGCATGCTCTTCTGTTCTTCACACTACGTACACCCTATAACTAATTTTAAAAAAGACAAATGCTTTCACGACCTTTTCACCTTTGCGGGGTAGTCAGAGGTTCGTGTGTACATCTTCGCAATTGCGAAGGTAGTAGTTTTGAGGTCACCTCGAAGTCACGTGTTGACGCGATAGTCAGTACTAAATAGTGTCGCCATTTACAAGCATTGACTAGTACCTGCTCGGGGAACAGCTAGATTTCCTCACGATGACTTTCCTTATTGAAGTATTCGGTGCATTTTGCAAATGAATTTATATTGCATAATATGTACATTAGACAGAAAATCAATAAATTTATCTTTTGTTTTTATTCATATCGGGACGAATGTGAAAAGCTTTGTTTCCGTGAAAATGTGCAAGCACTTACATCCAAGCAAGGTGCTGATTCTATTAAAACATGTATTTATCTTAAAATCTGAGGTTAAAATTTATACCTATAAGGATGATATTTCTGAAGACATTATAGTAAGTAATGAATGTTTATTCTAATAACATATAAATCCCTATATAATACTATCACTATTATGTATGTACTATACTCTTACTCTCATAATTTCCACATTGATAAATAGTAAACAGATTTTTGAATACCTTTTTCAAAATTGAATGAGTTTTTGAGGAGGATTTACAAAAAAACCTAATATTATATCTCCTACATAAACAAAAACCTACATAACATATCTCTAGCACATATTGCCCTTTAGCCAAATATAAATATGGTAGTAATAAGCCAGGTAGTTATATCGTGTTTTAGTCACAATTAAAATATAATCAATCACTTCATAATCATAATATCACAATCGATTTCACTTATCAGAATAGCCCCCTTTACGTCTTCGCTCAAGCGAGAAGGGATTTCGGAGCAAAATTTACACTTGTCAGCTCAACACATTATTCCCACGTGTCATGCTTATGCCGAAATATGTCGGAATATTTACATTGTTTTGTTGCAGTAGACATGGATCTTTTATGTTGTGATTACTTATATAGGTATTGTAGATGCATACTTTGGAAAATAATAATGAATGAAGTTAACAAATACAATTTCCTTACATAGTTTTGTCACACATATCCTTATACAAAAAAAATTTAAAAGAAATAAGTTATCTTGGAGTATTGGTGATGAGATTTATTCTTTAAAAATAAAAATAACCAAAATAACCCTGCTCTCTGAACTTCTTCTTACAAATGCTAATAAAAATGTAACTAGCTGGTTACAAACATTAGACTAACTTTTTCACGACCGTCACCCATGTGGGTTAGTCACAGATTCATTTGTTCTTCTCCATAGCAACACGGCATGCCACTTGTAACATTGAGTACTCACCACCTTGTCAACACATGTAATAAATGATACCGATGTTTATTAACTATATTTGTACGCGATATATACATATACATGTATATTCTTATCTATTAATATTTCGAAACTATATTAATAATCAGCATTTAGTACCAAAGACAAACGCGTTCACGACCATTAACCCTTGCGGGGTAGTCAGAGGTTCAGGTGGCCATCTACGCAATTGCATGTTGACCAGATAGACAGTACTCAATGTGACAGGTGGTAAGCCATGTCGCCATTTACAAGCACTATTACCTGTTCAACGAACAGGTAGGTTTCCTCACGATGTTTTCCCTCACCTTAGTACTCGACGCATTTAATAAATTAATGTAATTTTTTTACAAAAATGTACATAGAAATTCATTAAACTTCATTTCCATCGATACACGGTCAATTGGTATTTGAACCCTGTACCCACTAATACAGAGTCAAGCCCCAAACAACTGAGCTACGTCGAATTTACTTTTAATACCGTACACCGTTTCTACTACGTCGTAGTATTCCACAATTACAAGCATCAATCATACTCAACAATTAGTGGGAGCAGCCTATAAATCATTTTGCAGCCATTGTTGACAAGCTGCGAATGGAATTGCATGGATTCCCATTCAGTTCAAGAACGTGCTTACTGGAAGGGTTAGACAGGAGCTTGGGAACAAAGAGTCTGATATATAATTACGTTCATATTCATCCTTGATCCTTTTCGAGATGGGCAGCACCTTGAAGATATAATATCACCTTGGTTCCGTATAGCATTGGTGTCGGGTGGCTGATTAATATGGATCATCATTGACGGTTGTTAATCCATCGCCCATTTTTTTGACTCCTAGTTGATTCCTACTATTAGATTATCAGTAAATGACAGTAAATTATATTTAATTTTATTGCACAGCGCATGACAATCAAATACTTACTAAGAAAGTTTTTTTTTCTATTGCCTATCCCTCGGGAAAGGTAATAGCCAGTGCGTATATACGGCGATACAGTTCACTACTTTAACGTTAGTTGCTGCCTATGAAGTAAAACGTGAGCTTCAAGTGGCCCATTCATACTTAACATACCTTCGAAATTTTAGAGATATTCAGCTTCTGACTACCCCGTCACAATAAAAAGGGAGTGTGTTTATAGTCGTGATGAGTATGTTAAGAAAAGAAAGAAAGAAAAACATTTATTCACTGCTACACATATACATTTTGACATAACACTATTCATACACACTTTGATACAACAACAATACTCGTACATATAAGAAGTAGACACTTGATGCAGTGAAAAGGTGCTGTCTCAGTATTTGATATGTATGTTTTTCTATATACCAATGCTTTGTCCATGCTCCTGGAGACTAAGTACGTAATACAACCGTCAGTATGTACAAGCATATCGGCATATGAACACCAAACAATGTAGTATGAACGCCGTTGAGCCACCTCATTCGTAGTAACTACATTGTCTGCATTTAGTAGCAGTGTGTTAGTCTTAATACTTTAAGTTTTATTGCTGAAAATGTAAACTTTAGTGTATGTTATGTATTGTAAAGGAACTGTAAAAGCTACAAAGTGTCGATAATGACTGTATATACAACAACATAAGCTTAAATGTATATACAAAAATACGATTCAAAAGGAATATATGTGAGTGAAGAGACAGGGCGGTTACGTAGGGCCCGGCTCAATAAGACTTGACAGTCAGATTGACGCTATATTCAAAAAGGGTGAAGTAAGAAGTACCTATAACTGCCGAATGTGTATGCGAAGTTGTATGAGTGTTGATTAACGAAAGTGATCTGTCTGGATCGGGGCAAATGGGGATCCGTGATCTCTGATCCTCTACAGGGAATCAGGCGTGATGTATATGTACGATTCACAGCCTGTGTACACACTCCCTTTTTTATTGTGGCGGGGTAGTCAGAGGCTTGAAGGCCCTTCTCCGAAATATTAAAGTCATAGTCTATATAGATAGTATAAGCCCGCGTCACAGATAATATAATACTATACAGTACCCGCGTTTTACTAGATAGACAGTACCCAACGTGATAGGTAATGAACCGTATCGCTGTATACAGACACTGGTTTCCTCACGATGTTTTCCCTCACCGTTTGCGACAGTAAATTATGTAGTTAGATAAAATATGAAATAAATAATTAAATTTATACCATCACAACCTCGATAGTGCAAAACGTTATTTGCATAATATCTCCAAATTTAAATTTACCACAAAAGGGATTTAAAACGTTAAGTAAATTATATTCATTTACTTAAAGTATTTTCCTCACCGCGGTAAATTACGTTATAAACTTATAATATAAAACTGAAATTTTAAGCAAAATCGCATTATAAATATTTTTCATGCACATTTCAGTATTTTCGCTGAACATTTTCCTTTTAAACAGAGTGTATACAAATTAATTTCAGTACTCACCTATATTAATTTTAGCATTTCTGTTAAATATGATATTCATTATTGAAAGACAGGGTATCTCCAATACTATATACATATATTCACGCCTCTACATCCCTAACGGGATAGGCAGAGACTATCGATCGCCACTTGAAACGATCTCTTGTGCTAGGATGTTTTAATTAAACCTACAATAAGGATTATTTAATCATATTATATTCATTTTATTACATATTTCTGCTTGGAGGCTTAATTTAAATGTACATCGCTAAATTTCATACAATACTATCTTGAGTACCTACATACAATATACTCAAATTTTAATTTCATTGAAAAATGGTATATTAAACCTATCTACCTACCAAAATTGTTTATATGAAATATTATATCCGTGAGTCAGCTATGTCGTAAGAGGCGACTAAGTACGGTACTACACTCACCTACAATACTATTGTACTAACTGAAGTACTATTACTAACTAAGTACTATTGTACTAACTGCAATTGCGTTGGTCAAAGGTTAATAAGCCTAGCTCGTTACCTTCACCTTATCTACATAAACGATGTTATACTACCTCTTGATATGATTACGTAAAATCATGCAACATACATACCATTCACGCCCGATTTCCTGTAGAGGGGTAGGCAGAGATCACGGATCCCAACTGTCCCGATCCTGACAGAACACTTTCGCTTCATTGACAATTACCCACCTTCTCATACACAATCGGTGGTTATAGGTACTTCTAACGTCACCCTTTTTTAAATATGGTGTCTATCTGACTGTCATATGGTTTATCGGGCCGGCTCATATATTCGCATACCAAGTCCAAACCATCGAAGCATGCTCTTTTGAATGTTAGTCACTACATATTTTTTCAAACCGCAACCTTCCCTTATTACACTATTTAACAATGTTTCGTTTGTAAACTGGGTGTTCGTTGTTGTGTGTATCTGTTAATTAATGATTTTCTATTCTATTCTAATTTCTCAAATTTTAGCTGGAAATGGAGTTTATTCATTCAAAGTTCTACTTAATAAAAAAATATAAGCAACTTTCGCATATGAGCGTATTTAAACTATCTAAACTTCCCTACATACGATTACTACAACGGAAAGTTCCAAATTTTGGGTTATTTTCCGAAGAATTCCAGTTTTTTAACACACTATTTGGTAATGACAACGTGTATAATGCCTTTACGAGCCAATTTAATGGCTCTTGATGTCATAAAATAGTGCTAGTGCCCACAAACTACACATTGGCATGTCCTAGGTCATAAATATGTTATTGCTTCAAACACTAGCATTATTTAACAGAATATATACTTTTATTTTTACTAGTACATTTATTTGTATCTGGGTATAAACATTATGAAGAATAGAAGAGTATGTATGAATGGGTGTGAGTCAAGCAAGCGAGATTGGTCAGGAACGTTCCAGGTGGCGATCAGTAGAGGCTTGAATATATGTATGTATGAATCATAAAAATATTTTTATCATACATACATAAATATACGTAACTTAACTTGCGATGGCAAATTTCTCTAACGGGATCGGCTGAAAGACTATCGATCGCCACCTGGAACGATCCTGATAAATCTCCCTTTCTTCACACTTCCCGTGTCATACATCCGCTTTTGTTCAACATGTACACCCGCCTGAGATGAATGTCTCCAAATTGATGCGTATGTGATTCAATTCTTTATATTACGAGTATCTCTGTTAGTAAATGCCTTGTACATATTTCACACAACATTCTATCCCTTTTAAATAAAAGAAATATACGCAACCCACTATGATCTTTTTCAATATTTTCCCAAACTTAGTGTGAATTTAATGTAGTGATGGATAAATAAGTAATTCTCTCCCGGTTTCTGTCTACCCAAAAGCATTCTTCCCGACCGGTTGTATTAAGGGAATAATTAAACAATTTATTAATTTAGATGAAAATATTTTATTTACAAACAATAATCTTTCTCTTATATCTACTGACATCATATTGCTATATTTGGGAAATACTTACATTAAATATTTACACTACATTACTATCATTTTATTTTTAAAACTACCACATACTTTTTCAGTGTGTACAATTAATATAACGTTAATTAAATAGGGAATCTTTCTTTTCTCATACTTGTTTAAAAGGTTATTAGAAAAATAGTTGAAGTGAGTATTTGTGAGGTGTAATAAACTCATGTCTGACATATCAATATGTTTACACATGATGATTTTTTGTCACATAGAAAAATAGTAATACTCGTGTTAAGTTTAAAATATGTTTTTAATCTTTATAATAATAATTCTCATACGGTGACAATATAAATTAAGTTTTTAATAGTTTTCACTGAGTAAATTGAGGTATTGATTGCATTTTTAAGAAGGGTAGATACGATACTGACTTATGGGAAATGAATAGTGAAATCTTCACCTTTGATAGTAATACTGAAGAGATATTCCATACTTGTTTGTATCCAATACTCTGTATATCATAAAATGGATGAAAAGTGGTAAGTATATAGAATAAATAATAGTAGAATGTGTCTTAAATGTTGTCTTTTTAAAGTGTACACTAACATACTTTCTTGAGTATTAAATTACTAACAATCATATAATACAAAATAAACTTATGATTATTTTATCATATAAATTCACAATCAATATAATAATATGAGTATCTATGAGTTTACAGTATGAAAAGAATATTTTTTGTATATTATGAATATAGATTACTAATATTTAAAAAGAAAAATTCATTCATGTGAAAGTATAATAAATAGTATTTGTTTCAAACTTATTGGTAGACTGTGAAGAATATTTACATAACAGGAGTAATAAATAAAAAGATTTATTTCATTGCGTTTAAATATTCATGATATTATTGTAGTTTTTCGTAAATATGTATAGAGACCACTTTAAAAAAATAAATTTTTATTATATTTAAATCTGTATTTATTTTTAAATACGATAGACTAAACTAAACAACTCTCACGTAAGAACAAAAATATTTAATAAAACAAATATCTTCATAGTATCGGCGTAGATCACTCAAGCTTGGAACTAACCCAAAAGGATAACTGACGTGAAAGATGTAGTATAATAAAATATTTTTTAATGTAATAACAAGTGATAATAACATTTGTGCCCATTTATTCCTCTCTGTGATATTTTAATACTACGAGTTCACATCGTTTAGTACTACGAATTTAATCTAATCTCATATTTCCGTAGTACAAAATACTATTTACAACTACTGCTACTTAGTTAAGGACCTACTTACGACTAACTTAACTTAGATACTACTAACTACAATCTCTAAGTTGAGTAAGAGTCCAGGATACCATTTTGCCCGAGATATTTTGCAGGTAATATAGTGAATGTTTCTAAATGGTTGCATGGCTTACCATCTGTCACATTGGGTATTTTCTAGCTGGTTAACGAATAGGTTCGAGGATAAAATCGCCAGTTTTAAAATAATGGAGATGGACATTCAAACCTCTGGTTACCCGCAAGGTTTAAAGGTCGAAACTTTTATGTTTGTTATGTGTTTTTCAATTCAATTCATTGAATCTTTTTCTCTTCTAACGGTATGTCGATAAAGTAGAAGTACAATTATTTTATTAGTCGTCATCAATCACTTCAAAAACATACAAACATTTTAACGATATATATACACAAATAACACCCAACTCCAAAATTTCTAAAGCATATTAGTTGTGAGCCACTCAAAACTCACATTTCACTAGATAGACAGCACCCAACGTGACAGTTAGTGTACCATATCGCCTTATACAGTCACTGGCTATTACCTTTCCCGAGTCATAGGCAGACTCATATATATGTATATAAAGGGTCAATTGCTCTACCAATCTAATACCTATCCCCGTACAAAGAGTTACCTATCGGAGGTTCTATTAGCTCAGTTTCAGTGCATTCAGGAGCAGTGGGCGTGGCTTGTGTAGGCATGGCCGCTGGTCGTAAAGATATGGCGAGGGGCAAGGCCGACCTCGCACATAGTTGGGACGCGCCACGGGTTGACCCGACCGATCTGTAGCGAGTGCAACGACCTCGTCTGTAAAAGGGATGGAGGGGTTAAAAGGTGCCTTGTTTGAGGCTTTTTACATACATACATACACACGAGTCCTTCCTACATAGTCACAGAGCAGGAAACCCCATTCTACCTGATTCTGGATACTTTTACTTCATTGTCGGATTCTTGTACATACATTTACATACATTCACGTGCTTTAATCCCTTTCAGGGTGGACTGAACCTTTCAGTGATGATAATGATCTCCTAGGTCACTTTTTGTATGAGTTTCGGGGTTGTGATGTCATATAAAACATTGGTAGATTGCTAGTCCATCGTGCAGTATAGTCCACTTAACCCCAGTCCTTTAGTCACCTTTTACGTCGTGCTGGAAGTAATGACATCTATTTAACATTCTCTTCACGTCCCAAAACAGGCACAAGAAAGTTTCTATTATAAACTAACATAAATGTAACCACAAAGCCACTTATGTATGTATTATATACTATTTATATACCAATTTAAATATTATTCTTACCTTGAACAATGACACCGTAGTAGCCTTAAAAAAGCAGCCCTGAATGTTCTGTTGAACACCGTGTATATAATCGGGTTGATAGTAGATGACATGTAACCCAACCACAGACAAATGTCAACTACGTGTTCTGAAAAAAAACATTATTTCAGTGAGCAAAAAATTCCTAACACGGTATAATTTCTTTTCTTTTGTACGTACGCTTTACGACTTATGTATTTTTATTATGGCGGGGTAGTCGGAGGCTTGAGTGGCCATCCTCGAAATTTCGAAGGCATGTTAGGTATGAGCCACTCAAAGCTATGACATGATACATTTACATGATCCTGAAAATATTTACATCTTTGAAATCAACATACACGTGTACATGGAATCCATATAAATGTTGACCTGGATTTTCTGAATTATTTTCAAGTGAGTATACTTCCAAAATATAAAAATAAATAATTATAATCCTACATGGATGCTAATTAATGCATAGTGGCTTATTCTAAATTTGCTTTTACGTATTAACACATCTTCTAGTGCTTTAAGGAATTAAGATTTATCTGTATGACACAATACTTCAACAATTCCCCTACACATTAGCATACAGTTATGATCATTTTAATATAAAGACAAAAGACAAACGTGTTCACGACCATTAACCCTTACCGGGCAGTCAGAGGTCCAGGTTTCCATCTCCGCAATTACGAAGGTAGTAATTCTATGGACACCTCGAACCCATGTGACAGGTGGTAAGCCATGTCGCCATTTAAAAGCACTGACTATTACTTGTTCGGGAACATGTAGGTTACCTCACGATGTTTTCCCTAACCTTAGTATTAGACGCATTTCGTAATACTTTTTACTATGAAATTCATTAAACTTCATGTCCATTGGTACATGCTCAAGCATGATTTGAACCCTGCATGATGCAGAGTCAAGCCCCAAACAACTCAGCTACCTCGTTCTTTAGTATACTCCAAATTAAACTTACCAGGAACATAGCAAGAAGGGCAGGCAGCAAACAGTATATTGAGTAAAAAGAACGGCGCCCAACAAAGCACGAACGTGAAGAAAACCAGCCCCAACACCTTAGTCGCCTTCTGCTCATTGGCCACTGCGTTCGCCGAGAGAGACCGGTCCTTCTTGCGACTTGCTAGGAACCTGTTGAAAGTACATATATTGTATTGAAAGTACAGTACATATACAATCACATCATTCAATACCTTAACAGGTGTATAGAACCGCGGAGATTTAGTATCTCCTAGGTTACTTTTGTCATATGGAATATTGGTGACAGGTTGCTAGTCGATCGCCCAATAGATCCCATTTACCACTAATCCTTTTGTCCTAAGACATGTCCGAAAGAACGGCAGCTAGTTAGCATTCTTTTTACGTCAATGATTAGCACGGGACAATTGAATGGAAATATATGTTATTGAGTATGTATATTAATTATATCATGCGTAAATTAATAAATCGGTTCAGAAACAGACGGATTAAGATAGGGTTAACGGTCGTGGAAGTAAATGATTTGAATGGTCAGTCTTGAATGTATAAGGTTTTAAATAATGAGCTCTGAAGTGCTGTAAAACCTTATTTAATGAAAGAAATACAAAATTACATAAAGATAAAACTTCTGAGGAAAATATGTCATCCTAGTTATTTTTTCCCTGTTTCCATAGCAACTTGGTACTTGTGTCGAACAGCCAAGCTGTTCGCCACATCACCCCCCTACGGAGTGAACAAAATAGAGATCCCGCCATTTAAATTGGCAGTTGGGGGCGTCGCCACAGTCGCGTAATTCAGTGTTACCAGTAAACACGCCAAAACTAGCACTCACTGTGCCATACGGCTCGATACATTATAGGTTTCATTTGTAACGGTCTTTGGTTGCAGAGCTATAAACTCAAATAAAACAATTTAATATATCAAAGTCAAAATATGTTTATTTAAAATAGGCCCTATCACAAGCTCTCTTTGAATGTTATCTTATGATCTAAGTATAACAACAATAAAGATTATTATTTTTATAATTAACAAACATAAAGATTACAAAGAAAGTGAGCAGTGTGCCAGTTTTTCCTTAACAATAATTATGATCCCTATCGCCTAACGTGGTAAACGGTAAAAAGTGGCTTTATCCAGCTATCCTCAAAATAATCATTTTTGCTTCTTAGCCACTATTGCATCTCAGATTTTCGTCACGATATTGTTATAAATAATAATCTTTATTGTTGTTATCCTTAGATCATAAGATAACTTTCAATAAGAGCTTGTGATTATTATTATTATTTGTTATTTTGAATAAAAATATTTTGACTTTTGACTTTAATATATTAATTTGTTTTATTTGAGTTTATAGCTCTGCAACCAAAGACCGTTACAAATGAAACCTATAATGTATCGAGCCGTAAGGCACAGTGATTGCTAGTTTTGGTGTGTTTACTGGCAACAGTGAATTATGCAACTGCGGCGACGCCTCCATCTGCCATAATATATTCAAAATTATAAATATCACAAGCTCTCTTTGAAAGTTATCTTATGATCTAAGTATAAATTAAAAAAACTATTTCAAACATGGCACTGAGCATTATCTTTACATATTTTTTAACGAGGTTAGATCTGTGGAGACCCTAGCTTGGAGAAGAACTAACAAGAAACTCCGGAAATCAATTTATTATAATCACCCTTAACAAACATAAAAATTACAAAGAGTGGGCAAAAAACACAACGCTGGTAATACTAAATTTACCTTTCATACAAAATAACACGCAATGGCGGAAACGTCAAATTTAGTTCCAAGTTTGGCTACTGCCAATTTATGTGGCGGGATCTCTACACATTTTGACAAATAAAATTAATCATCAAACAATAACTATTTTCTTTAACTGAGATGAAATACATTAAGTTCAATTTACAAGAAACTTTTAAAATTAGAAATTAATCAATACATTGGAACAAAAATTAAAACAAATATATGTATGATGAAAGCAAATAAAGTGATAACACTTATATAATAACTTCTAACATTTCTTAAAAGTAAGGTAATACTTAATTTACACATTCATATTTACAAATTTAACCTATCCCTAAATCTCACCCGTCTTCCACTGCTAGTAGTGACAGGAATGGGTGCTGAAGAGGAAGAAGTGTCCTGAGCGGCGTTTAGAATAGGTAATGGAACTTCAAATGAAACATCATCATTGTTATCTATATGAGCTGGCTTAACGCGATCAAGGCTAACTGTTGTTTTTCTGTTTCCTAAGTCAATAGTAATCAATTTGTCTGTGCGTTTCAACACCTTATGAGGCCCAGAATATGGTGATTGTAATGGACGCCTAACTGTGTCATCTCTTAAAAATACATGAGTAGCTGTTGCTAAGTCTTTATAAACAAAAATATTCGGCTGCCGGTGAGGCGTTCCAGGTTGGTATCTCAATTTCTGTATTTTATCGTGCAAACGAGATATATAGTCTTGAACACTATATTGTGATTGTTGTTCCAGTGGAACGAAAAATTCTCTTGGCAAACGTAAGGTCTCCCCGTAAATAGCCTCAGCTGGAGAAGATTTTAAATGTTCTTTTACAGCTGAACGCATTCCCAATAATACAATCGGGTGTGCCGAACACCAAGATTCTTTGTGGCACATGAGAGACGCTTTAAGCTGTCGATGCATACGTTCTACCATGCCATTAGCACATGGATGATAACTTGTTGTCCGAATTCTATGAACACCGCACAATTGCATCAGATGCTGAAACAAAGAACTTTCAAACTGTCTACCCTGATCTGTTGTAATAACTGAAGGGACACCGAAACGTGAGATCCATCCTGTAACAAATGTGTTTGCTATTTCTTCAGCAGTGGGCCTACCTATCATGGGCCAAACTTCGGGCCAGCGAGTAAATCTATCAACTGCTGTCAAACAATATTGAAATCCTTTGCTGTATGGTAATGGACCAATTATATCTAAATGTATATGACGGAAACGCTTAGATGGATTAGTGAATTTTCCAATAGGGGTTATTGTATGACGTGTTATTTTATTTCTCTGGCAATCCAGACATTTACGGGCCCAATTACGGCAATCTTTTTGAATACCAGGCCAAACAAAACGCTCATCTACCAATCGAGCAGAAGTTCGTGCTCCAGGGTGACTTAGATTATGAATTTTATCAAAATAATTCTTTCTAAACATTTGTGGAAGATAAACTCTAGGTTTGCCGGTAGAAACATCACAATAGATAGAAACATCAGTACCAGGAACTTTTAATTTTTCAATTTTTAATGAGGACTCAGTACGCCTTTTCGAAAACTCTTGATCATTTTCTTGTTCATTTAACAAAGAATTGTAATCCTCATCAATTTGTATAGTTTCGAGTCTTGACATAGTATCGGCAACAATGTTATCCTTGCCTTTTATGTAAACAATGTCAGTTGTAAATTGAGATATAAATGATAATAATTGGTTCAATTGAATTGGAGGTAATTTTTCTCTTCGTTGAACAAATGCATATATAAGAGGTTTATGATCAGTGTAGATTACGGTATGTTGGGTTTCCAACATGTGCCTAAAATGTCGTTCGCTTTCATACACTGCCAACAGCTCTCTATAATAGGCTGGCCAGTCTCTTTGCTTATCGTTCATCTTCTTACTAAAATATCCTAATGGTTGCCATTCGCCATCTACGTATTGTTGAAGGCAAGAACCCACGTGCGAAGCAGATGCATCAGTAAACAGACCTAATTCAGCATCAGAACAAGGATGCACTAAAGTGGATGCTTCCGCTAAGTGATTTTTACTTGTAATCCTCATCAATTTGTATAGTTTCGAGTCTTGACATAGTATCGGCAACAATGTTATCCTTGCCTTTTATGTAAACAATGTCAGTTGTAAATTGAGATATAAATGATAATAATTGGTTCAATTGAATTGGAGGTAATTTTTCTCTTCGTTGAACAAATGCATATATAAGAGGTTTATGATCAGTGTAGATTACGGTATGTTGGGTTTCCAACATGTGCCTAAAATGTCGTTCGCTTTCATACACTGCCAACAGCTCTCTATAATAGGCTGGCCAGTCTCTTTGCTTATCGTTCATCTTCTTACTAAAATATCCTAATGGTTGCCATTCGCCATCTACGTATTGTTGAAGGCAAGAACCCACGTGCGAAGCAGATGCATCAGTAAACAGACCTAATTCAGCATCAGAACAAGGATGCACTAAAGTGGATGCTTCCGCTAAGTGATTTTTACAATTTTGAAAGGCTTCTTCAAGTTCTTTAGTCCAAGGAACAGGCTTAGCACCCTTAAGTTGAGTTTTTGCAAGTATTTCGTGTAAAGGTGCCTGAAATTCAGCTGCTTTTGGGAGAAATCGACGATAAAAATTAATCATCCCTAAAAACCGGCGAAGTCCTTCAACCGTTTTAGGTAGAGGATATTCCTGCAAAGGTTGGATTCGCTCAGGAGGAGGACACGTACCTTTATCAGAAATAGAATATCCAAGAAAAACTATCTTTTCTACTCCCAGTTCACATTTAGCAAGGTTAACTAAAACTCCATAATCCTGAAGGCGTTTAAAGACTATGCGCAAATGTTCAGCATGTTCTAATTCTGATTTTGAAAAAACTAGAATATCATCTATATATGGGTAACAAAAAGGAAGATTGTGAAGGACCTCATCTATAAAACGTAGGAATGTTTGACCAGCATTACGTAAACCAAACGTCATAAATGGAAATTCAAACAAACCAAAAGGTGAAGTTATAGCAGTTTTACAAATATCGTCACGAAAAACGGGAATTTGTTGATAGGCCTTCACCATGTCAATTTTGCTAAAAATTTTACTGCCTTTTAGATTGTAAGCAAAATCTGCTATATGTCTGACCGGATAGCGATCCGGTATAGTTCTTGCATTAAGTGCTCGAAAGACACCACACGGGCGCCATCCGTTCTCGCCTTTTCGGGCCAAATGTAAAGGAGACGCCCAAGGACTACTTGGAGGGCGGGCTGTACCACATGCTACCATATCTTCAAACTCTTTTTTTGCTACTACTAGTTTGTGTGGTGCTAAACGTCGTGGACGGCTAAATACTGGAGGGCCTTCAGTGGTTTTTATATAATGCATAGTATTATGCTTAATTTCACATTCTAAACGGTTTTGTGATAGCAGGAAAATCTTTTAAAATGTTTATCCATTGCAAATCACCAACTAAAAGAGTTTTTACACTCAACTGATTTGATTTCGATAAAGCTAAATCTGTAAAAAGTTGAGTGGATCCATCTATAAGGCGCTGGTGATGACAATCTGGAAGTGTGATAAAAAATCGGATCCAATAATAGCGGTACCAACATCTGCGATCACAAAACGCCATCAGAATTCCCTACGAAGTCCTAAATTAAGCATTAGGTTAATAATACCATAAGTAGTTATTGAACTTCCATTTGCTGTGCTTAATCCATAGTCAGTTTTATATAGTTTATGTTTTACAAAATTTTTAGGGTAGCAACAAATGTCTGACCCAGTGTCTATAAGGTAACGCTGACCAGAATTTCTATCACGCACAAATAATCGGCGGCTTATGTTATTGAAACCAGGCACCGCCGCGACTGATCCCCGATTTAGTTTTCCTGGTTTTTCACATTCCAAGAACATGGGCTAACGCATTTATGAGCATTTTTACCATATTTGTTATGGTACCAGCAAAACAAAACATTTGCTGGGCTTGAACTGCGTGATTGGTTTTTACTGTTAAATCTAGAACTTGAACGATGATCATCTAGATGTTCAATTTTTTTAGTTAAGTTTTCTATGCAACGCTTAATATGCGTTAACTCAGTAGTGGAAGTTGTAGGAAAGTTGGAAGTATCTGATTGAGCATGAACAGGAATAGCTGAGCACGATGCAGAATACTCACCATTAGAAGGCCTATGAGTTTCATAAATTACTGCTGGAAATGCATCTATTATAGAATCAGCTATCTCAGCTATTTTGTCAAGGGGCTCGTCTTTTTGGACCAATAGAATTTTATGTACCTCAATAGGAAGTTGACGTAACCATAACTCACGGACAAGGTCATCGTCAGCAGCACTCGATCCTGTCAAACCTCTTAAATGCCTAAGAAACACAGATGGCTTACGCTCTCCTAACTCTTGTTTGCTTAATAGTTTTCTTATGCGTTGTTCTTTTCCCAGGCAAAGGCGTTATTGAGTGCATTCTTCAAAGTATCATATTTATCTCTTTCTGGTGGGTATACTATAATGTCTTTAACTTCTTCTGCAATATCTGAGTCCAATTTGGCCACCACGTGGTAGAATTTGGTCGAATCTTGACTAATTTTGCTGAGTTCGAATTGAGCTTCTACTTGAGCAAACCATACTTTAGGTTTGTCTCTCCAAAAATCCGAAAGTTTGATGGCTACATTCATTATGTATTTTTTTTGCGTTTGAGCTAATATTTGTTTTTGCATATTTGCAATATCTTCTTCTATCTTCTCCATAGCTTAAATTAAGCGCATTAAACAACAAAATGCAAAATATTGGTCTGCCTCTAAGCACGAAAAAGTGTACTTATACTCGTATAGTGCGCAGAAGGTTGCTATTTCAGTTTTACTTGGGCCACCAATATAAGGTTTTAAATAATGAGCTCTGAAGTGCTGTAAAACCTTATTTAATGAAAGAAATACAAAATTACATAAAGATAAAACTTCTGAGGAAAATATGTCATCCTAGTTATTTTTTCCCGTTGCCATAGCAACCTGGTACTTGTGTCGAACAGCCAAGCTGTTCGCCACAAATGATATAATTACATTCGCGGCCAATAATTTAATCCATTTCAGGGTGGACAAAACATTGCAGAGACGATAACATCTCCTAGGTCACCTTATACCTAGGTCACCTAGCAAGAATAGTTGTTTCGTCAAGCAGAATATTGTAGATAGGTAGCTAAGTCATCGCCCAATAGATTCTATTTACCCCTGGCCTTTTAGTTGCCTCATAGGACCTATCGGAAAGAACGGCAGCTAGTGAGCATTCCTAAATAACACGGCACATGAATATATTTTTTTACTATTATTATTATAGTATATTGTTTATTTTATAAACATCGTATGTATTTTATTTAACCTAACATTGTAAAATGACTTTATTGTCACATAACATAATTATTATAGCACCTAAAGTTGTCCTAACCAACGATATGGCGAAGTTCACAACACTCTAACAAAGTTGGATATTAGTTTAAGTAGTTGAATTAACCTCGGAGATTGTCGAAATGGCTTTTAGAGTTAATACTAGACGTGAATATTTATTATGTCCAGCACGTGTACTGTAAACGCAGCTTAAGGGATTCAGGTGAACTCGAAATTCAGTCTTGTGTCGACATTATTTGCGTTTGTTCAACTCTGCTAGATAGAAAGATTTGGAAGGATTTAGGGATAAGTGAGGTGTATATTATTATTAGCGTGTGCCGAGCTTGACGCCATTTGGGATCTCCACGGCACACACTAATTGACTGACATTTAATTTTGATTGGTAATTTTAATATAATAACTTAGTCGTGTATAACATTTTTCTTATTGAATTTTTATTGTACAATTATTCGTGGGTAATATTGTGTCATTTTAGTTTATTATTTGTATTGTGGAGTTTCAATAAAGGATTATTATTATATTGAACTTTATCTTTTGTTTTAGGGATTATAATACATAATTATACGCATTAAAATCCCGTGCTAGTCTGATACTTAAAAGATGCTCATAAGGTTTTTCCGGATCAGGACAGATGGGGATTAGTTATTTATGTCTACCTTTAAAGGGAAAATGGTGTGGTGTGTATGTATTTATTTAAATGAAATGTTTTTACAATCTCCATAATACCTTGCAAATACATATACATATAGATGTATACTTAGTAGAGTGTGTATGAGGAGGTGTATGAAAGCCAATGAAGCTACCGTGTATTTGTCAGGTTCGCGACAGATCCCAGATTTCTACCTACCTCTACAGGGAAACGAGCGTTATAAGTATGTATATATTTTAATCAACGGTTTTTCCATCTCCATAAGGCGAGGAAATGATATAAATGTATACCTAGTGTTGATTACAAACTTTTTCATCAAATGAAAGTGGAATTTCATTACTCAGGAGATGGCTTTCCGTAATGTTATAGAATCCGATGGCTGGATGCACAGATACACTTAGAAATTCTCTGCGCTTTTTGAGTACTTTTTTTCTAAATGTAGGTATATTCTTAATGAAAAAAATTAATTTAGATACATTGTAATTTTGTTGTAATTTGTTGTATTTTGAGGTAATTGACAATATTTATTCTTAGATATTTTTTAGCTATTAGTGTACACAAATTCAAAAAATACCTTACTTGTCAACTAAAATATGCGAAATGTAACAAAAGGTTTTACGGCATCTTTTGTTTTAAATAAATATTTAATGAATAAAGTACTTCTGTTATGTAAATTTTTAATGTATAAAATTTTACATTTAATTTTATTGTTTAAGTTTGTGCATTGTTAACCATTTTCCTGTTGCCTCCTCTATCATCTCAAAGTTTCATAATTAAAACTTAAACACGTATTCCTTTTTAAAAAAGAATCATAAATTTTACGTAATTAAACTTGAAAACTCCATTTTTGAAAATGTTTTTTAAATTCCAACCAAAAAGTTCGCTACAAACTGCAACCTCCGTGGTACTTAAATATTCTGGTAACAAAAGACAGCCCTTTTCAATCTCATCAACAAATTGTCTCTAGCTATACTTTTCGTGTTGTACATTTCACCTTTTTGTTGCCAACTTTGCATACTGGCTGTAACAACGTTGCCAACAATGGACCCTACCTACTCAACACAATGAGAAACGTTGAGAAGTGGAGCTAATCAGGGAATGTATGTTGGAGTGTTGTATGAAATATCACATTATTCATGTTTTATTTCATTTATGTATGAGAATATAAAATGCAACTACATCTTTTCCGGCTTATCGTAATACGCGATGCAACCGTGACAAATAAAATTTATTATATGACCGAGTAGGTAATCGCTACGTATATTTTCTATGTAATAAATATTCAATATTTTACGTTCTCGAACTCAATTAGGGTGATCAAAGATCTTATTATTCCGAAAAAGCGTTTAAAGCGTTTATTCACAGCCACAAAAACATAAAGAGTTTGCAATTATAACTCACAAACTAGGGAGCACTGCTTGAGCGTGTAATTGTCGTAGCAAAAGAGTGATATTTTGTCTGCTTTTTTCCTAAAATAGTCAGTATATCTATACGGTGACATGTTTAATCACATTTCACGTTAGATATTAATATTGTTAGTGCAAAAATAAGGTTTTTGAGTAGACACACCATCACAAAATAAACCTCAGTAGATTATTCAGAATCTACCACTGACCACGGTATGGTTGTACGGTCTTGAATACACATCAATCAATCAATCAATCAGCCTATGACAGTCCACTGCTGGACGTAGGCCTCCCCAAGGTAACGCCACAAAACACGATCACTCGTGGCCCTCAGCCAACCACTACCAGAGACCTTTTTCAGGTCATCAGTCCATCTGGCAGGAGGGCGTCCTACACTACAAGTAAGTTGCAAGCTGAAGTGGCAGTGGGGCGGTCACGTCTGTCGCAGAACCGACGACCGTTGGAGCAAGGCGGTTCTCTAAAGGCGACCGCGTCTCGGTAAACGTAGGGTAGGACGCCCTCCTGAATACACATAAAATACTCGAATATATAAAAATCTAACCTTAAAGTCAGCACATTAGGCGTGACCACGTTCCACTTGAGCGGCCGGAGCCTGGCCCTTCTGGTCTCAACCAGGATGCTGGGTGGCGTCTGGGTGGCGACGTCCCTGCCCCTCCGGGGTGGACCTCCGCAGCCGTTCATATAGCTTAGCTGTGGATGGGACACGCTCATGCCGATTTTGTTCCGCTGGGTCCTGGGGGGAGATGGGTTAATAGTACATGAGTTACGGGGTATGTTTAGGGACTAAGGAAGAAGAAAAGTGAAGAGAAGAAGAGAGGGAGTTTTTTGATAAAAAAAGCGAGAGATTTGTCATCGATGGTTTATATAAATACAATTAGGCTAGTCATTTGCCACCGCTGGTTTATTAATACAATTTTTACTGTAGTTATATAGACTATAGGTATACCAAGAAAGTAAGAAAAATAACACTACATTCACTGCTTTTAGGCTACTTCGTTATTTAAATTCTTTGAATATACATATCATATCGCATTCTATGTTGAAATGAATATACATTCATGCTTTTACTGTCACGTAACTTTAGGGTATTTGTATGACCTCCAAGCCCCTTTAGTCGTTTCCTACAACCGATAAGAATGACAGTTAGTATTCTCTTTACGTCCCAGTACAGAACTTTCATACATACATACACATCACGCCCAATTCAGACAGACAGAGATCACGGATCCCCATCTGCCCCGATCTTGACTAGCCACTTTCGCTTCATTGACACTCATACACCTCCTCATATAGACTCGGCGGCTATATGTGCTTCTAACATAACCCTTTTCAATATGGCGTCTATCTGACTGCCATATGTCCTTTCAGAGATGTTATTTAACACCCTCAGCGACAGTGTATCGTTTTCGAACACGATTGTGGAGAAAATCCTTTTAGAGAAAAAACTTGCCAGTCTAAGGGTTTATTTGTACCTGGCAGCAGAAGTGACTCTCCAAGTAAGTTGTCTGGACACACTACGACTGGGCGATAGGTCTGGTGAACTTCTGGCTCCTAGCCTTCGGACCCCCTGGACAAGGCCACTGTCGAAGCCTCCGCATAATCTGATGGAAAAGAATGTATGAGATGATGTTAAACATAGTTCATTAATAGACTTCAACGTAATTTATAAGTAGGTTTAAATTGCTGTGTCCATATTGTTAGTTATAGAGTTTTTATATGCATAAAAATGAGTACTTCATTAAATTGTATTATTTCTTTTCATATTTAACGGTTATATATTTATAATATTTTAAATAAAGTATATTGTGTTAATATTATTTAGGGATAAAATGTAACTAAGGATAAATTAAATGTTAGGGATAAAAATTCAAAATGTTTTAATTTATTAAATGCTTAGTACCTTAATCCCCTTAAATGCTGTGAAGGTCAGGGCACATTATAATTGAGTCCGAGACTATTTCAACACAAAACGAATGAAATAAACACTGGGTTTAACTGGTTATTAATAAAAAAACACTCAGTTCATAACTACCCTTGTATAATTTAAATTTATTACAAGTGAATAATTATTTACACCACGATATTCTGAAAAGAAACAACAGAGGTCACTTTCAGTTAGTTCCAAATCGGCGCTGTTCGAGTGATAATTTGCTCTAAAGACTAAACAGATTATCTGTCATAATGAGTCCGTCTGCAGAGTGATCATAAGCTTAATGCGAAACGATTGGCGAAGATCCAAAATTCAAATTTATTAGACTTACTTTGAATATCAATTAATTTAGGTGTCTCGACAACTTGCAATGAATAATGTTTCTTTTAACACTTACTTAAAACAGTCCCGTGTTAGCTGGGACGTTAATAGAATGCTTACTAACTGTCGTTTAGAAGGTGATTAAGGGACTAGGGCTAAAATGGCTCAATGTCTCTACCACTTTTGTATTTGATGTTTATTGCCATACATTGTCTCAAATAGTTATGATACTTTGTGTTATCATATCAATCATAAATTAAAATGAAACTGTCAAGTGGTATAACTTCGGTAAGCGTCTAGAAGCTAAAGAAATCTATTCCAAAGTAAATAAGCGTAAATCGTCGTTCGTATTTTTATTAAATTC